>JAMPIV010018266.1:710000-1115171 GCA_024509875.1 Oreohelix idahoensis | reverse complement strand
GGTCTATCCAGACAAAGAAAATGAATCCACCTGTTCACCTACTGGAATATTCTGTTCAAACTATGCTGCTGAAGTACAGGCCATAAGCATTGCTGCAGGAATAATAAATAACACAATAAGCCAATGTCAGCAGGTTGTATTCCTTACCGATGCAATGTCAGTTCTGCAAGCCCTCAACAGTGATAAACTGCCAGAATTAAACAAAGTCCTATGCGAAGTAAATATCAAAAGAAGGGTAGTGCTACAGTGGATACCATCACACTGTGGCATACCAGGAAATGAGAGAGCAGATATGTTAGCAAAAGAGGGAGCAACACAGGAACAAAAAGAACAAACAATCACATTCCAGGAAAAGAAGACCCTTATCAAGGCCATCAGGAAAATTGATCAACAAAGAGACAACTATCAATATCTTGATCGAGCAAAACAGGTGATCCTGTTCCGTATGAGAACAGGACACAACAGACTGAACAGTCACTTATACAGACTGAGATTGGTCCCATCACCCCTATGTACGTGTGGACAGGCAGCACAGACAGCCGAACACATCCTGCAAGACTGCCACATGCTTAGTCAATTGCGAACTGAACATTGGCCCACAGAGACGCACATCCACACAAAGCTGTTTGGGAGTCTTGAAGAACTTTCAACCACAGCAACATACATCCAGAAAACCGGACTTCTTGTGTAGACATTTCTAAACAACAGCGAACGAGAAGAAGAAGAAGAAGAAGACAGCCTCCATGTAGGCTGCCCTCCTCCTTTTTCAGCTTGGCTTGGGACCAGCCTAGGCAAAGTTCACTTGTAATACACAATATTAAAATGTAGGGAGATAACGTTTTTTCTGTAATCATTTTCTCATTATTGTCATCACATATGCACACATACAAAGACATATTCACATGCACATACAAACACATACACTTATGTATACATGCACAGGCAAATGCTCATATACATACTTATAAACACATGCGTATACAAATATACAGAGCACACAGTTATTTTCTACATGAAATAAGACTCTATAAGGTATCAGTAAACTTTCAAACACAAAAAAACCAATTGAATTGTTTGTGTCAAAAACAAATAGATAAATAAAACACTGAAACAACAAACAAGCATGTCTAATAAGGCCCCTTGTAGAGTCTGTGGTCTCTGATGAGACAAAGAAAGAGGAGGAATATTGCTGCCTCAGGATGTTGTACAAGGCACTATTATTAGGCTGATCATGAGGCTGGCAACATCATCATGTCAAACAAATAGCTACAGATACCATAAAGTAAGAGCTTGTGAATGTTTACTGTAAGTTTCCTGTAGTTGTGGTTCTATCCTCCACAATGAGTGACCAGCACAATAGTGACATATAAGGTCAATGACTTGTCTGATAACGTTTGTCTAAACAATGGTACACATAACATATAAGGCTATTTATCTGTCGTCTCCCATAGTTTGCTTAGCCAGCGACACATACAGCATATAAAGTTAATTAACTTTCTGATATAGTTTGTCTAAACAACGGTATAAGGTCTTAAGCTATATATTGTCATGGTACAACGTCAGGAGGCTGAGCATTGAAGTTTTCTTCACTCCATTCATTCATATCTTACGGGACCAGTGACATAAACAGTTTATTGTTTCTCTGGTTAACGCCCTTTGCTTACAAACATTATAATTCATAAATTTTATCCATTTTTCATTAAAATAAGAAGTACATTGCTTTCTATTATGTAAGTTTTCCAAGCAATGATTTCTGAGTAGTAAACTTTGAATAATGCTAAGCTATGTAAAGCTGTTACTTAAATTTACACTGCGCTGCAATTGTTATGCAAATTTTCTAAATCATGATTCTTGACAAGGGAGGTTTGATTAATTCTCAGCTATGTAGAGTTCTTACAGTAGTCCAAACTGGTGAAAGACTCGCCCCAGATACATACAGATAACCAAATAAACCATCCAGTGAAAATTAAAAACATACTAACTTAGAAAATAGCATATTTTGGAATTTCTTTTAAAAACAATGTTGAACTATAACTACAAAAGGAAAAATACCGACTAGAGATAATATAGTATAAAATAAATACAAACAAAAACATATTACAATAAAGGAAACACGTCCTGATATAACCAACAACTCCATGTACATGGTAGATGGTTGAAAGGGGCGTGCTACAAAGAAAAGTAGCAAACACATTAATTTTAAAAAAAATTCTTACTACCTATTTCTTCTACACAGAAGCCTTAATTTAAATTATTTGTGCCAGAAGATTTTCATGTCAGACAGCCCAAACAACACACTGACACTATTGTGAATTGCTTCTCGGCCATTTGGCTACGATCAAAGTGTCTTAGCCAGGGCCGGGATCACACACAAATTCACACCTTTTACTTAATAAAGTCACTAGACCTCACTTTGAGCCCCAGAAGGGGTTAAAAAAAAAGAAGATTTTTGAATGTTCTAGAACAATGTTTCCCAATCTTTTTTGAGTCATGACCCCCTTTTATAATAGCCATGTAACCTTTTTTAATAGTGTTAAAAAAAAAACACATAATTCGAACCTAATATTTAATTAACCTAATATTTAATGCGATGGTTATACTTGCGTCTGGGCAACCAGCTTCAAAATTCATGGCTGAGTGTTTGTTAAAGCCAATCTCATGTCATCCTCAACATTCAGTCTGTTTCTTGCCATTGTTATGAAGAAGCGTTGAAAATCCACTCTCGCAGAGATATGTAGAGGCAAATGGAAGTAAAACTTGAAAGGCAAGCATGGTGACATTTGGATATAATTGATACATAGCACACCAGAACTGAGTCAGCAATTGTTCATAAAACAGATTATGTGCCAAGGAATTGTTCTGCAGATCCAATAATTCCTCCTGTACTTCATCGGGAATGCTGACTACATTCAGGGAAGCAGAGAATGGGTTTCGTATGGGTGCAGCTTGTTCTTCTGTAAGCTCATGGAAGTATCACTGAAATTCCTTTTTAAGGGATTCAAGATGCCCAGTAATCTCCTCCTTCAGATTCTCATCCAGTTCACCTTCAGATTCCTCTATCACACTACAGAGTTTTTCAAACATGGCAATGTTTCCAAGATTTACAAGTACTTTCCGATGCCAGTTTTGCATATTGGATACAAATGCCTGAAGATTGTCTTGAAATTGGATAATGTGTGTTTCTTTTCCCTGAATTTTCAGGTTCAGCTTATTCACCTGGTCTAAAGTGTCTGCTAAGTAAGCAACTATTTTCTTCCAAGATCTGTCATTAAAGTAAGCCACAATGTCATGTTTCCCTTGCACTTCCAGGAGCAACTTGAATTTCATCTTACAACTCAAAGACATGATTGACAACATTTCCTTTCGACAACCAGCATACAGCAGTGCAGAAAAGAAGAACCTCGTGATCAGAACTCATGAGTTTATTTTAAAAAAGACGAGGGCTCCAGATTTGATGTAATTCACAATTTTGATCAGAGAATCAAGTACCTCTTGCAGAGGAGCTGAACGAGTCTTACTGGGAAGAGCATATTGGTGAATCATGCAGTGAATGCCCTTTGCTTGGGGAGCAAGTTCTTTCACTTTTGTCTGAAAGCCAGACTTTGAACCTAGCATAGCAAAACATACGGGGTGATCTTCAACTGCGTTAAGAGAGCTACTCACCTTTATTCGATGGTCCATATTTGACATTCTCTTATTCAAACATCGAGACAACGTTTAAAAATGAATTTTGATATTGAATTTAGCATAACAGTGAATATTTTTTTCAGTTACTATTTGTAACATAGAATTTTAATCTCATGATAACACTGCATTTGTATATTTTATTTTTAGGAAGTGAATCAATTTCCGAAGCAGTGGAAATGTGAAAAAAATATTAAAGGCTCGCCATAGCAAATAATTAAAGTAATATAAAATGTTAAATATGTATGAACATAGCGGGCTTTTAATATTTTGTTAGTATCCGCCGTGGTGGACCTTAAGTCATTTACTTTCATTTATCAAAAATCAATGTTACAACCACTAATAGAATATTGCAGTGTAGCCATAATGAAATAAATAAGTGTTGATGACCTTAATGGTGAAATTTCCAATAAAAATAATTGCAACTAAAAATTTGTGGTAAAATTTCCTATAAAAATAATTGCAACTTCAAAAAAACTGTGACCCCCCAGAAAACACTCTGTGACACCATTGGGGGTTGCAACACACAAGTTGGGAAACCAGGTTCCAGAAGATTTGTGTATGTTCTGACAAGGAAAGTTTGATTAATTCTCATCTATGTAGAGTTCTTACTACCAATTTCGTCTACACAGAAGCCTTAATGTAAATTATTTGTGCTAGAAGATTTGTTTATGTTCTAGAAGATGTGTGTATGTTCTGACATAATGGGTTACTGATTCATTTGGAGGTGAAAAAATGACAAGTAGCTTCTTTTTTTTTTTCAGTTACTATTCTGCTGTGGAATATTAGTTTCCTACCTACATAATAATTTTCACAGTTCATTACTAAGTTTATTTACTACTTAATAAGTTTACTACTTAATTATTTTCAGTGTTCCTTTCATTTATTTGTTATGTTTTTGTCTTTAATTATATCTTTTAAAAACACTTAGGTTTTTACTTTATTGTTGGATCATTTTTAGGCAATACAATCCCACTTCTTGCAAATAGTAGGTTTCTTTTTCTTAGTTTTTTTTTACACATAGATGTATTTATTCTAAGTTAGGATTTTGTAAATTTTATGGAGGCATCAAAGAAAAGTTGGCCACTCGAAAAGCAGCAGCTGGGATACTTTTTCAGGCCATAAATCAAGGATTCCTCAGCAAGAGAGAGGTTGGTAAGAAAACAAAGATGGCAGTACCACATCTGCTCCACCTATGTCCCAGTCTTGATGTACAGATGCGAGTCAAGGGTAGTGACTACAACCCACAAAAGCCAGATCCAAACCTCAGAAATGAAGTATCTGAGGATGTGGTTGAAGTAACAAGAAGAGACATGGTCTGCAACCAGACGATACATCAGGGCCTAAAATCCCACACCCTGCAGACACAAGTAGAACAGTCCCAACTAAGATGGTTTGACCATGTCTGCAGAATGGGAGAAGATTGGCTACCATAACAAACATGGGAAACTAAGAGCCTGGGATCCAGACCTCCATGATGACCCAGAGTCCGCTGGGAGGACAACATTAGACAATCTTTGAAGGACCGAGGACTAGAATGGAACCAGGCCATTAGGAAGACAGCCGATAGGATAGTCTAGCACTCTCTCTTCCAAACCTCTACACCGCAGAGTTGAAGGGGAATGACTAAGTAAGGAAGTAAGTATTACAAGTGCCATAAATACGAAAAGAAATCAAGTCCAACACAAAAGTTTCAATCTTCAACTCTGTTGTCAAGGCCATTCAATTATATAGCTCTAGTCTAAAGCAGTCTGAAATGTCCAGGGTAAAAGAGTTTTTGAGAGACTCAAAAACACACATAGTAGAGAACAGGATACAAAAGTCAAAGATATGAGTCAGTTGTGGAGACACCTTGAGCTGATAGTATACAACAAGAGCAGTTGGCATACATTTGTTGAAGGCCTAGGCTGTTTAGGGAGCTAAAAGTGATAATGATGATTTGTCATAAATGCCAGGATTGATCAAAATTTGTTTCAGGCTGATTGTGATAACAGCTGTACTAAAACTGAGATACAGTATACTGACTTCTTGGACATGACAGAAAGTCAACAACAGTTATGCTTATTTGGAGATGAGAAAGGTATGTATAATAGCAATGAATATTATTTTTAATTCATATTTTGGCTACATAAGTGTACTTGATTTCAATATCTGTACAGCATGACATTTAATACCAAGGAGTGAGTGGGCCTTTCTTGGAGAATTAAATCTATTTACAAATTTTAATTAAACTTGCTTACTGTCTACATAATGAAGATATAGGCTGTTACTGCATTAACCATGGCAGTTATGTGTCACACTCTCAGTCCATGATTTTAAAGGTTCAAAATGGATGTCTTTTGCATGAATAGAAAATATTATAGAGACCTTGATCTTCAGAAACTGGTGTGAATCTACTGTACAAGTCATTCAGGCATGTGACACGACAAGAGTGCTGAAAGACTAGCTTCATGTGCACCCAAAGCAGAGACATTGGTCCTGCACAAGGGGGAGATACTGAGGACAGTTAATGATCATCTGTTAGAAAACACTGCAGTACATGAATCAACTAGGCTAAGATAGCTGGAATGTGGCACCAAACATAAGACCAGCAGGTATGACGTATGAGAGGATACATCCTACATGTATACAATCAGGATGCTATAGTACAGTAAGCATTCATACAATTTAACATTTGCTGAGGGAGACCTAGCACCAATGGGTTTGCCTGGATTGCTATGATGTTGATCCCGAATAACAATTACATAATTATCAGGAAATCATGCTTATGTGTTTGTTACTACACTTTGCTAACACATTTTAACTAAACATATAAGACATGCATTTCATTATTTATCTTTGCTCATTATTTTTAATATTACAGGTGCTTATTCTTGTCATCTGTGCAACACTCATTTCTTCCAACTTGATGTCCTGGATAAGCATGTGAAAGCAGTACACAGAGATGGAGGCTGCGAGTTTGAAAATAAATGTAGTGATCTTCAGAATGTGTTACCACAGGACAGTGGAAATAACATGAATGAAGCAGTGAATAAGATTGGAGATGCCACTTTTAATTATGTCACAGGAGAAGATGGCATCAACAAGAGACTCAATGGTAATGTAGCATCAGTAGACCTCATCAACAGTCAGGAAAGGACTGCTACAATGTTTTACAACCTACACAATAATCTGTCAGTTTGTAAAAATCAAATCTGTAACATAAATTATAGTAAAAAATTTTCTGCCAGTGAGATAAATGTTAAGCTTTGTGTGACTGACATAGCTGATGCTGCTTGCAGTGATTTAAGCACTCAGTCTCACAAGAAAATAGAGGTAGACAAGTCCTACAAGTGTGACATTAATGGAGCATCATTTTCTGTGAAAGATAACCCACAGCAACATAAACGAATACATACAGGAGAGAAGCCTCACAAGTGTGATGTTTGTGATGCAACATTTACTGTAAGCAGTAGACTACAAAAACATAAAAGAATACATACTGGAGAGAAGCCTTACAAGTGTGATGTTTGTGGAGCAACATTTACTCTGATAGGTAACCTACAAACACACAGAAGAATACATACCGGAGAGAAGCCATACAAGTGTGATGTTTATGGTGCAGCATTTACTGAGAGTGCTAGTCTACAAAAACATAGAAGAATACATACAAGAGAGAAGCCTTACAAGTGTGATGTTTGTGGTGCAGCATTTACTGAGAGTGGTAGTCTACAAAAACATAGAAAAATACATACAGGAGAGAAGCCGTACAAGTGTGATGTTTGTGGTGCAGCATTTACTGAGAGCAGTAAACTAAAAATACATAAAAGAATACATAAAGGAAAGAAGCCATACAAGTGCGATGTTTGTGGAGCAACATTTACTCAGATAGGTAACCTTCAAAGACACATAAGAATACATACAGGAGAGAAGCCGTACAAGTGTGATGTTTGTGGTGCAGCATTTACTGAGAGTGGTCATCTACAAATACATAAAAGAATACATACAGGAGAGAAGCCTTACAAGTGTGATGTTTGTGGAACAACATTTACTCAGATAGGTCACCTACAAACACACAGAAGAATACATACAGGAGAGAAGCCTTACAAGTGTGATGTTTGTGGAGCAGCATTTACTGACACAAGTAGACTACAACGTCATAAAAGAATACATACAGGAGAAAAGCCTTACAAGTGTGATGTTTGTGGTGCAGCATTTATTGAGAGTGGTAGTCTACAAAAACATAGAAGAAAACATACAGGAGAGAAGCCGTACAAGTGTGATGTTTGTGGTGCAGCATTTACTAAGAGTGGTGGTCTACAAATACATAAAAGAATACATACAGGAGAGAAGCCTTACAAGTGTGATGTTTGTGGTGCAGCATTTACTGAGAGCAGTAAACTACAAATACATAAAAGAATACATACAGGAGAGAAGCCGTACAAGTGTGATGTTTGTGGTGCAGCATTTACTCAGATATGTAACCTACAAACACACAGAAGAATACATACAGGAGAGAAGCCTTACAAGTGTGATGTTTGTGATGCAGCATTTACTGTGAGCAGTAATCTACAAATACATAAAAGAATACATACAGGAGAGAAGCAGTACAAGTGTGATGTTTGTGGTGCAGCATTTATTGAGAGTGGTAGTCTACAAAAACATAGAAGAAAACATACATGAGAGAAGCTATACAAGTTTGATGTTTGTGGTGCAGCATTTACTAAGAGTGGTGGTCTACAAATACATAAAAGAATACATACAGGAGAGAAGCCGTACACGTGTGATGTTTGTGGTGCAGCATTTACTGAGAGCAGTAAACTAAAAATACATAAAAGAATACATAAAGGAAAGAAGCCATACAAGTGCGATGTTTGTGGAGCAACATTTACTCAGATAGGTAACCTTCAAAGACACATAAGAATACATACAGGAGAGAAGCCGTACAAGTGTGATGTTTGTGGTGCAGCATTTACTGGGAGTGGTCATCTACAAAAACATAGAAGAATACATACAGGAGAGAAGCCTTACAAGTGTGATGTTTGTGGTACAGCATTTACTGAGAGTGGTAATCTACAAATACATAAAAGAATACATACAGGAGAGAAGCCTTACAAGTGTGATGTTTGTGGAACAACATTTACTCAGATAGGTCACCTACAAACACACAGAAGAATACATACAGGAGAGAAGCCTTACAAGTGTGATGTTTGTGGAGCAGCATTTACTGACACAAGTACACTACAACGTCATAAAACAATACATACAAGAGAAAAGCCTTACAAGTGTGATGTTTGTGGTGCAGCATTTATTGAGAGTGGTAGTCTACAAAAACAGAAGAAAACATACAGGAGAGAAGCCGTACAAGTGTGATGTTTGTGGTGCAGCATTTACTAAGAGTGGTGGTCTACAAATACATAAAAGAATACATACAGGAGAGAAGCCTTACAAGTGTGATGTTTGTTGTGCAGCATTTACTGAGAGCGGTAAACTACAAATACATAAAAGAATACATACAGGAGAGAAGCCGTACAAGTGTGATGTTTGTGGTGCAGCATTTACTCAGATATGTAACCTACAAACACACAGAAGAATACATACAGGAGAGAAGCCTTACAAGTGTGATGTTTGTGGAGCAGCATTTACTGACACAAGTACACTACAACGTCATAAAAGAATACATACAGGAGAAAAGCCTTACAAGTGTGATGTTTGTGGTGCAGCATTTATTGAGAGTGGTAGTCTACAAAAACATAGAAGAAAACATACATGAGAGAAGCTATACAAGTTTGATGTTTGTGGTGCAGCATTTACTAAGAGTGGTGGTCTGCAAATACATAAAAGAATACATACAGGAGAGAAGCCGTACAAGTGGGATGTTTGTTGTGCAGCATTTACTGAGAGCAGTGACGGTGTACTCTCCATAGAAAAAAAAGCGAGTTGCGTGATACTGTGGTATCCGGTGCGCCTTCTGGCCCAGTATCTACGACTTTAGCACCTGTTCAACGGGAGAGTGGGCTCATCCCTAATCTGTTTATGTTCCCAGTAGTAGACTATTCGCAAGCAGCCTGGGGGTGTCACTGCTCTGCGCGGACCTTGTTTACCGAGGCGGCGTCCGAGCTCGTATGGTGAAAATATGGTTGCGTTATCTTCAAAATAGCCCTGTCTTTCCCATGGCTTTTCTGCCATCCTGCAACTTTGAGTTAGGGAGTTCTGAGCTCCAGTCTCTTTCCCAGGCATTTTATCCTGGCCTGGCACGCATACAGAGGACCCCACTTCTGGTTCTAAGTTAGCAGTTGGGGATAGGTGGGGTAGCACACTGTGCATTCCCCGTCATCCAGGGGGCTCTCCAACTATGCAGAGCTTGCACAATGCTGTGCTCTGGTTCTAGGCTCTCCCAAGGAATCCTCACGTCCTGCACAGAGCCACTTCCAGATACCCACCACCTGCCAACTCTCCATTGTAGAAATCTCCTGCATGCGGCCATCCAGTCAAGAGCCAGTATTAAGTCTGGTGCCCAAGTGATCCCCCCAAGCTCAGTGTGCAATGCTGGGTTCTCATCATGCTGCAACACAGGGGGGATTGTGATGCTCAGCCATCTCTCTCAACTCTGCACCGATAAGTGACATCGGGGACTTAACTGTGCCTCAGTACTGGGAGGCCCCGTTTCTGGGTACACCACACACAGCCAATTGAGGCAACGGTCGCCGTGGGCGACTGAGAGCAGTAAACTAAAAATACATAAAAGAATACATAAAGGAAAGAAGCCATACAAGTGCGATGTTTGTGGAGCAACATTTACTCAGATAGGTAACCTTCAAAGACACATAAGAATACATACAGGAGAGAAGCCATACAAGTGTGATGTTTGTGGTGCAGCATTTACTGAGAGTGGTCATCTACAAAAACATAGAAGAATACATACAGGAGAGAAGCCTTACAAGTGTGATGTTTGTGGTGCAGCATTTACTGAGAGTGGTAATCTACAAATACATAAAAGAATACATACAGGAGAGAAGCCTTACAAGTGTGATGTTTGTGGAACAACATTTACTCAGATAGGTCACCTACAAACACACAGAAGAATACATACAGGAGAGAAGCCTTACAAGTGTGATGTTTGTGGAGCAACATTTACTCAGATAGGTAACCTTCAAAGACACATAAGAATACATACAGGAGAGAAGCCGTACAAGTGTGATGTTTGTGGTGCAGCATTTACTGAGAGTGGTCATCTACAAAAACATAGAAGAATACATACAGGAGAGAAGCCTTACAAGTGTGATGTTTGTGGTGCAGCATTTACTGAGAGTGGTAATCTACAAATACATAAAAGAATACATACAGGAGAGAAGCCGTACAAGTGTGATGTTTGTGGTGCAGCATTTACTCAGATATGTAACCTACAAACACACAGAAGAATACATACAGGAGAGAAGCCTTACAAGTGTGATGTTTGTGGAGCAGCATTTACTGACACAAGTACACTACAACGTCATAAAAGAATACATACAAGAGAAAAGCCTTACAAGTGTGATGTTTGTGGTGCAGCATTTATTGAGAGTGGTAGTCTACAAAAACATAGAAGAAAACATACAGGAGAGAAGCCGTACAAGTGTGATGTTTGTAGTGCAGCATTTACTAAGAGTGGTGGTCTACAAATACATAAAAGAATACATACAGGAGAGAAGCCTTACAAGTGTGATGTTTGTTGTGCAGCATTTACTGAGAGTGGTAAACTACAAATACATAAAAGAATACATACAGGAGAGAAGCCGTACAAGTGTGATGTTTGTGGTGCAGCATTTACTCAGATATGTAACCTACAAACACACAGAAGAATACATACAGGAGAGAAGCCTTACAAGTGTGATGTTTGTGGAGCAGCATTTACTGACACAAGTACACTACAACGTCATAAAAGAATACATACAGGAGAAAAGCCTTACAAGTGTGATGTTTGTGGTGCAGCATTTATTGAGAGTGGTAGTCTACAAAAACATAGAAGAAAACATACATGAGAGAAGCTATACAAGTTTGATGTTTGTGGTGCAGCATTTACTAAGAGTGGTGGTCTACAAATACATAAAAGAATACATACAGGAGAGAAGCCGTACAAGTGTGATGTTTGTGGTGCAGCATTTACTGAGAGCAGTGACGGTGTACTCTCCATAGAAAAAAAAGCGAGTTGCGTGATACTGTGGTTTCCGGTGCGCCTTCTGGCCCAGTATCTACGACTTTAGCACCTGTTCAACGGGAGAGTGGGCTCATCCCTAATCTGTTTATGTTCCCAGTAGTAGACTATTCGCAAGCAGCCTGGGGGTGTCACTGCTCTGCGCGGACCTTGTTTACCGAGGCGGCGTCCGAGCTCGTATGGTGAAAATATGGTTGCGTTATCTTCAAAATAGCCCTGTCTTTCCCATGGCTTTTCTGCCATCCTGCAACTTTGAGTTAGGGAGTTCTGAGCTCCAGTCTCTTTCCCAGGAATTTTATCCTGGCCTGGCACGCATACAGAGGACCCCACTTCTGGTTCTAAGTTAGCAGTTGGGGATAGGTGGGGTAGCACACTGTGCATTCCCCCGTCATCCAGGGGGCTCTCCAACTATGCAGAGCTTGCACAATGCTGTGCTCTGGTTCTAGGCTCTCCCAAGGAATCCTCACGTCCTGCACAGAGCCACTTCCAGATACCCACCACCTGCCAACCCTCCATTGTAGAAATCTCCTGCATGCGGCCATCCAGTCAAGAGCCAGTATTAAGTCTGGTGCCCAAGTGATCCCCCCAAGCTCAGTGTGCAATGCTGGGTTCTCATCATGCTGCAACACAGGGGGGATTGTGATGCTCAGCCATCTCTCTCAACTCTGCACCGATAAGTGACATCGGGGACTTAACTGTGCCTCAGTACTGGGAGGCCCCGTTTCTGGGTACACCACACACAGCCAATTGAGGCAACGGTCGCCGTGGGCGACTGAGAGCAGTAAACTAAAAATACATAAAAGAATACATAAAGGAAAGAAGCCATACAAGTGCGATGTTTGTGGAGCAACATTTACTCAGATAGGTAACCTTCAAAGACACATAAGAATACATACAGGAGAGAAGCCATACAAGTGTGATGTTTGTGGTGCAGCATTTACTGAGAGTGGTCATCTACAAAAACATAGAAGAATACATACAGGAGAGAAGCCTTACAAGTGTGATGTTTGTGGTGCAGCATTTACTGAGAGTGGTAATCTACAAATACATAAAAGAATACATACAGGAGAGAAGCCTTACAAGTGTGATGTTTGTGGAACAACATTTACTCAGATAGGTCACCTACAAACACACAGAAGAATACATACAGGAGAGAAGCCTTACAAGTGTGATGTTTGTGGAGCAACATTTACTCAGATAGGTAACCTTCAAAGACACATAAGAATACATACAGGAGAGAAGCCGTACAAGTGTGATGTTTGTGGTGCAGCATTTACTGAGAGTGGTCATCTACAAAAACATAGAAGAATACATACAGGAGAGAAGCCTTACAAGTGTGATGTTTGTGGTGCAGCATTTACTGAGAGTGGTAATCTACAAATACATAAAAGAATACATACAGGAGAGAAGCCTTACAAGTGTGATGTTTGTGGAACAACATTTACTCAGATAGGTCACCTACAAACACACAGAAGAATACATACAGGAGAGAAGCCTTACAAGTGTGATGTTTGTGGAGCAGCATTTACTGACACAAGTACACTACAACGTCATAAAAGAATACATACAAGAGAAAAGCCTTACAAGTGTGATGTTTGTGGTGCAGCATTTATTGAGAGTGGTAGTCTACAAAAACATAGAAGAAAACATACAGGAGAGAAGCCGTACAAGTGTGATGTTTGTGGTGCAGCATTTACTAAGAGTGGTGGTCTACAAATACATAAAAGAATACATACAGGAGAGAAGCCTTACAAGTGTGATGTTTGTGGTGCAGCATTTACTGAGAGCGGTAAACTAAAAATACATAAAAGAATACATACAGGAGAGAAGCCGTACAAGTGTGATGTTTGTGGTGCAGCATTTACTCAGATATGTAACCTACAAACACACAGAAGAATACATACAGGAGAGAAGCCTTACAAGTGTGATGTTTGTGATGCAGCATTTACTGTGAGCAGTAATCTACAAATACATAAAAGAATACATACAGGAGAGAAGCAGTACAAGTGTGATGTTTGTGGTGCAGCATTTATTGAGAGTGGTAGTCTACAAAAACATAGAAGAAAACATACATGAGAGAAGCTATACAAGTTTGATGTTTGTGTTGCAGCATTTACTAAGAGTGGTGGTCTACAAATACATAAAAGAATACATACAGGAGAGAAGCCGTACAAGTGTGATGTTTGTGGAGCAGCATTTTCTAAGAGTGGTAGTCTACGAATACAGAAAAGAATACATACAGGAGAGAAGCCGTACAAGTGTGATGTTTGTGGCGCAGCATTTAATGAGACAGGCCACCTACGAAGTCATAAAATAATACATACAGGAAAGAAGCCATACAAGTGTGATGTTTGTGGCGCAGCATTTGCTCAGACAAGCCACTTACAAAGTCATAAAAGAATACATACAGGGGAGAAGCCTTACAAGTGTGATGTTTGTGGTGCAGCATTTACTGAGAAAGGTAGTCTGCAAAAACATAAAAGAATACATACAGGAGAGAAGCCTTACAAGTGTGATGTTTGTTGTGCAGCATTTACTGAGAGTGGTAGTCTACAAAAACATAGAAGAATACATACAGGAGAGAAGCTGTACAAGTGTGATGTTTGTGGTGCAGCATTTACTGAGAGCAGTAAACTACAAATACATAAAAGAATACATACAGGAGAGAAGCTGTACAAGTGTGATGTTTGTAGTGCATTTACTGTGAGCAGTAAACTACAAATACATAAAAGAATACATACAGGAGAGAAGCCTTACATGTGTGATGTTTGTGGTGCAGCATTTACTCAGATAGGTAACTTACAAACACACAGAAGAATACATACAGGAGAGAAGCCGTACAAGTGTGATGTTTGTGGTGCAGCATTTACTGAGAGCAGTAAACTACAAATACATAAAAGAATACATACAGGAGAGAAGCCGTACAAGTGTGATGTTTGTGGTGCAGCATTTACTGTGAGCAGTAATCTACAAATACATAAAAGAATACATACAGGAGAGAAGCTGTACAAGTGTGATGTTTGTGGTGCAGCATTTACTGAGAGTGGTAGTCTACAAAAACATAAAAGAACACATACAAGACAGAAACCTTAAAAGTGTAATGTTTGTAGCACAGCATTTACTGAGAGTGGTAGTCTACAAAAACATAAAAGAATACATACAGGAGAGAAGCCGTACAAGTGTGATGTTTGTGGCGCAGCATTTAATCAGACAGGCCACCCACGAAGTCATAAAATAATACAGGAAAGAAGCCATACAAGTGTGATGTTTGTGGCACAGCATTTGCTCCGACAAGCCACCTACAAAGTCATAAAAGAATACATACAGGGGAGAAGCCGTACAAGTGTGATGTTTGTGGTGCAGCATTTACTGAGAGTGGTAAACTACAAATACACAAAAGAATACATACAGGAAAGAAGCCGTACAAGTGTGATGTTTGTAGTGCAGTATTTATTGTGAGCAGTAAACTACAAATACATAAAAGAATACATACAGGAGAGAAGAATTACATGTGTGATATTTGTGGTGCAGCATTTACTCAGACAAGCCAGCTACAAAGTCATAAAATAATACATACAGGAAATAAACCTTAGAAGTGTGGAGCAGCATTTACTATGAGGGTAGTCTACAAAGACATAAAAGAATATATACAGGAAATAAACCCCTTGCAAGTGCCATGTCTGTGGTGCATACATGACACACTTTGGAGATGAAAAACTTGTACAAAAAATCCAAAACCCTGTACAAAGACCTGCAAAACCTGTACAAAGACTGAAAAAAAACATTAAAAGAGTTAATTCGTGTAAAAATATTTTCAATTACAGTGGGCTGCATTATAAATGAGGTACAGGGACATTCCTTTTTAAAACAAGTCTTAATTTATTTAAAAACCCAAACCATAAATGTCTGAGTTTATTTTACACTGTAAAAATAATGTGATGGTGTCATCATTTAGTCTATTTCTGTGCTTAATTATCACTAACAGACCGGGATATCCTGTGTTAAATATGACCTTATAAAAGAACTCTGAGACACGGTAATAAGGGAAATGGGTTAGAAAACCTGTACAGAAGTTATGTACAGGGTGTACACATATGAAAATGCAAACACCTTGTACAGATTATGGGTGAACCATAGCATGTGGCAAGTATGGTGGTGCTTCATTTACTTTGGTAGGTCAAGTAGAAAGACATAAAATATACATACAGAAAATAAGCCGTACAAGTGTGATGTTTGTAATGCTGCAATTACTGAGAGTGGTTGCCTACAAAGACATAAAAGTATACATAGCTTAGTGTGAGTGATAGTGCTGCTGCTGCTTGCAGTGATTTAATCATTCAGTCTCACAAGATAATAGAGGAAAACAAATCCTACAAGTGTGATATTTATGGTGTATCATTTATTGAGATAGATAACCTAGGCCGGTCCAAGCCCGGCTGAAAAAGGAGAAGGGCGGCCTACATGGAGGCCTTAAGGAGGCAGCCCCTTCACCATGCAAAGGCACAAAAGGCCAATCAGCTATTTGCTTTAAATATTTGATTATGAGAACTACAAAAGAGAAAACCAGACTGATTCTAAAGGCGGCAAACTGGAACGGACTACGACTTATGGAACTTGGAACACAAGAAGTATAAATGGGAAAGAAGAGGAGCTGGTGGAAGAGATGAGGAAAGCAAAACTATAAATCCTGGCTATAATGGAAAGAAAGAAAAAAAGGACAATGAATCATGGATCTCGATGGCAACACGCTGCTCTACAGTGGTGTACCCACATCTGAAAGAGCTATATTTTTTTAATTTCATCACACTTCAACTTTATTTTATTCCATATTAATTTAATAACTATTAAAATTAACAATATCGGATATGAAGATCCAATCGTCGTTACCTCCTTTTGACTTTTATGAAAGTTCTCTAGGAAACAAAGTTCATATTATCCAATTCTGATATGATGATCCAACCGTCGTTAATTCATTTATTGACATTTTGAAAGTTATTTGAATCAGTCATTTCACTTTATGTATCATCACAGTATCTGTCCAGTCTTTATCAGAAATTGTTCTTTTTTACTACTTTGCAATAGATTTGAAGAATAAATGAGTAGTCCGCGAAGTCCAAGTGAAGTCCAAATTTTCAACCGATCTGTAAAACTTGATACTTTGATACCAATAGTTTTTTCGAAATTTCTTCATATAAGTAGGAAGTCCATATGAAGTATTGTATATTCTTACATCGCAGTAATACTGTTCATTTCAAATGTAATTCTTGATTAGTCTGTAACTTTCTTGAAATAATAATAGTCATTCCGAATCCGTAGGATGTCTGGATAAAGTATCGGCTATTATGTTCTCAATTCCTGGTATAGATTCTATTTCGAAATCATAGGGCTGTAACGCAATTGCAAAGCATGCAAGCTTTGGACTTTTGTGGTTTGAACGACGTAATGATGCAACTGACTTCTGATCGGTCTGGATCAGAAATGGTGATCCAAGTAGAAACTTTTCCAATTTGGTAATTGCCCATATTACGGCCAGCAATTCCTTGTCCACCGTCGAATATTTCGTTTCAGGAGTTTTTAGCTTGCGTGATATGTATAACACAGGATGAAGGATATCATCAAGATATTGGAGTAGACAAGCTCCGAGTCCGTAATTACTCGCATCTGTACGAAGGACAAACTTTTTAGAAGCATCTGGTAATCTTAACACTGGTGGGCATGAAAAAATTTTCAAAATTCTGTGAAAAGTTTCGTCACATTCGTCCGTCCAATTTATCCTTAACGGCATGTTCTTCTTTAACAAAGATGACAAGACAGCCGTGATGGATGACAAGTGAGGTACAAATCTGCTATAGTATTGGACTAGCCCTAACAGACTCCTAACCTGTTTCTTCGTTTGAGGAACCGATAAATTTAATATTTTAGAAACTGTACTGGGAATTGTTTGGATACGTCCCGACCCAATAATATGTCCCAGGAATGTTATCTCATGACACGCTATTTGAATTTTAGTTGGTTTAGCAGTTAAATGGTTTTCCCGCAATATTTCCAAAACAGATTTAAGACCCAAAAAATGTTCCTCAAATGATGAATTAAATAGACATATGTCGTCAATGTAGGTAATTATATCTGATCTACCTGATAAAATTTTTCGCATCATGCGAATAAAGGTAGCTGGAGCATTCATTAGCCCAAAAGGCATCACGTTCCACTGGTAAAGACCTTGTGGAGTTGAAAATGCTGTGTAATATTTGGCTCTTTCGGTTAGTGGAATCTGCCAATAACCTTTAGTTAAGTCAATCTTAGTGAAAAGTGTAGCCTTTGATAGACGAGGAAGTAGATCGTCAAGGATAGGATGTGGTTCGCTATCAGGTACTGTCTGCGCATTAAGTTTCCTATAGTCAACACATAAACGTATATTGTTGTCCTTTTTCCGGACAATGACTAATGGTGAAGAAAATGGAGATGTACTAGTCTCAATAATACCTAAAGATACCATCTGTTCAAGTTCATGAGTTGTCTTACTCAGAAAATGTAGTGGTACAGAATAGGGATGAACACGAATTGGTGTATCATCGTTAAGAATAATATCGTGACTAATTACAGATGTGCAACCTGGTACATCAGTTAACACATCTGGGAATGATTGTAGAAGATCAGCAATGCGTTGATGCTGTTGCGGTGTAACCGTAGAAGAAATGGTCACATCCCGCCAAGATTCAGTAGGTTGTACTATAAGTACAGGTAAAGGCATCTGCACTTCAGGAAAAGAAGATTCTTCTTCCTGTATAACAGATAAATTAGAATAATGACAAGTAGATGCCGTATTGTCATCTAGTTCATGAAAAATTGACTGTAAGTGTTCAGGACGTGTATGAAATTGTTTGAGCATGTTTATATGGAATATCTTTCTGTGTCCCTTGATATCTAAGACGTAATCAACGTCGGAAATTTTATCAATAACCTTATAAGGACCATTCCATGAGATCAATAACTTATTGTTATTGTGAGGAAGTAACACATAAGCCTCATCGCCTGGGAATAATTGACGTAATCGTCTAGACCTATTTTGTATAGATCAAGCCTTAGCTTTTGCAGCCTCAGAAGAAGCTGTTGCCAACTAGCAAGACTCAATAATATTATTCCGAAGATTAATCACATACTCATACAATGACTGAGTGTCCTGAGTCATCTCTGCATCAATTAATAAGTCTTTTATTAGTCCCATAGGACCTCTCGGAGGAGCACCAAAAACTAACTCGAAGGGAGAGAAGCCGGTTTGTTCATGTGGCACCTCTCGGTAAGCAAACAGGACAGCTGGGAGTGCTCTGTCCCAGTCCTGAGGGTGTTTAACCGTAACCTTATGTAACAGTTGTTTAAGTGTACGGTTAAGTCTTTCAACTGCACCATTACTCATGGGATGGTAAATGCTACTCAAATTCCTATCTATGTTCCAGGTTTTCATTACCTTCTTCATGGTATCGGATACAAACTGTGAACCATGGTCTGATAATAATTTTCTAGGAAACCCTATTTTAGAAAAAATAAGATGTAGTGCATCAGCTACATCTGTGGTAGTGGTGGTCTTCAATGGAATGGCTTCTGGCCATTGTGTGCATAAATCAATGCACGTAAGAACAAATCTATGTCCTCTGGCAGATGGTAGAAGTGGACCTATAATATCTATGGCCATCTTGTCAAAAGGTCTTACTGAGATATCGCAAGCCTGAATAGGCGCCGTATGAAAAGCTCCACGTGCTTTCACTTCCTGGCATATAGTACAGGAACGTACATACTGCAAAATATCTCGTGACACTCCTGGCCAAAAGAATGAAGACAATACTCGAGATCGTGTTCGAGTATATCCCATATGTCCTGCACACTGCGAATCATGCGCGTGTTGAAGAATGTACTGTCTAAAAGCACACGGTACCATAACTTGTTGTTTTACCTGTGATTTATCACTAAAACATCTAATCAATATCTCATTTCTAATAATAAACCAATGTTTGTTCTTATTACTTGAAGTTAGATTATCAACCTTATTAACTAGATTAAAAATTTTTTTTAAAGATTTGTCATCTTTTTGTTTGTTTGCAAACGATTCCCTGTCAATAGGTGAATTGACCTCAATATCCTCCTGTTTGTCTGCATCCATCTTATTATCATTGACATTCTCCATGAGCTTAGTCTGAGCTCTAGTCGTCACAGCGTTTCCAGTGCATAGATTGTGTTTCTCCCATTCAATGATTTCTTCTGAAGTACAATCTTTGCTGCAGTGAATACGACCCACCATAAGATCTGCAATAGGCTTTTTTTAACATGCATACCTTCACGTTACCTGTGAAAAAAGGTGTTTTGACATGGATAATAGCTGTGGGGTAGAACTCAATAGTCCCCCCGAAAGTCATTTTTCTTCTTCGATCCTTAACCACCGACCGTCAAAGCAGTCAGTGGCCATCACGCCTAGTGGCGTCTTGTAGGGCAACAACAAATTGATTCCACTTTGCACGGTCGGTGGCCATCCTTCGTACAGTGCCCCAACTCTGGTTCATTCTTTGCATCTCAGCCTCCACAGTCCTCCGCCAAGTTGTTTTTGGTCGGCCTCTCTTTCGCTTTCCTTCAGGGGTCCAAAGCATAGCTGTTCTTGTGATGGCATTGGGGTCTCTTCTGAGAACATGACCAACCCAGCTCCAGCATCTGCCAGCTATGATGGTATGCATGTCCTCTTGCTTGCTACGAGTAAGCAGATCTTGGTTGGTGATGGTATTTGGCCAAAAGATTCGGTGAGTTTTTCTTAGGCATGTTGTGTGAAAAGAGGACAATTTTGACATTTCCTTCTCTGTGACTCTCCAGCATTCCGCACCATAGAGAAGCACAGAAAGCACGCAACTCTGGTATAATCTTAATTTTGTGCTTGTGCTGTATTGGGAGGACTTCCAGATGTTATTTAGGCTAAAGAAGGCTGTTCTTGCCTTATTCATTCTGATGTTGATGTCTTTGCCTGCCCCACCGTCTGGTGTTACTATGCTTCCTAGGTATGTGAAGGTATCTGTCTGTACCAGTTGCTGATTCCTTACTGATATGGGCTCAGGGTTGCTCACATTGAGCGTCATGACCTCAGACTTCTTTAAATTGATGTTCAAGCCCACCTGCTGGCTAAATTTATTAAGTCTATCCGTTCCCGAAAGTCATGCAACGGACATATTCCCCTGTTGCACAGCTAGGATGTACCAGAGATTGCCGAACTCCAATGGTTGTGGATCCAGAATCCCTCAATACAGAAACGATAGACCCATTGACTATCCCTCTGTTAAAAATAAGAGCCTGTTCCATCATTGGCTGCAAGACCTACTTCTGGTGGAATGTGTCCGCAGTTTAGTACTGTCTCCTTTGCTTTCTGAAAAATAAGATTGCATTCTGGGCAACTATTTGCCACGTTATAATTTATAGCAAAACATGTAGCAGAAGATTGTACTACATTATCGATAGGTGGAACCTGAACCCTAGGGGTTGTATCATTTGTAACTGCTGCCCCAGTATTATGGTTATAATGTGACGATCTATGAGAGTGAGATCAATTACGAGAATAATCGTTAGAATTATCTCGTTGTCCCCTGTAGTAACTGTTATCTCGATGTCTCGAGCCATCATTATTACCATTCCAATTGTTGTTATTATTGTAGTTATTTGATCGATTATAATTTGTGTTATGTTGACTGTTGTTGTATCTTGACTGAGGTGAATAATTTCTATTCTGAGATCTTCCTCTGTTTAAATCACTTTTATTGTTGAAATTATTATGTCCTTTCTGAAAATTAACTTTGTAATTTCCTTTGAACCTACTTCTGTCTACGCTGTGCGTTCTTGGTTTGTCATGGTTATAGTATGCCATATTAGAAGCCACAGGTAGAGGTTCTCTTATCAAAGAGTTAGAAATATTCACATTTGGATGCGCAGTACAATAATTTAATGAAATTTTTTCTAACTCTTCAATGGTAGCTGGCTTTCGTTCTTGCAAATATGCAAAGAACGGTGAGCTGACAGAGGATAACACCTTATCCCGTAGCAACAAATCAACTAATTTGTCATATGATTTGTTGACATCTGCCAGTTCAACCCATCTGTTAAAGGTATTGCGTTTGTTCGCAATAAAACCTGTAAGTCTTTAGTAGATTCTGGTATAATAGTTTTAAATTTTAACCTACAATTTTCTTCGTCCAAATGAAACCTCCGTAAAAGTAAGGTTTTAATAGCATCGTAATCCGTAGCTATTGTTGGATCAGCATTCTGAGATGCCGTCAATGGTTCCCCATACTGGCCACCACTTGAAACGAGTGGTTCCTTCAATTAATATTATTGGTTGAATATTACAATCAGTCTCTTGACGTGTTTAATGTTAGTTATTTTATTGGTTAGCTCTGACCATATAAGAAGTCCCTTCAAAATCTGATTTGCATAATTTGCCATAATTGATTTTTCTTATGAAGAGTTTATCGTGCTGATAAATATAAACATTGAACAGCTGCGGAACCAAACCCGTAACGTAATGAAGTTATCAAGCCTTCAGTTTGAGTCCACATGTATTGGCGTTTTCACATAGACAACATCCAACATTACATAATATTCATATACAGTTCATTATAATAAGAAATTCCAAGTAATACAAGTAAGTATCCGTCCGTGTCAAAATCATATGTCAGTTGAACATCATGGCTATGTACATGCGCTGCTGTAATCAGACAGCCAGAAATGAGCGCATGAGTTCTCGACAGCTACAAAGTGAATCATAATTAGATTCTCCTTCCATAATTTAGTTTACTTAATAATCTCATACTTCATATTAATATCCGAACTGACCCTGAGTTCTATATTGAATTCATACATCGGCTATATACTAAAGCCTCTCCTTGGAAGGAATACAAGACACGACTTCTCTGCTTGACGGACAGCATAAAAAGGGTAACGTAACCAAGTCACCAAGCGTGACCTTCCCAATGTGAACACGTCATAATTTTAGCATATATTTCGCATTCAGTAGTCCGTAAAATATCGACATATTCTATTAATGTTATTGACCTCCAAAATTGCGCACTGCCAACCCCAGCAGACGCCGTCATTTAAAATAACACTGTAACAGAGACACCATTTAAAAATGAATTTTGATATTGAATTTAGCATAACAGTGAATATTTTTTTCAGTTACTATTTGTAAAATAGAATTTTAATCTCATGATAACACTGCATTTGTATATTTTATTTTTAGGGAGTGAATCAATTTCCGAAGCGGTGGAAATGTGAAAAAAATATTAAAGGCTCGCCATAGCAAATAATTAAAGTAATATAAAATGTTAAATATGTATGAACATAGCGGGCTTTTAATATTTTGTTAGTATCCGCCGTGGTGGACCTTAAGTCATTTACTTTCATTTATCAAAAATCAATGTTACAACCACTAATAGAATATTGCAGTGTAGCCATAATGAAATAAATAAGTGTTGATGACCTTCATGGTGAAATTTCCAATAAAAATAATTGCAACTAAAAATTTGTGGTAACATTTCCTATAAAAATAATTGCAACTTGAAAAAAAAAGTTGATCCCCCAGAAAACACTCTGTGACACCATTGGGGGTTGCAATACACAAGTTGGGAAACCAGGTTCCAGAAGATTTGTGTATGTTCTGACAAGGAAAGTTTGATTAATTCTCATCTATGTAGAGTCAAGAGGCGTTTATCTTATAATCTCCACACTTTTTTTATAGAGTACCAAACCCACCCCCCCCCCTCCCTTCCCCAAATAGAATGTCCAATTTATTCTCTCAATTCTCTTTATCTATTTTCTCTGATCTCCCTACCCTCACCCCTCCCCCCCCAGCAAGACACCACCAATAGATCAGTGTATCTTTTTCACATCACACCCCAACAATGATTCACTCCTTCTTCACTACACTCTCAGAGCATTCGCGTTATTATTATCATTTTCTTGATCCTTGGACATTTCTCTTTCCAGCGACCGTTACCAACCCCCACATGGTGTCCATCCGCATCTCTCCCAAAAAAGTTTCTCGGTTAAGTCTACCAGGAGTGGGGCAAATATAAAAAGAGATAATGGGGTTTACAGGGGGGGGGGGTGGGGGGGGGGGGGGTGGGTAAAAACACTGAGGAAGATATACCCAGATGCGGCAAAATACAGTATATAAAAAAAAAAAATTCCAGGGGAGAATTATCATGAAGTAACTATGAAATAAATCTTCTTGCAAGTAATCAAATTTTAGATAATAACAGGTGAGCGTTAACGCGGACAATTACATACATACAAATTCAACATAACAACATTTTGGCCTTGCGTTTATAACACAGACTCCAACTTTTTACCCTCCAGACTATGCTGCCTATAGCCTCACTCCCTTCCACAGTCCTCTAACCTTTTTCGACGATGTCGCGACTCACCCTTAAACAAATCACCCCATTCCACAGACTATTTTCTTCTCCCCTACCATAATTTTTCTTGCGAAAACCCGTGAACATACACATATTTCCTCCCCAAACAAACCCAAATTCCATGTCCACAAATTTTAGAAATTTACACAATCAAAATCGTATTATCGCGGATATCCTGTATCCAGTCTGCACGTGCTCGTTAACACCTCTACGCATGGCGCTGCTTCTTCATCCCCCCATTCTTTCCACACTTTCCATCCCAGATCCACCCGATCATTACACCTTCCCCCCGCATCTCGTCCCCACACTCTAAATTTATAAGTTCGTCACATCCCACCACACAGGGCTTTTTCCTTTTCTCACACATTCTCAGTCCACTCACCAAACTCGAAAGATCGACTTATAACTTCGTCTACGATTTATTATAGAACACGCTCACCCCACCCCCCCGACTAAGCGCGACAACGCAATACTTATCCCCTCAGACCTCTATCCCCACGGTTATTGGCCTGCTTTCATGTAAACTTACAAAGAGGAAACTGTAACACGTCGACTTCAGGTATCCTTTCGAAAACACCTCCATGATGTGTTTTATCCTTTATTTTCTTTTTTGGGGAGACAACACCTTGTCAGATTCAACCTACGGAGCGAAAGGACCGAGACTACCCTAGAATGCTTCCTTGAGTCGCCTTAGGCCAAATACTTGGTTTTGGGACAGCACGACTAGGGATAGTCTATGAGTTGTCTCCTTCGTTCCAAACCTCTTATATACCTCACAAAAGATATTTTATAAATAATGAACCAAGGAATGACATAAGGTAAGGATTTAAAAAGTATTACAACCACGAACCGATAAGATACGAACAAGAAATCAAGACGCCAACGTGCAAAAGTTTTCCCAGTCTTCAACTCGGTGTCAAGGCATAAGTTCCACAATTTAGTTTATATAGCACTTACCCATCGCACCCAAGATACCCTCTACACCTCAGACCGCACCTCACTTTCCCCCACGGCGAAACTTCTCCAGTGCATGTACCAACAAGGTAACGCAAGAGTTCTCTACCCAATTCATACATTTCAACCACACTACTCGCTCACTTCTCCCCCAGCACAGACAACACACACACAATTCCTCTCCACTATCCTATATAAATGGCCATAACCACAGACACAACCCACCACCCCCACAACACATACAGCACTATTCCGCTCTACGCTCTCTTAATTTCACGTTATGAAAACAACACAACCTACGGCCCCCTCTCCCCCCCATAATTCCGCCCCCTCACACCTTTTAGTCTAACTAACCTTACATAAGCTCGCACACGCATTTGTAACGCTTTTCTACATAGTGTCCTATCCATCATCCTCTCAGATCAGCCCAGCAACCTCATTTGCTTTTAAGCCCTTGTTCTCACATCTCAGCCTTACCCAAACAGCAATTCTTTCACATCAGTAGCACCTTGTGTGTACATTTTTAGAACCAGATTACTGAAGACACAGTGCCTTCGACCACCATTACAATCTATTCGTGTAATTCCTCGTGAGATATACAAATCCTCCACCCTATTTGGTAGCTGCCTATCAATTGATAATGTCAATGACGTCCAGTAATACCTTCAGTTGATCCCGAAAATGCTTGAACCAATTTATGTCCCAACACGAGCGACTTCTTTCGACCCTTACACAAGCATTTACTTTGCTTCAGCACTTTACTTGATCGTATTAAGGCGATTCAGCTCCTAAGTACTGGACAGCCTGTGAAACCCATCACCCTGACAAAAAGCCAGCAAGATAAGAACACACAAACCGCCCGCACACTCACAATTAATACGCGGTCACCCCATATACATCATGCAGTCGCGACAAAACATCAAAACACCCCCTCCCCCCCCCACCACCCCCACTACACGTAACTAGTTTGACTGTTCCAGCTACTTAGAGTATAAGCAATCGCATACGATCAGTAACAACCAACACATGAGTGAGAGAGTGCAACCAGCAATGAAACTGAATGTGTGATAGACTCTATTGCATTCGACGATGCTGACAACTGGATGAAATTGTGAGGTAACAGAAAGACGTCGAAGAGCTGACAACGCGAGGTGGAATTGAATATAGTGGATGTGGAATGAGAATTCACAATGATCAGTTTCTTGTCTGGGTACCCCCCACACGTCCTTATCGTTAAAACTATGAAGAACAATTTCGTGAACGCACAAGTATGACATCATTCTCTACTGTTGTATCACCTCTGACAGGAGCGCAAGTGTGCTCAAAGACGGACTCTACGAGAAACGTTTATAATATACGTACTTGCGCGCTCTCATGATCCTGCACACGATTGACTGCCTGTAGATCACTTAACTACGAAAAACCCATATTGTATACGGCATGCTATCTCCAGGAGTATTGTACCAGTCCAGACACTACACGGATTACTTATCACTCGTTGGAATCGTTATCTGTCTACAAGTGAATGGAATGCCGGAGAGACAAGTTGCTTGAGCTTACTGCAAAGAGCAAACTCAAATTCGATTTATTGCCAGAAATCCACATATAGTGTATGACGATGACCACAGGAATCCCATCCTGGTGCAGTTTCCTCCCCGAATGCAATACTATGTTATTCTACACCGCATAGCATGTTCTCAGAGAAATGTCAGGTTTGGCGTCGCGATGCTAGATTGTCTAAGCTCCGAGACAGAAAGCACCCTCTTGATGATGTAGCGACTTGTAACTGTATTGACACAACTACAAACACTCGGATTATTGTAACAATCGCGACAGCGTCGAACATTAATCATTAGTAAACTCGGAGGCAGTCATCTACAATAGGATCATGATGCTTCGACATCTAATAGTTGTAAGCCAAGACGGGCAATGTGGCCAACATGCATGGTCGGAGTACAGAATGTTGATATTACGACGGACGGAGGCATCAGTGAGCACCCGAGTGAATGCAAAAATCTGAGATAAGCTTCTTTATATTTCAGTGAATTTGACATTTTAGGGTATCGTTCTTGCTCTATTGTCATTGGGGTTCACTCAGAATCATATGGCCTTAAATTGACTCACTGATCTAGAGCGTGGATACGTTGACAGTGTGCTGAGACGAGAATCACACAACAGGACGGGAGACTGATCTCCATGGTTATGAACATTCAATTCACTAACAAAAAAATTAAAAACTGAGAAGTTGAGTCTCGCACTCACTTTTGTTCGATATCTTCTAATTCTGTAACTGTCAGATCGCATCCATGCGAGATCTATATGCTTGTCAGACAACATACACTAGGAGGAGGGACTTTGGGGATGCATGTATTATATTTCGGGAACACAATAGTTCCAATTGTACACATTAAGGGTATCACTTTTCAGGCTAACGACAATGCTTATTCTCGTGGTTAATTATCATGTCTCATTAATAATTAAGCCACAAAATGGGAGTGAAACACGAAGCATTTTGCGCATAAAAATGCTTGACGTTTTGTTAGTTCAGAATAAAATGGTAGTACTTCATCTAATCAGGATCCCTATACTGATGAGAGGATGGGTCAGGACTGAATAGCGTTTAAATGATTGGTTGATTAATTTGGGGGTAAAAGGCTGCGGTATTGGTTATGTTGCTGATTTGGTCGGGAGTTATGCTGTGTGGGATCCCGCTACGAACATTTGTTAGTTTAGATGCTGTGTATGATGAGAGAGATACATGGAGGCAGAAAAAAAATGGTGTGGGCTATCTCATTCTGGAGTATTGTTGTGGTTAGAGCAGTTGAGTTTGATTTTTTTGTGGACTTAACATCTTTTGCTTTGAAACGGTTTGTCATTCCATGTTGGACAAGGATCACTAGTCAATCATCTGATAGTGTACAGAATCGAAAAGCAGGGACTTGTGTTGGGCGGGGGCCATACGATCGCTGGGACACGCACCCACGTGAATGGATGTGTAGTAACACCCCCATGTGTACTACATTGGGTGGGTTACAATGGGTTGTGGTTGATATTGACATAAACAGCTACTTGTATGTTTGTGACGTTTTGCTAGGAATGGTTGGTTAGAATGGGGTTGGTGAAGGGTGTGATGAAAATGTGTAGGGGGGGGTGGAGATGATGTGCGGGGTGGGGCATGCGTTGGCAGGGTGGTAGGTTACCAAGGTATTTTGGCTGCCAGAAAGGTGTCCTGCAGTGGTACGTTCGTTGGGAAACTATGTGAGGTGCAGAGGAGATATGATAGGCTGTCTTGCGGGAGAACTGCTTGGGACAGAGATGTGTGGTTAATGGGGGTGTCAGTCGTGTTGAGTTGGGAGGTGAAACAATAATGATAGGGGAATTGGGGGAGGAGAGTTTGGGGGGGGTCAGTAAATTGGTGATGGGTGTATGTTGTGGGGACTGGACTGTTGTAGTATTCTGGGGGGGGAGGGGGGCAGGTTGTGGGGCATTCACTAAAAATTATCTGCGGTGGTCTGTGTTGTCATGTTGGTTGGGGGGGTGGGGGCATACTTTTGGGTGAGTGTTGGTGGTGTTCTCTAAGGCCGGGCAAAATGGTGTTGACTATGCTGAAGTGGGAGGGAGGGGGTTTGGGAGTATAGTGTGCATCTCATCACTCAGTATGCAGGTCTAGTGCTACTTGGCTTGAGTGCTGAGTGTTAATCAGGCTGGGTGCTTTTTTTATTCTTTGTTATAAAAATTGGACCAGGAGATTATTACATTTACCTCTGTTCTATTGGTGTGTCTGATTTGAAATTTGGGTCCATATGGTGTTTGTGTGTGTATATGAGGTATGGGTGTTGGGTTGGTTGGGGTTTGGTTGGGTGTAGTTGTTTGGGGTTTGTGGTCGGTATTAATAATTAGGGGGGGGGGTTGGGTTGGGGGGGGATATGGGTTACTGATGGGTTGGGGGAAGTTGTTGGTGGGGTAATTGGAAGTTATTGGGGTATTGTGGTGGGTTTTGATTCACCTGATGGGGGGTTGAGTGTTATGGTGGGTTTGTTAGTTGTTGATGGGTAAAGTAGGTATGGTGTGATTTGGGGTTGATGGGGGTTTGTATATTGGGGGGTTACTTGGGAGGTGTGTTTGGGGGTGTTGGGTTGGTATGGGTAAGTCGAATTCTGGAAGCTTGGTATTTGTATTATTAGGAGGTTGTTGGAACCCCAACTGATGGTTCTGGTTGAAATGGGTGTTGGGGTTATGGGGGTTTCGAAGGTGGGGGGATGTAATCATGGGACCTGTGTGGGTTGTGGTGGGTGTATTGGAAATTTAGGTTTGGGTTTGAATTTATGGTTGGTGGTATTTGGGTATGGTTTTGGTGGTGGTTGTTTTAGTGTGGGTTCAGTGACCCATTTATTGTTGGGTATGTTTTTTATGGTGGCTTTAAGAGGTATTATGTGTGGAGGTATTGGGTAATGTTGTAACAAGTGTTGTTAGTTGGGTGGTTGGGGGGGTTTTAGGTGTTGTGGGGGGGTTTGTGTGGTTGTGGAGTAGAGGGGTATTTTGGTTGGGATGTGGTGTGTTTGTGTTGTGTGTATTGGGGTTTGTTTGGGGTTTCTTTTGGAAAGTGTTGTTGGGGTTTTTGGGATTGATGTGGGGGTTAGGAATTTTTGGTTTTGGTTATTATAATGGGGATTGGATAGGAATGAGGTTTATGGGGTGTAGTGTTAGGTTGGTTAAGGATTAATGGGGTATGGATTGGGGTTTGATGGGTTTATTGAAGGGTGACTTAGGTGTAAGTAGGATTAGTGTTGTAATGAGTTTGGGTTTGTTTATGGTTTTTTATGGGTGTTACGGGTATGTAGCTTGGTTAAACTGGACATTATTAGCACACTGGGTGAAAGTCAGTTAGGTAGTGATACCGAGAGTTTCGTGGGTTTGGACTTGTGTTGTAATGATTGTTTTATGATGGCTGAAATGGTTTCATACATCGTGACCTGTTCATTTTGAAAATCTGATTGTGGGGTGGTAAGTTTGATATGAGCATTGGTGTCAACTGGTTGATTTTTTATTTGAGGATTTCGAACGCATTATAGTTGTTTGTTCGGTTTAGAGTTACGGTATAGAATGACCTACAATATGGTTTGGTAGAATTGGGGAATGTAGGGTTTGTTATAGATGAATGTAAATCGTTTCGTATACTATTAAGATCTATATTATGGTATGGGATTGGATATTTGTGTAGATGTGCAGTTGGTCAAATAATAATGATATTCTAATTGTATTGAGTGGGCTATTTAGATTGGATCGGAGCAGGCTGTTGGTTTGCTTATTCCTCCCCCCCCCTTGTTACATAGATCACACCAGTTGATGAGTGTTAGTTGATGAAAGTTATGATATTTAGAATTAGGAAATTTACTCATAGTTGTTATTGAAGGATAGTTGTTTGTCGAAGTTAGGATATTTTGGTGGGAGGGAACATTGTCCCCGGGCCAGAGGGTTATATTAAGGGATGATCATGTAGGGTCGGTTTAGAACTAGAAGATTAGTTGATTATGAGTTTATTTAACATGATGAGGGAGAGTTAAAATGATTTTGACATTGGTTTGGAGGAGGGTTATGAAATATTTAATGGGCTGTATTTATAGATTATGGTAGATTCATTGAATATGATGATTATGTGAGGTTAATTTGAATGAAACGTAAGTTTGAGGGGTAGGTGGGGGTTGGGATATCCTGTTATATTGATTTGTGATCTATTATTTGGATGTAGTGTGATGTGGAAGAGGGATTTTAGTTATGGAAAGGGGGGTACTTTAAGCTAAAGAGTAACCAATTTAATCGGCTTAAGAGTGAAAATAGACGGCAATTATTTTTATTTATGGTAGATTACAGGGAGATAGAGTTAGTTTTGTGAGTATAAGGTTATTGTGAGGAGTTCACAGATTGTTTGATTTTAGGATGGGTTAATTCTTAGTTTGAAGGTGGTTTTTAGGTATGTAGATGCTTGTTGAAGTGTAGGTGATTGTCTTGGTCTCTGAGTTGAGCACGAGATAAACGATTCCGAAAAAGGTGAACGATTCGCACTGAGTATTAGTGTCTTTAGAAATGGTTGAAACAGTTCGTCATGTCATCTGGGGTGAGCCATGTGAATGCTTTAGATAACTCGTAGGGGTATATATAGAATGGGTCGAGATGTGATGATGGTGAGTTGTTATTATGATTTTTGATCATTTTGTTGAAAAATAATTGTGATGATACCCGAACGTATTATGTTGGGTAATTGACTGTTATTAGGTTCTTTGAGGCAATGTTGAGCTGTAATTTAATTTTTACCATACTTGTGCCACCGTATTCAAGAGGTGAGGTGGTGGGGTGATTTGGGGGAGGTATATTGGGATTAGCGTTTGGGTTTTGTGTATAATTACCAGTATTGTTAGCTCAGTGTATATGTGATGAGGTGTGTGTATGCTTCGGTGGATGTAGTCACTAAGTGAGTATTTTTAGGAGGTTTTATGTATGGTTGTAGTTGAAAAAGAGGGAGGGGTATAGTGGGTTAGTATGGGTGGGAGCCATTTGATGGGGGTTTTTTTTTAGTTATGGGATGTGGATATGTATGTGGTGGTGGGGGGTGGATGATTGGTACTCATGGGTTGGAAGTATGTTTTAGTGTGTTTTATTTATGGTGTTGGAGAATTGTTTTGGGCTGGATGAATGATCGGCCTGTAGTTGGGTGGGTAATATTAGGTTGTTGACCTTTCTACTGGTTATGTTGTGACATCACTTTAGAAGCCTATGGGTCCACACAACTTAGGGTGTTTGTATGGTAGGATGAGGACTGTTGATAGTTGATAATAGTTAATTGTGTGTTTGCAGAATGTTAGTGCATGTGGTAGTCTGGCAACGCGTCACCGTGGTATACACAGGATGCCTACAAAAGGGTTAGTACTGTGGTCGTAGCATGTTACTGAGATGGTTGGAATTAGCAGGTAGAAGAAATGTTACAGGGTGAGGCTTACCATGATGTTTGGGGTGGGAGTTTACTGAATTTGCAGAAAATGTAATGTACTTAAGTTATGAGAATACATACAGTGAGATAAGGTCGTACAAGTGTGATGTTGGTGAGATAGCAGTTCATTTATTGTGTGAGCAGTAAAATTAGAGTAAAACTACATAAGTGATAACATACAGGGAGGAGAAGCCTTACATGTTTATACGGATGATGGTTGTATGATACATGGTGGGAGTGGAGCATTTTACTCAGATAGGTAACTTACAAACACACAGAATTAACCATTTACAGGTAGATAAGCCTACAAGTGTGAATGTTTGTGTGGTGCAGCATTTACTGATGAGCAGTAAACTACAACATACATAGAAAGAAATACATATATTAGTGTGAGAGAGAAGCCGTTTACAATCTTGTGGTTGATGTTTGTGGTGCAGCATTTTTACAGAGAGCAGTAAACTTTTCTTTGTACATAAAAGAATAATACAGGATGAGAAGCAGTACAAGTTTGATGTTTGTGGCACATGCATTTTACTCAGACAGCACCTACAAAGTCATAAAATAATACAATATACAGGAAAGAAGCCGTAACACGTGTGATGTTTTTGTGGTGCAGTATTTGTTTGCATCAAAAACTATTTAGTCAGTTGAGTAGTGGTAAGCCACCTACAAAGTTCATAAAAGAATTCATTCAACAGGAGAGAAGCCTTATGAAAAAGTGTGATTGTTGTGTGGTGCAGCATTTACTGAGATAGGTAGTCTTAAAACACACAAAAGAATACATACAGGAGAGAAGCCTTACAAGTGTGATGTTTGTGGGGGTGCAGCATTTACTGAAGTGGTAGTCTACAAAAACATTGAAGAATACATACAGGAGAGAAAGCTTACAAGTGTGATGTTTGTGATAGCAGCATTTACTTCCAGCAGGTTGTTCTTTGGGTCACAAATACACAAAAGAATACATACAGAGAGAAAAGCCTACACAATCTGTGATGATTTTGTGTGCAGCATTTATCTCGTGAGCATAGCACTACAAATAAGGTCATTGCTGTCGAAAAGGAATACATACAATATAGAAATCCTTACAAGTGTTATGTTTGTAGTGGCAGCATTTAATCTGAGTGGTAGTCTACAAAAAAACATAAAAGAATTTGGCCATACAGGTGAGAAGCCTTACAATGTGGATGTTTTTGTGCAGCATTTACTGAGTGTGGTAGTCTACAAAAACATAGAGAATAAGTGGCATACAGGAAAGAAGCCTACAAGTGTTTGTGTTTGTAGTGCAGCATTTAACTGAGAGTGGTAAGCTACAAAAACATAGAAGTTTACATACAGGTTAGAAGCCTTACAAGTGTTATGTTTGTGGTGCAGTTTACTAGAGTGGTATATCTACAAAAACATAGAAGAATGCATACAGGAGAGAAGCCTTTACAATGTTTATGTTTTTGGTGCAGCATTTACTGCAGAGAGTGGTAGTGTACAAAAACATAAAGAATACATACAGGTGAGAAGCTTACAAGTGTGATTTTGTGGGTGCAGCATTGGCTTTACTGATTACAAGTTTAACTACAAATACATAAAAGAATACATACAGGAAGAAGCCGTACAATTGTGATGTCAGTTTGTAGTGCAGCATTTATTGTGAGCAGTAAATTAAAAATACATAAAAGAATATATACAGGAGAGAAGCCTTACATGTGTGATGTTTGTGGTGCAGCATTTACTCAGAAGTAACTATAAAAAAGACACAAAAGAATACATTACAGGACATTTTGTTAGAAGCCGTACAAGTGTGATGTTTATGGTGTAGAATTTACTCAGAGCAGGAATGGTCTACAAATACCTATAAAAGAATACATACAGGAGAGAAGCCGTTACAAGTGTGATGTTTGTGGTGCAGCATTTACTGAGGATATTTGCATAAAACTACAAAGAACATAAAAGAATACATACAGGAAGAAGCAGTACAAGTGTGATGTTTGTGTGGCACATTTACAGCATTTACTCAACACCCAGGCCAATACAAATATAATAAATCATAATACATACAGGAAAGAAGCCTTAAAGTGTGATGTTTGTGGTGCAGTATTTACTCAGACAATACCTACAAAGTCATCATAAAAAATACATACAGGAGAGAAGCCTTACAATTAGGTGATTAGAGAATTTGTGGTGCAGCATTTACTGAGAGATGGTAGTCTACAAAAAACATAAAAGAATACATACAGTTAGAGAAGCCTTACAAGTGTGATGTTTTTGTGCAGCATTTACTGAGAGTGGTAAACTACAAAAACATTGAAGAATACATACAGGAGAGAAGCCTTACAAGTGTTATGTTTTGTGTTGCCAGCAATAGAAGAAGTGGTAAACTACAAATACACAAAAGAATACATACAGGAGAGAAGCCGTACAAGTGTGATGTTTTTGGTGCAGCATTTTCTGTGAGCAGTACACTACAAATACATAAAAGAATACATACAGGAGAGAAGCCGTACAAGTGTGATGTTTGTGGTGCAGCATTTACTTTGAGTGGTAGTCTACAAAAACATAAAAGAATACATACAAGAGAGAAACCTTACAAGTGTGATGTTTGTGGTGCAGCATTTTTTACTGAGATTCGTTATCCTACAAAAACATAAAAGAAATACATAGTCAGGAGAGAAGCCGTAACAAGTGTGATTACGTTTGTGTCAGGCACAGCATTTACTCATGACATGGTCACCTAATAATATCTGTCATAAAATAATACATACAGGAAAGAAGCCGTACAAGTGTGATGTTTGTGGTGCAGCATTTACTCAGACAAGCCACCTACAAAGTCATAAAAAATACATACAGGAGAGAAGCCTTACAAGTGTGATGTTTGTGGTGCAGCATTTACTGAGAGTGGTAGTCTACAAAAACATAAAAGAATACATACAGGTGAGAAGCCTTACAAGTGTGATGTTTGTGGTGCAGCATTTACTCAGATAGGTAACCTACAAACACACAGAAGAACGAACGAACGAACTTTATTTTCGAAGGGTAAAGAATTGGGCGCGCAGGCCCGTCTAACATTCTGCCCTTCCACTCTCATTAATCTTGCATACTATATCCTTTCATTCCCACATGATACTTTAAGCGTTAATTTAAAGGCATGCATCATTATAAAGTTACCATAACAGCATTCATTTACAGTATGCAAGCATAATAATAAAAAAATGAGTAGGGTTTTTTTTTTTTTAAACAAACAAGCTAGTAAATGGGGGAAAAAGTAATAATAAAATAAAATAAATAAAACAATAAATAAAAATAAATAAATTCTGTATACCGACACTCACTCATGCGGTCAATCCGTCTACAATTAATCTGTATTTTTGGTATGCTGGTACATTCTCACGACTCACATTTCTAAAGTACAGTATTATGTGGGTACATTCACACATACATTACATTATATAATAATATTTTAAAGTGAATATAATAATGATATTACATGGATATAAAACAAATTATTCACACACAAAAATGAGCAGAAGAGGAAAAGAAATGTTGACCTATGGATGAGATGTTGACAGGCAAATACTGTTTCTATGGGGGTAGATAATCAGTGTTGAGGAAGTGTTTGAAAAGTGCTTTGTTAAAAGAATATTGTGTAGGTAGGCTTTTTAGGTGGTGTGGAAGGCTGTTCCATAAGTAGGCACCAGAGTAGGCTAGACTCTTTTTGAACAGGTCGATCCTAGGTTTGGGCAGACGTAACTGATGTAATCGTTGTCCCTCCCTTCTACTGGTTTGAAACAATGATCTTAGGTACGACGGGGCATTGTTAGATAGAATTGTGTGAGTCAGCTTGGCTTTGTTGTAGAGAAGACGTTTTTTTAGCGACAGTATTTTGGGTTCTTTTCCTGTCCTTGTGTGTGGTGTCGTGCGATTATCGGTGATCAGACGCACTGCTCTCTTTTGCAGGGAGTGCAGTCTCTTCGAGGTGGAAGCAGGGCAACAATCCCATAGTGTAGAGCAGTAATCTAGATGTGTCTGTATATGTGAGGTGTAGAACAATAGTCTAGTGTCTGCGTCTAAGAAGTGTTTTATTTTGGCTAGCTGGTACGTCTTTTGTGCTATGTGTTTGGTTAAATTCCGTACATGGGAGTTCCACGTTAAGTGCTGGTCAATCGTGATCCCCAGAACTTTGTGTTCTGTTACATGTTCAATTTGTATTGATTCCGCGTGTAGCTGTAGCGATCTTTTGGTGCAGCTTAGGAGTTTCTGTCTGGTGGTAATCAACATAGATTTCGTTTTTGTTGTGTTTACTGGCATACGATTCATATTACTCCATTTTGTTAGATTGTCTACATCGCTTTGAAGAGTCATTTCAAGTGCCACGCAGTCATTGTCACTAGTGTAGATAGAACAATCATCTGCAAAGAGGTCACAAGTTGAATATTTTAGATGTAGTGGCAGGTCGTTGATGAACATTGCGAAGAGTAGGGGCCCAAGAATAGAGCCCTGTGGTACTCCTGTAACTACCTTCGAGAAATCTGATGCCAAGTTGTTGTGAAGCACTAACTGTTGTTGATCTGCCAGGAATGATTTGATGATGTTTAGTGGATTAGAGCCTATTCTGAGGGTTTCCAACTTTTGAACCAAGATAGTGTGGTCAATCATGTCAAATGCTTTCTTGAAGTCGACAAAAACAGCACCACATAATTTTCCATCATTTATGTTCGACAGCCAGTTGTCTGCCATTTTGGTGAGCGCTGTGTGACAGGAATGTTTGGGTCTGAAACCTGACTGGCTATCAATGAGCAGTTTGTTTGTTGTTAAGTGTTGAAATGTGGTGTTGTAAATGTGTTTCTCTAGTGGTTTTGAAAGAGATGATAGAAGGGATATTGGTCTGTAGCTGTTGGGATTGCTATGTGAGCCAGATTTATAGAGGGGGTACACTTTTGCAGATTTAAATGCTGTGGGGAAGTAGTTGTGTGCAATACATTGGTTGTACACATAGGTTAAGGAGTCGCAAATGATGGGCGCAGCGTAACGTAGAATCTTATTGCTGATACCATCAAGCCCAGATGAATTGTTGTTTTTTAATGCCAAGATATATTTGAGAACTTCATGTACTGTTAGAAAAGGAATATGTCTTAGATCTGTTGTGGTGTGTTCAGTGTTGCAGAAGGCTGTCAATTTACTAATATCGCAGTCCATTGGCTTTAGTGTCGACGTGAGAAGGCTAATTTCTGTTTTGAAGTGGTTGCTAAAATGAGTTGCCGTGAGGGAGCAGCTTTTTGGTAAAGAGTTTAGTGACTTTGATTTGTGTGTTAGTGTTCTAATGGCTGCCCAGACTTCTTTGCTGTTTGCTTTGTCTTGAATCATCTTTCTGAAATGTAGTTTCTTTTCCTGACGAATGAGATATTGTACTTTGTTTCTAAGCATCCGATACCTGCTGAAATCTTTGAGCTTATGTGCTTCGTCCCGCTCTCTCATTGTTGATAGTATTTCGTTGGTTATCCATGGGGTCTTTCTGATGTTTTTGACCCGAACCTGCTTTATAGGAACATGTTTGTCGAATACGTTGTTGAAAGTTTGTGTCCAGTATGTTATGGCTTCTTCTGGATGCGGAAGTTGGTACACGTATGAGAGAGGGGATATTTGTAGGTCTTGTAGGAATAATTGAATGTTAAAGTTTTTGAAATTCCTGTAATGGACTGTGATGTGTTCCGTTTTAGGTGCTTTAAACCCCTTTCTCGTCCAGGTACAGCAAATAGGATAGTGGTCACTTAATGATGTCTGTGGGACTATGCATTCTATAATGTTTTCTGGGCAGGTCGTATAGATATGATCAATTAGTGTAGATGATGAGTCTGTTACTCTCGTGGGTTGATTGATTAACTGTATGAGGTTGTATGAGATGGTGATATCATTCCACGTGTTGTTCGGTTTGTGAAGGTCAATATTGAAATCCCCCAGTAGAATAATTTCCTTCGAAGAAGCCCAAACGTTGTCCATCATTCGTGAGAATGTGTCAAACCATACAGCAGAAGAGCTAGGGTTTCGGTACAGGTAACTAATTAGAACGGGGGTCAGGTTGGGGAGTTTTATTTCCAGCCATAAACATTCAATGCCGGTATGTTCTAGATCATCACGGCGTCTGTACTGAAGAGATGTTGAGATGTATATGACTAGCCCTGTTTCATGTTGTCTGTTAGGATCCCTGCGAATGGTGGTGAATCCATTAATCCTAATTTCGTCATCTGTAATTTTGTCATTGAGACGGGTTTCAGAAAAACCAAATATGTGGAAGTTTTGTTGGAGGGAGGTGGAGACTTCAGAAAGCTTACCTAGCAGGTGGTAAATGTTTAAATGACCAATTTTAAGCCCTGATAGTTTAAGCCATGAATTAGTGGTATTGCCTATATTTTGATTAGAGTTTTTGCACTCGGACATGATAATAGTCAATAGGAAAGAAATAATGAGGAGAGTAGGAATGAGTAAGAAGCAATAAAATTGGTACACAATGGTTTATACAAAATTGTAGACAAGTAATAAAATATGCACTGCTAGAGTCCGTGGACACTGTTTACAGTATCTTAATCTCTGCAAAAAGTGTGGTTTTTATCTTAAAATACAGTCTGTTCCGAACAAAAAGGAATATTTTTACTTCAACCACAGTCAATGTAGAGAGTTAATCCTCCCGGGACAGTTAAAGGTCCACGCTGTGACTTAGTTAGTTAGTTTTGTGAGGATTTCCTAATTTTCCTCAATATGAAAAAAACGAAGGTGCATTTGTATAAAAGATGTAAAAGAGAATGGTGAGCGTAGGAATGAGAGGAATAAGCACAGAGATAATAATAATAAGAAAACAATAGTATTAATACGATAGAGTTATTACTAAATCGGAAACAAATTTAGATACGCCCTGCTCTGACGAACAGAAAGAAATGTTTAAACAGACAATGTAATAAAAAAATAAAAAAAAATTATTAACATCCAAAAGTGACAGTTAAAAGTTCAACGCTGATACTCAGCTATTTCTTTTATCTCAGGACAAAGGTCACTAAAGTGCTTCCGAAGAGAACGCGTCAGGTCGAATGTTACACTGCAAACTTGTTTTAAAAAAAAACAGTTTTAAGTTGCTTGGTTTTAATCTTGTTCTGTAGAGCCGTTTATAGACATCTGAAGAGCCTGCATTAATATTTCTGGACTATATTGAGTCAGTTGCCGTAAAACGGATGAATTGTGAGAATTCCGTTCTGTGCAGGTGGAGACGGGGTGAGAAAACTCCCATTTTCTTGCTGTAGTTCCTGCGTTGTGATTAAGTGAATGGGTGTTACTTGTAGTCCAATCTGTCCATCTGTCCAGTGGTGTCTGTTGTGCAGTTAGCAGCTGGCTGGACTGTTGTGTGGGTAGTGGCGGATACATTTGGTCATAAAGGTTAGCGTGGGAGGTGGGCTTAAATGTAGCTTTTCTAGATACTTGCTTGTCAGCTGAGGACGGTGATTGATGGTTATGAGCTGTTGTGCCTGGGTTTACTAAGTTAAGTGTATAATTTGTGTCCCTGGTGAATGAATGTGGGTGTTTTTCTGGTGTGTCCTCTGAGGAAACTTTAAATTTTTGGCTAGGTAGCTGGTCCCTAGTTTAGAAGTGTGTACCTGATCTCTGTATAGCATTTTTTTTGGCGCACCTGACTTAGATGTGAAAAAGGGTGTGTTGTTTATGAAAGACGTGTTATGCTTTGAACAAAAAGTGTAAAGCACCTTGTTGTTGATATCCACAGTTTGGCGTGCTTTACCATAGCTGGGTGGAATAATTGACGAAATATATGTGGATGTGTTGGGAAATTTTTGTTTTATGGTGTCAATCATTCTGGAGATGTCTGATAGGTTAAGAGTGTGTCCATTTGTGCTGTCGTTTATCCCTACGTGTATTGTTGTTTTCTTTATGTTGGTGTTTGTGTTGAGACGGCTTATTTCATTGATAACTTCTACTATTCCGGCTCCAGGTAATGGTATAACAGTGACTAGTTCCCCTGGTGTTGTTGACATTCGATCGCTGTGAATGCCATTTAGCAATGAGTCTCCTATAATAATGTTGGTTGTGTTGTGAGGAATGTGACGATTAGGATGTGGCTGTGGTCGAGTACGACGGCGTTGTTGGTGCCATTGCTCGTTGTCTTGCAGTAGGTGGTCAGCAGAATCTTGTGTCAAGTGACATTGGAGTTTATGTGCCCTGTCATCTTCTTCTGAGGTTGCTGTTTCGGAATCTGCTTGTGTAGATAGGATTGATGGATTTCCAAATCGATTGCTAATTTTTACTTCAATTGGGAATGTTTTATTTGGTCCTAATCTTCTTCCTACACTGCTGCTAATGTCCTTTTGGCTTTTAACATTATGATGCTGTCCTGGGCATGCTTTGTTTTGAGGAATGAGTGTTGGAGAAGGGGTGGGTAAGTTAAGTGGTGTAACTGGAGATTCATGATGAATTGCTTCTCGTGGGCTGTCAATCACCTCCCCATTTTCTTTTTTCTTATTACTTGAAATAGGTTGGTGGTTTAGGTGATGAACCAACCTTGTGTTTTCTCTGCGGAGAGTCATAACTTCATGTCTCAGTGTTTCAAGCTCTGTTTTCAGTGAGCTTTCTATATCCTGCTTGAATTTTTCAATGACGTTTTTCAGAGAACTTTCAATTATAGTTTCCAGCTCCTGACAGAAGTGTTTCTCTGTTCGTTGGCTTAGTTGTTCCATAACACACTCATTTGCTAATAGATATTTTGTGGAGCATGAGTAGACATCTGCGCTATTGACAGGCACTTTTGTTTGGAAAGTAGTTGTATCTGGGAGGCATGATGGGCTGGTGTCGTTCATATTGGATGGGTTATCTGAAGAATTGGGGAATACATCACTTAAAGTGTGGTTTACACTGACTTGGAAAGTAGCTGTATCTGGGAGGCAGGATGGGTTGGTCTCGTTCATATTGGGTGGGTTATCTGAAGAAGTGATGAATGCATTTTTCAAAGTGTGGTTTACGCTGACTTCAGTGGGTTGGTTGATGTGAACTTCTAGATAATTTATTGTGGGCTTTTGAGCTGTCGGTCCATTAGAGGTGGGTCCTGTTGGGTCAAATATAGGTGGTGTTGGATCGAAAGTGGGTGTTGTTGGATCACACGTTGGTGGTGTTAGATCAGGGGTAAAGGTGGGTCCTGTTGGATCAAATATGGGTGGTGTTGGATCACAGGTTGGTGGTATTAGATCAGGGGTAAAGATGGGTCCTGTTGAATCAAATATGGGTGGTGTTGGATCAAAAGTGGGTGGTGTTGGATCACAGGTTGATGGTGTTAGATCAGGGGTAAAGGTGGGTCCTGATGGATCAAATATGGGTGGTGTTGGATCGAAAGTGGGTGGTGTTGGATCACAGGTTGGTGGTGGTAGATCAGGGGTAGGAGGACTGGCTTCAATGGTTAGCTGAGATTTTGCGTTGGTAGACTCGTCTCCTATCATTGTTGGAGAAGAAGTAGGATCAGTTACAATCATGGTTTTATCTAGAGCTGATCTTTGGAGGTGAGAAAATTCGACGTCCAACCATGTCTGTACGCACTCTGTCGTTCCTTGTGTTAAAATCTTATTTTTTGTGTGATACAGATGTATTGTGAGGAGGTCCGTGCTTATTTTATCCTCAACAATAGCGTTTAGTTGATCGCTCGATTGCTCCGGGTTTCAATGGAACAGCTTTTGTAGTATTCTAGGCAAGTGTGTTTGAAAATTTCGTAATGTTGACTGTTACGGAATTCAACAGAGCAACATTGACCCTTGTTCGTTTGTTTGATGATCAGATGTGGAGGGTTGGTCCAGGCGTGAAGTTTTCTTTGTATGGCTTTTTCTTTGTTAAGGCAGTAGCTCTTAGTGACTGTAGAGGGACGTAATCTTCCATCTCTGGGTGGTTTTACTATCGCTGATACGACGACGCTGTTCTCCTCGCTCGCCATGATCACATTACATGCCTGAGGGCTGACAAGCCCTGTAATTTAACATTGTGTATTGTTCCATAGCCAGAAGGTCACCGTCAAAATTTAGAATGTGTAACAACTGTTGAAGTAGTTTTCGATTTATCGACAAATGGTGGCAGGACACAATACCGTCATTCCATACAGAAAAAACACAATATTAATACGTGAATTTAACACAATTGCAATATAAACAATTTCATTGTATGTCAAACAAAACCGCCAACACAGGGATGTATAAACCATCCATATTAAATGGGAACAACTTAGAATAAAATATCCAAAATGTAGAGCCAAATAAAAACACGTCCGCACATGTGTCCAGGTGAATGCAAGAATACATACAGGAGAGAAGCCTTACAAGTGTGATGTTTGTGGAGCAACTTTTACTCAGATAGGTAACCTACAAACACACAGAAGAATACATACAGGAGAGAAGCCTTACAAGTGTGATGTTTGTGGAGCAGCATTTACTGACACAAGTAAACTACAACGTCATAAAAGAATACATACGGGAGAAAAGCCGTACAAGTGTTATGTTTGTGGTGCAGCATTTATTGAGAGTGGTAGTCTACAAAAACATAGAAGAAAACATACAGGAGAGAAGCTGTACAAGTGTGATGTTTGTGGTGCAGCATTTACTGAGAGCAGTAATCTACAAACACATAAAAGAATACATACAGGAGAGAAGCCTTACAAGTGTGATGTTTGTGGTGCAGCATTTACTGAGAGCAGTAAACTACAAATACATAAAAGAATACATACAGGAGAGAAGCCGTACAAGTGTGATGTTTGTGGTGCAGCATTTTCTACTGGTAGTAAACAAACGCCATAAAAGAATACATACAGGAGAGAAGCCTTACAAGTGTTATGTTTGTAGTGCAGCATTTACTGAGAGTGGTAGTCTACAAAAACATAGAAGAATACATACAGGTGAGAAGCCTTACAAGTGTTATGTTTGTAGTGCAGCATTTACTGAGAGTGGTAGTCTACAAAAACATAGAAGAATACATACAGGAGAGAAGCCTTACAAGTGTTATGTTTGTGGTGCAGCATTTACTGAGAGCGGTAAACTACAAATACATAAAAGAATACATACAGGAGAGAAGCCGTACAAGTGTGATGTTTGTGGTGCAGCATTTTCTAAGAGTGGTAGTCTACAAATACATAAAAGAATACATACAGGAGAGAAGCCTTACAAGTGTTATGTTTGTGGTGCAGCATTTACTGAGCGTGGTAGTCTACAAAAACATAGAAGAATACATACAGGAGAGAAGCCTTACAAGTGTTATGTTTGTGGTGCAGCATTTACTGAGAGTGGTAGTGTACAAAAACATAGAAGAATACATACAGGTGAGAAGCTGTACAAGTGTGATGTTTGTGGTGCAGCGTTTACTGAGTGCAGAAAACTACAAATACATAAAAGAATACATACAGGAGAGAAGCCGTACAAGTGTGATGTTTGTAGTGCAGCATTTATTGTGAGCAGTAAATTAAAAATACATAAAAGAATACATACAGGAGAGAAGCCTTACATGTGTGATGTTTGTGGTGCAGCATTTACTCAGATAGGTAACCTACAAACACACAGAAGAATACATACAGGAGAGAAGCCGTACAAGTGTGATGTTTGTGGTGCAGCATTTACTGAGAGCAGTAAACTACAAATACATAAAAGAATACATACAGGAGAGAAGCCGTACAAGTGTGATGTTTGTGGTGCAGCATTTACTGTGAGCAGTACACTACAAATACATAAAAGAATACATACAGGAGAGAAGCCGTACAAGTGTGATGTTTGTGGTGCAGCATTTACTGAGAGTGGTACTCTAAAAAAACATAAAAGAATACATACAAGACAGAAACCTTACAAGTGTGATGTTTGTGGTGCAGCATTTACTTTGAGTGGTAGTCTACAAAAACATAAAAGAATACATACAAGAGAGAAACCTTACAAGTGTGATGTTTGTGGTGCAGCATTTACTGAGAGTGGTAGTCTACAAAAACATAAAAGAATACATACAGGAGAGAAGCCGTACAAGTGTGATGTTTGTGGCACAGCATTTACTCAGACAGGCCACCTACAAAGTCATAAAATAATACATACAGGAAAGAAGCCGTACAAGTGTGATGTTTGTGGTGCAGCATTTACTCAGACAAGCCACCTACAAAGTCATAAAAGAATACATACAGGAGAGAAGCCTTACAAGTGTGATGTTTGTGGTGCAGCATTTACTGAGAGTGGTAGTCTACAAAAACATAAAAGAATACATACAGGAGAGAAGCCTTACAAGTGTGATGTTTGTGGTGCAGCATTTACTGAGAGTGGTAGTCTACAAAAACATAGAAGAATACATACAGGAGAGAAGCCTTACAAGTGTGATGTTTGTGATGCAGCATTTACTGAGAGTGGTAAACTACAAATACACAAAAGAATACATACAGGAAAGAAGCCGTACAAGTGTGATGTTTGTAGTGCAGTATTTATTTTGAGCAGTAAACTACAAATACATAAAAGAATACATACAGGAGAGAAGAATTACATGTGTGATGTTTGTGGTGCAGCATTTACTCAGACAAACCAGCTACAAAGTCATAAAATAATACACACAGGAAATAAACCTTAGAAGTGTGGAGCAGCATTTACTACGAGGGTAGTCTACAAAGACATAAAAGAATATATACATTAAATAAACCCCTTGCAAGTGCCATGTCTGTGGTGCATACATGGCACACCTTGGAGATGAAAAGCTGGTGTACAAAAAATCCAAAACCCTGTACAAAGACCTGCAAAACATGTACAAAGACTGAAAAAAACATTAAAAGAGTTAATTCTTGTAAAAATATTTTCAATTACAGTGGGCTGCATTATAAATGAGGTACAGGGACTTTCCTTTTTAAAGCAAGTCTTAATTTATTTAAAAACCCAAACAATAAATGTCTGAGTTTATTTTACACTGTAAAAATATTGTGATGGTGTCATCATTTAGTCTATTTCTGTGCTTAATTATCACTAACAGACCGGGATATCCTGTGTTAAATATGACTTTATAAAAGAACTCTGAGACATGGTAATAAGGGGAATGGGTTAGAAAACCTGTACAGAAGTTATGTACAGGGTGTACACATCTGAAAATGCAAATACCTTGTACAGATTATGGGTAAACCATAGCATGTGGCAAGTATGGTGGTGCTTCATTTACTTTGGTAGGTCAAGTAGAAAGACATAAAGTATACATACAGAAAATAAGCTGTACAAGTGTGATGTTTGCAATACTGCAATTACTGAGAGTGGTAGTCTACAAAGACATAAAAGTATACATAGCTTAGTGTGAGTGATAGTGCTGCTGCTACTTGCAGTGATTTAATCATTTGGTCTCACAAGATAATAGAGGAAGACAAATCCTACAAGTATGATATTTATAGTGTATCATTTATTGAAACAGATAACCATCTCCGCCTAGGCTGGTCCCAAGCCCAGCTGAAAAAGGAGAAGGGCGGCCTTAAGGAGGCAGCCCCTCCACCATGCAAAGGCACAATAGACCAATCACCTATTTGCTTTAAATATTTGATTACGAGAACCACAAGAGTGAAAACTGGACTGATTCTAAAGGTGACGAACTGGAACGGACTACGACTTATGGAACATGGAACACAAGAAGTATAAATGGGAAAGAAGAGGAGCTGGTGGAAGAGATGAGGAAAGCAAAACTAGAAATCCTGGCTATAACGGAAACAAAGAAAATAGGACAATGAGTCATGGATCTCGATGGCAACACGCTGCTCTGCAGTGGTGTACCCACATCTGAAAGAGCTATAGAGGGCGTGGGTTGCATTGTGGCCAAAAACCAAAAAGTTAGTATCAAGGGATGGAACTTTGTCTCGAAGTACATTATGGTTGTAAAATTAAAAGAAGGAGAAACCATAGTCAACCTGGTCATAGTGTATGGGCCAAATGAGGATGAGAGAGCAGAGGTCAAGGAGGAATTCTTCAAGCTCCTTCAAAAGACAGTGGATGACTGCCTAGATGAAATTATCAAGCTCGGAGATTTCAATGCCAGAGTTGGAAATGACCATGCTAGTGGGGTGGAGTTATCTGAAGATATGGAGAAGATACTCTCAATGACAATGGAAAGCGACTCCTTAGATTCTGCAGTGTGCAGATCATTACAAACACAAAGTTCCCCCATAAGTGCATTCATGCATTCACTAGATGTGAACCAACAAAGAATGAGGTCAGTGATCGACTATGCCATTGTTAGGAGGAGCTCATTCAAATATGTTTGGGATGCTAGAGTCTGGAGGGGGCCAGAGATTGGAAGTGATCACTACCTGCTTACAATCAAAAGAACAACTGAAAGAGTTTCTCAGCCTAGGAACTGCCCAACATCATGCAAGAAACTAAGTAAATGAATGGGAGAAATGAGCATTAAAACCTACAAGCTGAGAGAGCCAGAAATTAAGACCAGATATCCGGGGCTTATTGCTACAGTGGTGAGAAACACAGAAGAACAACCAGATGACTTGGAAACCCTCTGGCTCAAATTCTAGGACATCATAAAGACAGCTGCTGAAAGTAGCATGTGGTGAAGTTCGACTTGGGAACAAAGGAAAGATGACACCTTGGTGGACAGAGGAAGTCAAAGAGAAATTAAGAGAGAAGAAAATGGCATGAAAACAATACTTAGAAGCTAAAAACACAGCAGGACAAATTGAGAAATATAGAGAATATAGGACACTCAGAACAGAAGCAAAGAACAAGGTGCTAGCAGCAAAACAGAAGTCCTGAGAAGAAATAGGAGTAAAGCTAGAAAAAGATGCGCATGAAAACCATAAATTGTTCTATAAGATCCTAAAGAACATGAGGAAGGAAAAACAATGCCCTCTCAAATTTATAAAGGACAAGCAAGGCAAATTGCTTACTGCCCCGAAAGAAGTAATGGAAAAATAGAAAGAATATTTCTCAGAACTCCTGGATGATGAGTGTGATGACACATTATATGCAGTTATTTATTTCCTTATATCTAGCTATTAAATAGCTTCCTCGACAGGTTTTCATTACGGTCTGTCGCCTAGCACGACAGATACGAGGTCACTAATTAGTATGCAGGAGAGGTCAAAAAGAGGGCAGAGGATAGCCAAGGGTTGAGGGGTATTGGGCGGTGTGTTGTGGAAGAATGAGGCGGCATGTGGGTATTGCTCCTATTATATGTCGGATGTCCGCGTTTTTACAGATGTTTTCTGAAGTTATTCTGGTCACCCTGGAATGACAGAGTGCCTGATTCATTCGCAGGATAGGTAGATGAGTGAATAGAAATAATATAGTGACTTTTGCCGACTGGCGATGTCCAGGTTCTTATATATGTTCATAGATACAGCTGATTACAGGACTGTATCTCGTCATTTACTGATAGACTGTTGTATGCCAGTATCTGCATTTACCCTATGCCATGGGAGTTAGAGATGTGTAGTGAAAGAGGTCTTACAAGTAATTCTATATTGGAGCATACCTTTTATTCATAATAAAAATGTTCATGATGTAAATAAGCTGGACGTTTCTTCAATTCCTGTGTGGCTGTTGATGTTGCAAGTTTAAGGACTCTCGTATGACCACTTGGCTACTGCTAATATGTTTACTCTTCCATGAATTAAATCATTAAACCTAAGCGGCATGTTAGAGAACGCCACAATGAGCATGGTGGAGCATCAGAAATGATAACCACAAGCACAGAAGAGAAAACCAATGATGGTGAAGATGAAACAAAGATGGAAGAACTGAAGGCAGCACTGGAGAAAATCAAGATGGGCAGAGCAGCAGAGCATGATGGTATAACACCAGAAATGGTTAAGTACATGGGAGCATCAGGCGACCTATTACTCTTAAGGGTCCTACAGGCAGCGTGGTTCAACAAGACCATACCAAAGGATTGGGAGATTGCCACCATAACACCAATTTTCAAAAAGGGTGACAATCGACAATGTGGAAACCATAGAGGCATATCCCTTCTCAGTGTCCCTGGTAAAATCTACTCTAGAATCCTAGAGCAGAGACTCCGACGCCTAGCTGAGCCACAAATGGATGAGGTCCAGTGTGGATTCTGAGCAAACTGAAGTACTCAAGACTTAATCTTCACACTCAGACAGCTGAGTGAATAGGCCCTTGTATAAGAGTGAGATCCATCTTTGTTTCACAGATCTGGAAAAGGCATTTGGAGCAAACTTCAGGACTGTTTGGCAAAGAACATTCCAGCACCTCTGATTCATGCTATACAGAGCTTCTACGAGTCTTGTAGAAATTATGTGAGGACAGCAAACCATAAGTCAGAAGAGTTCGGGATCACCACTGGTGTAAGACAAGGTGATATCTTGTCACCTTATCTTTTCATACTCCTCATGGACGATGTAATTAAGGCATGTAAGGAGAGAACAAGAAAGTATTCAGTGGGGTACTGGAAGATGAGACAGGTCTGTATTTCAGAGCTGGCATTTGCTGATGATGTTGCCCTGATTGCTAAATCAGAGGCACATATCCAATCCAATCTGCAAGTCTGGAAGGAAGAGCTGGAGAAGAGGGGGATGGTCATAAGCAGCTCTAAAACAAAATCCATGGTGATATCATGAGAAGAAAGAAGACATCAGATTAAGCTGGGAGAACAGGTCCTGGAGCAGGTAGACCACTTTAAATATCTCGGAGCTGTTATAGACCAAAAGGGAGGCATCAAAGAAGAGTTGGCCACTCGAAAAGCAGCAGCTGGGAGACTTTTTCAGGCCATAAATCGAGGATTCCTCAGCAAGAGAGAGGTTGGTAAGAAAACGAAGATGGCTGTACACCACTCCACCTATGTCCCAGTCTTGACATATGGATGTGAGTCATGGGCAATGACTACAACCCACAAAAGCCAGATTCAAACCTCAGAAATGAGGTTTCTGAGGAAGGTGGTTGAAGTAACAAGAAGAGACATGGTCCGCAACCAGATGATACGTCAAGGCCTAAAATCCCACCCCCTGCAGACCCAAGTAGAACAGTGCCATCTAAGATGGTTTGGCCATGTCTGCAGAATGGGAGAAGATCGGCTACTGGCGTGATGTTTGTGGTACAGGAATTTATTCAGTGTGGTTCTCAGGATCTCTTCTAGTGATGGTGACAATCTCAATCTAGTGATGGTGCCAGGATCTGTTCTAGTGATGGTGTCAGGATCTCTCTACTGATGGTTCAGGATCTCTTCTAGTGATCAGTGACCAGCATGCCTGGTGGTGTCTTGGATCTCTTCTAGTGATGGTGTCAGGATCTCTTCTTCAGTGATGGTTTCAGGATCTCTTCTAGGTGATGGTTTCAGGATCTCTTCTAGTGATGGTGTCAGGATCTAGTGATGGTGTCAGGATCTTCTGGTGATGGTGTGGTGTGATGGTGTCAGGATCTCTTCTGGTGATGGTGTCAGGATCTCTTCTGGTGATGGTTTCAGGATCTCTTCTGGTGATGGTGTCAGGATCTCTTCTGGTGATGGTGTCAGGATCTCTTCTGGTGATGGTGTCAGGATCTCTTCTGGTGATGGTGTCAGGATCTCTTCTGGTGATGGTGTCAGGATCTCTTCTGGTGATGGTGTCAGGATCTCTTCTGGTGATGGTGTCAGGATCTCTTCTAGTGATGGTGTCAGGATCTCTTCTAGTGATGGTGTCAGGATCTCTTCTGGTGATGGTGTCAGGATCTCTTCTGGTGATGGTGTCAGGATCTCTTCTGGTGATGGTGTCAGGATCTCTTCTGGTGATGGTGTCAGGATCTCTTCTGGTGATGGTGTCAGGATCTCTTCTGGTGATGGTGTCAGGATCTCTTCTGGTGATGGTGTCAGGATCTCTTCTGGTGATGGTATCAGGATCTCTTCTGGTGATGGTGTCAGGATCTCTTCTGGTGATGGTGTCAGGATCTCTTCTGGTGATGGTGTCAGGATCTCTTCTGGTGATGGTGTCAGGATCTCTTCTGGTGATGGTGTCAGGATCTCTTCTGGTGATGGTGTTAGGATCTCTTCTGGTGATGGTGTCAGGATCTCTTCTGGTGATGGTGTCAGGATCTCTTCTGGTGATGGTGTCAGGATCTCTTCTGGTGATGGTGTCAGGATCTCTTCTAGTGATGGTGTCAGGATCTCTTCTGGTGATGGTGTCAGGATCTCTTCTGGTGATGGTGTCAGGATCTCTTCTGGTGATGGTGTCAGGATCTCTTCTGGTGATGGTGTCAGGATCTCTTCTGGTGATGGTGTCAGGATCTCTTCTGGTGATGGTGTCAGGATCTCTTCTGGTGATGATGTCAGGATCTCTTCTGGTGATGGTGTCAGGATCTCTTCTGGTGATGGTGTCAGGATCTCTTCTGGTGATGGTGTCAGGATCTCTTCTGGTGATGGTGTCAGGATCTCTTCTGGTGATGGTGTCAGGATCTCTTCTGGTGATGGTGTCAGGATCTCTTCTGGTGATGGTGTCAGGATCTCTTCTGGTGATGGTGTCAGGATCTCTTCTGGTGATGGTGTCAGGATCTCTTCTGGTGATGGTGTCAGGATCTCTTCTGGTGATGGTGTCAGGATCTCTTCTAGTGATGGTGTCAGGATCTCTTCTAGTGATGGTGTCAGGATCTCTTCTGGTGATGGTGTCAGGATCTCTTCTAGTGATGGTGTCAGGATCTCTTCTAGTGATGGTGTCAGGATCTCTTCTAGTGATGGTGTCAGGATCTCTTCTAGTGATGGTGTCAGGATCTCTTCTAGTGATGGTGTCAGGATCTCTTCTAGTGATGGTGTCAGGATCTCTTCTAGTGATGGTGTCAGGATCTCTTCTAGTGATGGTGTCAGGATCTCTTCTAGTGATGGTGTCAGGATCTCTTCTAGTGATGGTGTCAGGATCTCTTCTAGTGATGGTTTCAGGATCTCTTCTGGTGATGGTGTCAGGATCTCTTCTAGTGATGGTTTCAGGATCTCTTCTGGTGATGGTTTCAGGATCTCTTCTGGTGATGGTGTCAGGATCTCTTCTGGTGATGGTGTCAGGATCTCTTCTAGTGATGGTGTCAGGATCTCTTCTAGTGATGGTGTCAGGATCTCTTCTAGTGATGGTTTCAGGATCTCTTCTGGTGATGGTGTCAGGATCTCTTCTAGTGATGGTGTCAGGATCTCTTCTAGTGATGGTGTCAGGATCTCTTCTAGTGATGGTGTCAGGATCTCTTCTAGTGATGGTGTCAGGATCTCTTCTGGTGATGGTGTCAGGATCTCTTTGGTCTCTTCTGGTGATGGTGTCAGGATCTCTTCTAGTGATGGTGTCAGGATCTCTTCTGGTGATGGTGTCAGGATCTCTTCTGGTGATGGTGTCAGGATCTCTTCTGGTGATGGTGTCAGGATCTCTTCTGGTGATGGTGTCAGGATCTCTTCTGGTGATGGTTTCAGGATCTCTTCTGGTGATGGTGTCAGGATCTCTTCTGGTGATGGTGTCAGGATCTCTTCTGGTGATGGTGTCAGGATCTCTTCTGGTGATGGTGTCAGGATCTCTTCTGGTGATGGTGTCAGGATCTCTTCTGGTGATGGTGTCAGGATCTCTTCTGGTGATGGTGTCAGGATCTCTTCTGGTGATGGTGTCAGGATCTCTTCTGGATGGTGTCAGGATCTCTTCTGGTGTGTCAGGATCTCTTCTGGTGATAGTGTCAGGATTTTTTCTGATGGTGTCAGGATCTCTTCTGGTGATGGTGTCAGGATCTCTTCTGGTGATGGTGTCAGGATCTCTTCTGGTGATGGTGTCAGGATCTCTTCTGGTGATGGTGTCAGGATCTCTTCTGGTGATGGTGTCAGGATCTCTTCTGGTGATGGTGTCAGGATCTCTTCTTGTGATGGTGTCAGGATCTCTTCTTGGTGTCAGGTGATGGTGGTCAGGATCTCTGCTGGTGATGATGTCAGGGTCTCTGCTGGTGATGGTGTCAGGAGCTCTTCTGGTGATGGTGTCAGGATCTCTTCTGGTGATGGTGTCAGGGTCTCTGCTGGTGATGGTGTCAGGATCTCTCTGGTGATGGTGTCAGGATCTCTTCTGGTGATGGTGTCAGGATCTCTTCTGGTGATGGTGTCAGGATCTCTTCTGGTGATGGTGTCAGGATCTCTTCTGGTGATGGTGTCAGGATCTCTTCTGGTGATGGTGTCAGGATCTCTTCTGGTGATGGTGTCAGGATCTCTTCTGGTGATGGTGTCAGGATCTCTTCTGGTGATGGTGTCAGGATCTCTTCTGGTGATGGTGTCAGGATCTCTTCTGGTGATGGTGTCAGGATCTCTTCTGGTGATGGTGTCAGGATCTCTTCTGGTGATGGTGTCAGGATCTCTTCTGGTGATGGTGTCAGGATCTCTTCTGGTGATGGTATCATAATCTCTTCTGGTGATGGTGTCAGGATCTCTTCTGGTGATGGTGTCAGGATCTCTTCTTGTGATGGTGTCAGGATCTCTTCTGGTGATGTTGTCAGGGTCTGTTCTGGTGATCATGTGAGGATACCTTCTGAGGGTGTGGCCCACCCATTTCCAGTGTTTACAAGCTATGATGGTGCACATGCCTTCTTGGTAGCTCCACATTAGCAGTTCTTGGCTGGTGATGGTGTCAGGATCTCTTCTGGTGATGGTGTCAGGATCTCTTCAGGTGATGGTGTCAGGATATCTTCTGGTTATGGTGTCAGGATCTCTTCTGGTGATGGTGAAAATTTTCCTTAGGCAAATTACTCAGAGTGGTAGCCTACAGTTACATGAAAGGATGCATGCACCGGAAGTGTAGTGTTTGTGGTGCATCATTTAATGTGAGAGGTGGTCTACAAAAAAATAAAAGAATGTTTACAGGAGAGATACCTTACAAGTGTGATGTTTGTGGTGCAGCATTTACTGAGACAAGTAACTTACAAATATATAAGAGAATCCATACAGATAAGAAGCATTACAAGTGTGATGTATGTGGGGCAGCATTTACTGAGACAAGTAACTTACAAATTACATGAAAGAGAAATCCATTTACAGAAGAGAAGCATTACAAGTGTGATGTATGTGGGGCAGCATTTACTGAGACAAGTAACTTACAAATATATAAGAGAATCCATACAGATAAGAAGCATTACAAGTGTGATGTATGTGGGGCAGCATTTACTGAGACAAGTAACTTACAAATATATAAGAGAATCCATACAGATAAGAAGCATTACAAGTGTGATGTATGTGGGGCAGCATTTACTGAGACAAGTAACTTACAAATATATAAGAGAATCCATACAGATAAGAAGCATCACATGTGTGATGTATGTGGGGCAGCATTTACTGAGACAAGTAACTTGCAAATATATAAGAGAATCCATACAGATAATAAGCATCACATGTGTGATGTATGTGGGGCAGCATTTACTCAAAGAGGTTGCCTACAAAATTATTTAAGAATGCAAGCAGGAGAGAGCTTAATAATTGTGATGTTTTTTTGGTTCAGCATTTACACAGACAGATATTCTACAAAAAAACATAAAAGAATATATACATGAGAGAAACCTCACTAGTGTATGATGTTTGTGGTGCAGCTTTACTGTGAGTGGTAGTCTACAAAATCATAAATGAGAACATACAGGAGAGAAGCCTTACACGTGTGATGTTTGTGGTGCAGCATGTACTCACGGCTGTTTGTGCCTTCTAAAAGGTCACTACTTTAGTTGCATGCCCTTTCTCTTGATCTGAAGGTAATACTTTTTTTTAACCGGTGAAAGGCAAGACAAGTTGAAATACCTTGGATTAACAGGTGATACAGAACTTTGGCCAGTGGGCAATCAGAGTTAGAAATAAACACCATGTTGGTCAGATTATACAGAAGTCCAAGAGAGGTCTGGCAGCCCTAAAAACAATTGCTGCAACGCACCTGGAGCAGACACTACTTTTTCACCTGTATCATCAGCTGGTCTTGTCTGTAATCGAGTATGGCCTGGGAATACTCACGCTGTCAATATCTCAATGTGAACGTCTGGAACACATTCAAAATGAAGGGATGAGTATAGTCTTGGGCTGTACGTAAGATAACCACATTGTGATGATGCGGCACATGGTTGGATTGCTGTCAATTGGATCCAGTTGTGTGATGGCCCAGACAAAAGCGTATATCCGGGTAACCACTGACAAAAGGCATTCTCTGCATGGGAACATAGCTGATATCAAGGAGCAAGAATAAAGAGGGGGATGTCAGGGATGATGCTGGCTGAGGAGGCCAATAGGCAGGTGGTCAGAGTTGAAAATATATTCAAGGGAGAAGAATGAAGTAAGAACCATGAGAGCTGGATGAACTACCAGCATGTCATCATCAGCCGTGGTGGAGAGTGCAGAACTTTGGCCAGTGGGCAATCAGAGTTAGAAATTGATCAGCTGATAAATGATAATGCTAGAGATAATGATGCCATTGTGTACACTGGTGGGTCTGTAATCCATGGCAATAAATCAAGGTAGGGCTTCTCTGTCAGAGTAAAGGGCAAAACTATCGCTGAACATATCGGTTCTTACATGATAACAGCCTCCAGCATGAAAATGGAGGTAGAGGCAGTTACTACTGCCTTAGTGTTGCTGTCTGAGACTGTATTAACAAAGGCAGTTATTGTATACGACTCACACTCCAGGCTTTGAAAGGTCCAAAACAGATGGAAAACCTCCATAGAAACATTGAAACTTCAAGAACTGATATGGATCTATGTCCCGGTCATGCAGGGGTACGCGGCAATGAAAGAGCTGACAGACTAGCTTCAAGAGCACCCATTGAAGGTACATTGGACATGGATAAGAGCGAAATACTGAGGGCAATTCATGATTACCTATTAGAGAATGACACTGCAATTGATGAATCTTCAAGGCTAAGACTGCTGAAATTTGGCATCAAACGTAAGACCAGCAGGGTGGACAAATGAGAGGATGCATTCGGCGTGTAAACAATCAGTGCACAACAGGAACAATTAGCATTCATACCCTTCAACATTTGCTGGGGAAGACTGAGCACCTGTGGGTTTGCGCGGAGTGCAATGATATTTATTATGTTCTACAATAACTAGTGGTAAACACAGCGTCATTTACTTTCATGGGAAATATTGGCTGACGTTGGCTTGAAAAATCATGAGATTAAAGTCAGTTTCAATGTAGTCTTGATAAGTACTGGTCTAAATTAATTTCCTAGACATTAACTGCTGGCAAAATACTATCTTTATGTTTATTTTCATTGTTTTATTATATTATTTACCTTTGTAGCAGCTGTTGCAAAACATCATCATCGTTGTAGTGAAAGGTTTTCCTAGTGTGATGATAGTGGTAGAGAAGAAGCAGAATCTCTCTCCAGAAAGTATGAAGTTCCAGTGCCCGAGATATACACTGGTATTACAATTGAGTTACGGCTGTGAATACTCTGAGCTGGACAATAGATTTAGACTTCAGAAGTATAAGTTGCTACTTTCGCTATTGTAACCCTATGTGATAATATAATTAAATTAGAAAAAAGTAACTCAAAATTTAACAGTTAAAAATTTTACCAAGTCAAATAAGTACAGTTTCATAATGTATTATGTACATCTATAGATTCTTGTAATGGGAAATGGGTGTTGGAAGATGGTAAAATGTATGATTATTTATAGTTACAAATTTAAAAAAATAATAGTAAAAAATCTTGGATGGATCTTCCAATGAATTTAGAACATTCTGTCACAGTATATTTAGATATATCTGGCTATCTAGTTCCTAGCTGTTATCATCATCGACATTCGCTTTAGAAACTGCACACAGGATTTTTTAGATGGTGATACATAAAACTGATCTGGTACTGGCAGCGTCTGCTCGAGGTTCCTGAGACACACTTGAATCAATAGACTGTCATTCAGCCCACCCTATAACTACGGGGGACTAAGATGTTGAAGATTGGTTGACCTTTAGGCTTCAGTTAGCAGGATCAAGGGTCTTCAAGTCTCCAGTTAAAATTCGACCAGGAATGATCATAAAACTCGATCATAAAACCCTCTTAGGATTAATAAGCTCACGGTGAGACTGTATTAGTTGAATTTAATCTGCCCTGCATGCAGCGTGAAAAAAGAACTTTTCTTGCAGATACTGTCTTCCAGTTTCTCACTCTGGATTTGGTGTGTGTGATTTTCAACACGCCGCTGTGTCCTTATATTTGGGCTTCTTTCCCGTACGAGAAAGCACCCTTTGAAGTCCCATAAGTTTTCGTTTAATCTCTCAGTTTGAGGCGATCTGTGCTTTTTCTGTGTTTTCTCTTCTTTTCACTACACACTTATATCCTTCCTTCCTTCTTAGGTATCCTTTCATTTTCCCCATATGAAGCTTTCATTCTATCTAAGTTTTATTGAAATCCGTTTAGGCATGTAGTTATAATAAATTTTTAAAGATCATTAGCTAACTTTTAGCAGATGTGATGACGATGAAAAATGTTAATTATCTTTAAAACTATTTATATTTGAATAATATTCTTTTGGATATCATTCATACTCTATCTCCTTTGGTGAATTATTATTATTTAAATGTATTCCAACCTGGCTTGCTCTTGTAGCTTTAAATTTTCTTTCCTGTAAATGCAAACTTTTAAAGTCGGCCATTCCTATATTCACTATTTCTTACCTTCTTCAATACCGTCCGGCTAAACGAAGTACACATTTTTCAGCCACTTTCAAACTTCAAAGCAAGACCGCCGCGTTGTCCTTGCGCTGTGTGTGTGTGTGCGCGTGTCGCGCTACACATTTTTTCACAAACAAAGCAAGTGGTACCAAATCTCGCTACAATCGTTAGAGGAATATATTTTCAAGGCTAACACATTTACTAGTTAAATATCTTAAAATCTATAGAGTCCAGACAGTTAAATTTGTTGTTTTTTTTAACATTGAGAAGAAATTAAAGATTCTCTTTACCTAACTTCATCCTAGTAGCCCATCGTCTTAATGTAGGTTATCACTTTCATCGGATAACATAAACAGAAGCATGAAGAAGCAGAAAGAAAATGGACAAGAGGGAATACATATGGATGGATGCGTGTGCAAATGAAAGAGTTTGTGGGAGAGGACAGACAAAGGCTAGAGGCATCATTGGTAATTATTAACATTTTATGTAGTTTTTTGTGTGTGTTCCTCAGTGACTACAAGAGGGAGTGCTTATTAACACAGTATAACAATTGTATACCAGAAGATGAAGTATGGCTTAAAATTGGGGGCGATCATGGAAAAAAAAAAGATTGAAAGTTACAAGGCAGATATTGAATTTAGAGAAAACCAAAATCTAGAACCAATCCCATCCTATTAGCAATGGCTAGTGTTAGAGACACATGTAATAATTTAGAAATATTTATAAATGGTATTAAAACTCAGTTACAGTCATTAAAAGTTTGAGAACATGAAGGAAAATGTGATTTTGTTTCTAATTCATTGATTATGACTTGATTGATGAAAATTTAAAGTTTGTCCTGAGCTGAAGGAATATATCCATATCTTTGGTGTCTCCAGCCAAATAAGATGATTAAGACTTCAGTCCAACACAGAACTTTCAAACAAAGAAGTCTGACCATGTTAATGGAGAGATTACAAGAGATTTATAAAATTTGGAAATGGAAATAAAAAACAATTGACATGTTACTGCAATTCTTTACATTAGCATATTTCAAACTGTGTTCCATGGACCACTAGTGTTCTGTGAGCTATTGAAAGGCATTCTGTGAAAAACTGTAGAACCAGTTCATTCATAACACATCACTCCCCAAGGAATATTGGCGTTCAGCACAATGCCAAGTACTCCTGTTATGTTATCTCAAGTACTTTCCACATTCTCCTCATCATTTTCACCTCTGTTTCCAGCTCTCTTCTCTGTTTGCTTCGTAGTTTACCTCTGCCTCTCTTGCCGTCGGGGTTCCAGCACAAGGACTGCCTTGTAATGCCATCAACAGGTTTCCTCAATGTGTGTCATATCCATCGCCAACGTTTTCTTCTCATCCCTTGTTCCACTGGTTCTTGCCATCATTTCCCAATTTGTGACTTTGTCATACCATTTCAATCTTTCTATTCTATGCAAGCTCACATTTATGAAGGTCAGTAGCTTTTTGGTTGTTGTTCTCCATGTTTCAGAGCCACACAACAAGACTGACCTGACATCAGAGCCGAAGACTCCAATCTTCGTGCTGAACCAGACCTCTCCCTATCTCCACACGCCTCCCATCTCAATGAGAGCTCCTTTATCATTATGTATTCTCACTCTGATATCGCTGTCTATCCCTCCAACTTTGTCCACATTGCTGCCAAGATATGACATCATGTACACGAAATGATGAGTTTATGGTGGTTGGTAGAAAAATTTTATAGTGAACAGGGTCCCGCAGGAACCTAAACCCCCTTTTCCCCCATAAGATCAATGAGTCAATTTACTAAACATACTCTAAACAGAGCTAAGCCGTAATAATAATTCTACTGAGTAAATCAGGGGTGGGGGCTTCACGGGCTGAAATTAATAATTGTTTAATCCGTCACAAAAGTGTCGGCAGAATCATAGAGTTAACATACTCAGCTAATACAGTATTGTTCTCGCTTATTCTGAATATCTTGTGAACACTCCCATGTGATAGAAGCGTTATTACCTTTCTAACCACATCTCTGCCAAGAGTAATCTTGTGTAAATGTAGACTCTATTGAAGCCCATATTAGATACTCTTGAGTTTTGGCCACTGTTAGGCCACTACTGCAAAGCAGGGGAGGCAACCCGTGACACCTCATCACAGCAGCAAAGGGACAGGAAACAAGATGGGTAGAGCATTTTAGAGAAACTCTGAACAAGGAACCAGTAGAGACACAATTGAAAGTTCCTGAGACTGAAAATGATCTGTATGTTATACAGACATTCCACAAAAGGAAGACTTCTTCACGGCAATCAAATGGTTAAAGAATGGAAAAGCTTCTGGCCACGATAACTTAAATGCAGAGCTATTTAAGACAGACCCTGAACTAGCAACAGAACTATTAGAGCCACTATTTGCACAAGTCTGTAAAAACAGGGACAACACCAACGTAGTGGAAGAAAGGAATAATTATGAGAGATTGGCTACCACTTATGACCTAGAAAAAGATAAGTGGACAATAAAGTTGTTGCAAGGATTGAGAGGAGTGGCTTAAAATGTCTACATGAAACTTCCCAAAGAAGATCAAAATAATTATGAAGCTTTAAAGCAAGCATTACTGGTTAAGTATGAAGAAAACACAGATTCGTATAGAAGGAGATTCAGAACTGCGAAGCTTCAGTCAGGGGAAACATACCAACAGTTTTCAGCAAGGTTAGAGAGTTACCTACAGAAGTGGTGTAATTTAGGAAACTTTAATCAGGACTTTGAAGGGATCAATGAGATGATATTAATAGAGCAACTCCTCGAGTCCATGTCTCATGAAACAATGACATTCCTGGTTGAACATAAGAGAGAAAGGCTAGATAAAATAATCACTTTTGCTGAAAGCCATAAGTTGGTTCACCCTTTGACTCAGGGAACAAAGAAGAAGCCAGGGGAAGGTTTCAAGCCACAACAAAACCAGCATAGGTTTGATACTAAGGACCAACCAAACAAATACAAACCACATTTTGACTTGCAAAAATTTGACAAGAAGCCTCAATTACAGGATAAGAAACCCTTCAAACAGGGAGATAAGTTGTGTAAGATCTGCAAAATGAACAACCACAATAATTTGGACTGCGGAAAGAAAATCTCTCCTTAACACTGCATGTCTTATGACAGGGAAGGAAGGAACTGACAGCTAGTCAGATAGACCTCCATCATCCCCCCACCTGTGAAGAAGTAACACGTAACGGCACTAAAATATGGTCCTATATTATTCAGGATTTGAATTCGACTCAGTCGTGAGTGCATCCATAGTGCACCCTGATCAATACACCACACAAACCGTGGAGATACAAGGGGCATTAAAGGGAACCGCTACCATGACATTTCCCATAGCAAGGATCAATGTCAGGACAAGCTACGTGGACGGAATGATAAGAGCAGCAGTGATTGATGACCCTATTTACCCGCTGGTAATAGGAAGCAGATATGTCTTCTTGGGTAACCCAGTAAAACCTGTGATCATGGCAACGCTCCAGACCAGATCTAGCCCTAAGAAGGAGGAAAAAAGTCCAATGAACATTCATTAAAAAAAAAATGAAAATGGCACAGGCTGAAGATAACTCTTTGAAGCTTTGTTTTGGCTAATTGCCAAAAAAGCCATAACCCCTAAACAAAGGCGAGTTTTACATGAAGGATAGATTACTATACAGGAAAGCTGAAACAGGACCCAGTGGGCATGGACAGCTAGTACTGCCATTTTTTTAACAGGGACAATGTTATCGAACTAGGACATGTTGCATAAGATGGTGGACATATAAAAACGGTACCACTTGTTATAGAATGGGAGAGAAGTATTATTGGCCAGGTATCACTGGAGACATAGCTCGGTATGTGACTTCCTGTGCACGGTGTAGCAAGGTAAACCCCACACGTTGGGAAAACCAACTGGACCTAGTGAAGCATTGGGGCTGACGTAGGCCTAAAAATAAAAATCAAAAAGTAGACAAAGTGGACAGAGAACACCATCTCACAAAAAAGCTACCAGAAAACCAGTCGTCGTGGCGACACTCCGTAATGTACAGGGAGGGGACACAATATCCCATTCCGACAAGATTTGGTTCAGAACACAGGAACTGGATAAAAATAGAAGTGTGGTTAATCAGCCACCTTTGATAAAGAAACTGCGGGTAAAATCCCCAGAAAAATAGGTAGTAGAAGATTGGGCTGTACGAACCATTTGACTGATGCACAGCCAACTTAATTATACTGCCGTTTAAATTAGCATTAGAAATGGCATCAGCAACGTTCTTAGTTGGCCGGCCCATACGCGATCCATTGGAAGTATTGATGCGGACATGGAATGAAATAAAATAGAAACTTTAAAGAGATAATTGATTTCCTGATGGAAGAATATATCATTTCTCACTCGGAATCACCTTATAGCGCCAGTGTTGTTTTGCTGAGAAAACCCTCTGGTGAACATAGACTCTGCATTGATTACAGGAAATTGAATGCTGTCACAGAGTCACAATTGGATCCATTGCCTGACACAAATCAACTGTTTGATATGTTGAACAAGGCACAAATTTTTTTAGTGGATCTGAGTAAAGGGTATGACCAGATTCCCGTCAAATCTGAAATCAGACCCTTACTGGCCTTAAGCACCTCGGAGGGGCATTACGAATTCAATGTGTTGCCTTCCGGTTTGAAAAATGCTCCGAGTGTTTTCTCAAGGATGATGAGGAAATTACTGGATCCCTTACAAAACCCAGCTATCAGCATTTTCATAGATGATATCCTCATAGCAACAGAAACATTTGAGGAATACTTATCAACACTAGAAATGTTGTTGGATAAGGTCAGAGAGGCAAACTTGACCGCTCGCCCTACTAAATGTTGTGTTGGTTGCCCGGAATTGGAATTCTTGTGACATACAGTCTATCAGGGTAAAACTACCCCTGACCCCAGGAATTTAGAAAAACTGCAGAGAGCACCAAGACCACAAACTAAGAATGATATGAGATCTTTTGTCTCACTGTGTGGTTTCTACCAAAAATATATTCAGAATTTTAACATACTGTATGCTCCTCTGACGAATTTGATAAAGAAGGGAAAGCCCGACAAAAATGATGGACGGCGGATTGTGAGAAAGCGTACTCAGAATTAAAGCAAAAAGTCACAAATAGGCCTATACTGAGACTTCCAGATCTTAGCCAAGAATTTGTGATTAGGACTGATGCTAGCAACATCGGGATAGGGGCTGCATGATTGCAAAGATCGCAAGCACAGCCAGAATAATTGCACCCAGTTGCTTATGCCAGCCGCATATTGAATAAGGCGGAGAAAAACTACTCAACTAATGAAAGAGAATGTTTGGCGTTGATCTGGACCATAAATCAATTCTAGATATCTATATTCCAGATATGGTAGACATTTCGTGGTCTACTGCAACCACCATCCACTTGTTTTCTCGCAAAAACCCGTCATGGGAACGCAAAATTGTTAAGGTGGTCTCTTTTAATCCAGTCTTATCTGTTTTCCATTGAATACATCTCTGGATCTCAGAATGTAAGAATGGAGGGGGGGGGGGGGTATCTGTAATGAAGTCTGAATCATACCTCGGCATCATTCAAATATTATCACCGTTCAAACCCCGTGGATGTAACTGACCAATGAAACGCCATCTTGGTACAAATAGTGTCAGAAGATATGCAAAGAATGGAGGAAACGAAAGTGTAGATGTTGATAAAATTTCGGAAGGCAGTGTGCAAATAATCATGAAGTGCCTAGTTAAAGAAGGGCTCAGTTTGATAATAGGGATCATTAGCTTTAGGCAGGTAGCAATAGATTCACTGGATGTGTTGTAGAGCCGAAGTTATTATGAATAGAAGACAGTGGATCATGAACCATGTTGTGTTTTTCCCTGTTTCGGCTGATTCAGTGAATAGTCGGATAGACTATAGGATAAAATGGATATCCGTAGTGATAGAGCTCAATCATATGAGTAAAATAAGCTTTAGATGGAGGAAATCGGTGCAGAAATAAGGACTCCAGACATATTTTGGATTTTGCATTGGAGCATACCTTGCCCTACCTTCACGATTTTGGATGTATGCAAACGTACTTTGGTCCAGTTGTCACCTCATACATTCGCAAGACCACTATATAAAGGGAGAGAACTAATGACATACACACTCGGCGCCTATTTCAAACTACTGACACAGAGTACAGCTTTGATATCACCTCCGTTGCCATCTGCAGAAGTGTGAGCAGACTGTGTAAGCATTAAAAGCCTGTCTGTGATTGAGGGTAAGCGAGATGTTAATTATATATATATATATATATATATATATATATATAATTAACATATCGCATCTTTTTTTTCAGTCAAGCAGTACAGCGATCATTACTTACTTACTTACTTAGTCGTTCCCCTTCTACCGTGAGGTGTAGAGGTTTGGAAGAGAGAGCGCCAGACTATCCTATCGGCTGTCTTCCTCCTGGCCTGGTTCCATTCTAGTCCTCGGTCCTTCAAAGATTGTCTAATGTTGTCCTCCCAGCGGACTCTCGGTCGTCCTGGGGGTCTGGATCCCTGGCTCTTTGTTTCCTATGCTTGTCGACAATTACACTATACGAAAATGGTTCGATAAAAAACCGATCCCAAGAGAAGGAAAGTCGTGCATGTTGCCCAGCATCTTTAAATCTCAGAAGTGGGATACCGAAGAAACCGACCAATACAACACTTGATACAGTAACGGAGATGCCAGTGACGGGGCCGTCAAAGTCAAGTGATAGCCTTCTAGAGAACCCAATTATTGACACAGCGATGGAGACGTCTGCAACATCAAGTATCTCTGATCCAATAGAAGATGAGCTTGACATTGCTGAAGTTACAGAAAATATAATACGGTCGATCACATGGATCTGTGAGGCAAAAGAAAGACTGAAAGTGATTTCACCACCACCCTGTGTGGTTACAATGATAGCAACTTCAGGTTCCCCCATGGATGAGCAACGCAGAGTTGTGAAGGCAGAAGAAAACCAGGCTCCGAAGCCCGATAAAGCAACATCACCGCAAAAACAAGATGTCGGGGTGTGGCTCCATCGTATGGTGACCAGGCAACCTCCACAAAACGTGTCCACAAAGTTTCGACGGAAGAGGGCGACAATGCTCCGAAACCCGACAAAGGAAAATCACCGTCAAAACAAGATGCTCATAGTGGAGTCTCCATCATGTAGAGACCAGGCAACTTCTACAAAACATGACCAGAAGCAGACAACAAACCAGAACTGAGTCCATTACACAGACCACACGCTCAAACTGAGATGGAAGTCGGAGCGCGCTACATTCACAAGCTAAGCAATGCCGTTTCTCACGAGGCACTACAGGAAAGGATCATTAAGATCACCTAGGTGTTTGCAGGTTAGGCCTCGCTTAGGGTCCTACCCAACGATAAAGTGATCGGTATCCTCGAATCAATAATAGGCAGGAGAGGCATCGCTAAAGTAGGGAGATACGAAAAGAGAGTCATGCTTTCTCTCAACAACACCAAAAAAATAGCTTCTCCAATGACCGAACTGATGTCCGGACGCAAAGAAGTCCATGTGCCCCACCAGATAAAAGTAGTGGTGGAAACTTTTAACACAACAAAGAAGTTGGTGCTAAGAGGGGTCGATACCAGATGGTCCGCACTCGAAGTTCAAAGCTGCCTACAAATAGAAAACAGAAATGTCAAAATCACCCAAGTCGAAAAGCTTAAACCTGGGACAAGAAAGACACCAATCTAGTCCTAATAACTGTTGAAGGAACAACATGACCCGAGAAACTGACGATAAAAGAGAAATCGTCAAAGACAAGCCTTTATCCCTCCGGTCGTGCAGTGCTCCAACTGCCAGCAGTTTTCTCAAACCAAGAAGACATGCAGGAGAGAGACAGTTTGCCGGTACTGTGCGGGGAGCCACCCATAACGCAACTGTCCCAGGGCACTGGAGGACAACAATTACAATGCCACAGACACGAACCGTACCTGTGCAAACTACCTCGGAAACCACGGATCAAGGTACCAAGGCTGCCCTGTGTTTCAGGAAACTAAGAACATACTGAAGGAAGTGGTGTCCAAAAACATCTCTTTCGAAGAGGCAAAACACAGAGTAACTGCATACGTCACGGACAGACAACACACCATAAATAGACGACAACTACATCAGCTGACCGCAGATGTTAAAGAAATAAAAATAAAACTCCAGGTCGAGAATAGAAACAGGCAAACTCACGACACTTCAACTGACAAGAGATAATAGGATAGATCTACAGAGCGTTAGAAGTATGATGGAGGACATGAAAAGAATTCAGCAGCAAATAGAAGCAGATGTCAGGAAGCTGGCAGAGCTGAAAGAGGAAAACGACGAAGTCCTCAAAAGAATAGAAGCAGAAAGAACGACCATTGAGGAAACTGCATTTAAAAACAAACAAGAAACTAAACCGAACGATCAACACATCAAAAAAGTCATCGCTGAAATGCAAAAAAGGATATTACCAACAATAATAAAAAAGCAATATATCAGTTTGTAGAGCCCTTTTCGTAGGCCTTTACAGTCGTTTACAGATGAGGGTAGTCGCATATTTATTAATATGTGATCCTACCTCTGTAATAAACTTTACGCACCGACTTACAGGATAGTAAGTATTATTGGTGAGTTTGATTTTCGTAGCGCACGATTGTGCACTAATGCGAGTATTGGGTTACCCCGCCCGCATGTGTTGCCAAAGACCAGTCTACGTCATAGCTGGGGTTGAGAAGTTTAGTGCCCAAGAATCAGTCCATTGATTTGTGGCGTTCGAACCCGTGTTGCGGGTATATTTTATTCTTGTGTATGACCGTCCGTCTGTTAAGAAGATGAGGACTCGGGTCAACAGTATTCTGGTGATTTTTCTTGGGAAGAGAAGCAAGTATGATTTAGATAATAATGTATTTCGTTCTCATGTAGACGTCTAGTTGTACCAATGACGTATTGGTTCAAAATGGAGTCCTACTTGAACTTATTATGTGAATTGTAAATCCGACGGATTCCGACGTTAGAATTATCCAGGATTGGCTTGGTATATTTTTATGATATGAATCAGTATTCGGCCGTTGCGAATACGTACCACGCAAAGCAGAGGTGACTCAAGTATTTGCTATATCTAAGCTATGATGCCACGAAGGTCGTTGGCAGGAAATTGTATTATTGTTATTTCACATTGATTGAAGTAAGAGGCCAGTACTAAAAGGAGATAAGTAGTATCGGAACCTTATATGATATAGAAGACCTGACAAGGTTCTCCGTCATTGCCAAGGTCATAGGACAGTGGAAGATTGACCTATCGTATATAACTGCCTCATTTGTTTACTTGGATGCCATGTTATAAACACTGTATAACTAGTCTGATGTTACCTAAGAGATTATCTTACGGAACGAACTAACTGTAATTTTAAATATGAAACTTACGTTGTGTGCTGTCTGGTGGAAAGTCAACCGTCCGTCGTCGGAATTAAATGTTCGTCTAGTCAACCTATGATGTCAAATAAATTGAATGAACTGTATACCGTCTTGGCATTAGTTGATGTGCCCCTGGTTGGAAGTTCAAGTTGACTTATTACTACATTGTTCAGAAATTGAATCCATTCGCGTTATGTCAAAAGTAGACAGATTCAACAAACCTACTTTCAAATAAAAAGAGTCTAACAGAAATGGTGGAACCAGCGTGATTTGGAAATATCAAGTTTTCAAGCAGGGAACGTACTCAAAGTCAAATAAATCGGTTGAATAGAAATACCTCGATCTTCAAAAGGAAACGTCCACATACACGTGGAATCAAGACGACAGTTATCTGAAGGTCAAGGATGACGTTGGACATCATCTCTAAGCTGCAACATCGGACACTGTCATAGTGTTACATACATTGTTTTTACAAGGCTCATGCATACAGTCCCGGATGCGAGGGATATCCTTTTTTAGCCGGTTGAGATAAGTAAAAACGTCGTGTTGTTATTACACCGTTTTACGTTTAGCTGTGCTTTGGCTTAGTAATATGTCCACTGCTTCTTTATTCATGTTGCATGTTCTAGGTTTGATGTTTATCGTGGGAGGTTGGGAATGGCGACTTAGGACGGAAAAATACCAGTTTCACCACAGGTCCGTCTTGAGTGTTCTATAGGAATTGTTTTGCAGACTTCCCTCAGTGGAATGTTCCTATGCGTGAGTATAGAAGGATTTTTGGTCCACTGTGTCTGGTAGTCTGTGACACCTGACTGTTTTAGTTGTAACGTCAAGTTTTAATTGTTGTTTTTGGTAGTTATGTTATTCGTACCTTAGTTTTATGATGTATTTTGTTAGTATTATGCGTCTTTCTCACCTGACTTTCGTTCAGTTTTTTACAAAACATATGTTTTTACACTGTCTTGTCAATTGTATTGTTTAGTATTTGATCGCAGTTATCATCGTAATTCTTTACGACATTCCATTTTAGTTTCACATTTTATTTTTATTGGATTTCTGCGACTGTTTTCATTTGTCTTTGATTATCGTGTCGTGTCAGTATTGTGCCTATTGTCTGTCACGTTATTGCTTTCATAACATTTCATTGCATAAATTACTTTATTAATTATTAATATAATTGCTTATTATATGACTTGAATTTACCGTTTTAGGACAGGAACGAAGACCACTTGGTGTAGTAACATTTTATGTAGAAGTATTTCAGAATATTTTTGAATAATGTCTACCTTAGACTATTTTATTAAGCAGGCTAAGGCGCTTAATATACCTCCGGAAGAAATTAGAACATTTGCTATGGCGGAATACAAAGAGTCTCAAAGGTTGGAATCTCAAAGATTAGAGGCAGAAAAATTAAAATCACAAAATCTTCAGATGGAACTGGAACATAAAAAGTTTGAGGCTGAAGAAAATGAGAAAAAAATGAGATTGGCCGCTGAATTAGAAGAGAAACGGGCTGAGGAAAATGAAAAGAAGATGAAATTTGAGGCTGCAGAAAATGAGAAAAAAATGAGATTAGCCGCTGAATTAGAAGAGAAACGATTTCAGCGTGAGTCAGAACAGAAAAGATTGGAGGCTGAAGAAAGGTTTAGATGTGATGCTGCAGAAAAGGAAAGACTACTTAAGATTGAAATGGAAAATAAGCAAAGGGATGCTGCAGAAAAAGAAAGACTACTTAAAATTGAGATGGAAGTTAAACAAAAGGAAATGGAAGTTAAACAAAAGGAAATGGAAGAAAGAAGATTAATAGCTGAACAAAATACAAAAAGGCTTCAGCTTGAGACAGACGAGAATGAAAGGAAACGTCAGCAAGATTTGAAACTTGCCGAATTGGAATTTGATAGAATAAGATTATCAAGTGAATGTAATACACAAAAGACTCAGGAAGGCCAGTCTTCATCTAGACATGAGAATTTTAGAGAGGTTCATCTAAAATTGCCAAAGTTTACTCCACCGACCGACGATGTGATATTCTTTTTGGACAGATTTGAGGCTACATGTAGGTCGTACAACTTGGACAAATCATTATATTGCACCCACTTATCCAGATTACTTACAGGAGAGGCAATGGCTGTTTATCACACTACTAGCTCTATAGATAAAAATGATTACGATGCTCTTAGGGCCGCTCTTCTAAACAAATTTCAAATGACAGAAGATCAATACAGAACGAAGTTCAAGTCTATGCTCCCACAATCTAGCAAGAATTTTGATGATTTTCTTTCTCAAATACGTCTTACCTTGGAAAGATGGATTGAACTATCCAAGGTAGAGAAATCGTATGATGGTATTTTCGACTTATTACTACGCGATAAAGTTTTATCGGCAGTAAGTCCTGCATTTCTTGCGTTTCTACATGAACGTAAGCCTGGTAATATAAAAGAAATGTCAGAACATTGTAAAAATTTCTGCACCGCTCATCCTAACATGGATGTCAGCAATGCGCAGCTTAAGGACGATTTACCCGTTGCTTTCGCTATGCAACATAACAATTTCCCTAGAAATCGTTCGATGAGTAGCGATAGAAATTTTCAAAGGGGAAGTAATAATAATTTCGACTTTGGTCATTTTCAAAAGGGGAAACAATACCAACAGTCTGCTCCATTTAATGTATCATGGGGTCAATCTCACAGATCTCAAGATTTTATTAACAACAATCCTAAATATAATCAAGGTAATAATAATAAACAACATTGGAGATCTCAATCATATCATCCTGAAAATAGAAATAGATTTATGAATAAGTCATTTCGCCAACATCACAACAGTGATAACTTTCATTGGCGGACTCATCCAAATTTTAATGATAGCAGAAACAGTAATTATAACAATTTTACTGACAATAGTCAAATTCGATCGCGACGTAGAGATAGATCGTCGAGCACGCCACGACAACATTCAAATGTTGCTTCAATTGAAGCACAAACTAACAAAGATAAAGATAATAATGTTAATCAACATAACGCTATGTCTTGTATACCAGCAGTTTGTACAGCTACTTTTGCATCAGTTCACCACGGAAAGGGTTGTTTAAGATTTAACAAAGGATATGTCAACTCGATTCCTTGCTCTATTTTGTTTGATTCAGGCTGCAGTACTGTGGGAGTGCGGAACTCTCTGATCGACCCCTCCTTTGCAACTGGCAACGTGGTCATGTGTGTCACATTCGGGGGAACTGTGGAAACCTTCCCTACAGCCATCATTAACTTACATACACCTTTCTTTTCAGGGAAGATCCATGCCTGTCTTCTGCAGAATCCAGTTAGCGATGTGATCCTTGGTTGTATACACGGTATAAAAGAGTGTACACCAGAGCAGATTAATGAATGGAAAAAGCGACATATTCATGCTGCAAATGCAGTGGTTACCAGAGCGCAAGCTACTGAATTGTCGCGTGAATCAACTTCTGAACCTACGGTTCATAATAGTAATGATGATGATTCTCCTATTTCAAGGGAGTTGTTTGCTAATTTACAAAAGAGTGATAATTCTTTGCAGAGATTTTTTCAATTGGGGACTAAGAGAAATAATAACAACACAATTGCAAAGTCTAGACACCAATTTGCTCTTAAAAAAGGTATTTTAGTTAGATTAATAAGAGAAACAGATTCATTGGTGCGTTCACAATTCTGGTCCCATCTTCTATGAGACCTAGAATATTACGACATGCTCATGATTCTCAATGTGCAGGTCACATGGGGTTTTCGCGAACCAAATCTAGAGTGCTATCCGCATTCTATTGGCCTGGCGTTCATAGGGATGTTAATCTCTATTGTCGTTCCTGCGTGACATGTCAGGAAGTTAAAGTAAGGGGTTCATATCATGATGCTCCTATCCAAGCTGCGGACATACCTATTATACCATTTGATAAAATGGCGATCGACATCATTGGTCCTATATTGCCATCTGCAAGAGGACATACACATATTCTTACCTGTATCGATATGTGTACGCGTTGGCCTGAGGCCATACCTCTTAAGAACACCTCATCTGCCAGTGTTGCAGAAGCTTTAATGCTGATCTTTTCACGCATTGGTTTTCCGCGTAAGATCCTATTGGATCATGGTGTCCAGTTTATTTCCGAATCCATGTCACAGGTTATGAAGACATTGGGTATAGATAGATCTATCAGTTCAATATACCATGCAATGTCCAATGGGTTAATTGAGAGACAGAATAGGACACTTAAGCAGTTGTTGGGTAAGATGACTCAAGATCACCCTCAGGAGTGGGACCGGGTCCTACCCGCTGCTCTCTTCGCGTATCGCGAGGTGCAAAACCAAGCCACAGGGTTTTCTCCCTTCCAGTTAGTTTTTGGCATACAACCACGCGGACCTATGTCTTTAATCCATGATTTATTGGTTGAAGATAATATACCTGAGGAAACTCAATCCTCATATGAATATGTCATCTCTTTAAGAAAGACAATAATAGATGCCTGTAGGTTAGCTACTGCATCATCCGAAGAGTCTAAAGAAAAAGCTCGTCTATTTGCAAATCGGTATAGACGTCTTCGCCAGCTTATTCCTGGTGACGAGGCTTTTGTTTTACTGCCTTCGCATAACAATCGTCTACTGATCACATGGAGAGGTCCTTTTAGGATCATCTCAAGAATATCCGATGTCGACTACATCGTCGATATTAACGGAAAACACAAAACCTTTCACATTAACATGTTGAAAGAGTATTATTCACGTCCTGATTATTTACAATCAGTATTTCAAGCGACTGATGATCCTACCCCTCACATTCACAACTATACTAATTTGTCAGTTATACAAGAAGAAGTCTTCTTTTCAAGATGTACAATTGCCCATACCAGTTGTACCTCTTCATTCCACGGAAAACTGGAATGATGTCACTATTTCTTCTTCTCTTTCGACTGATCAACGACAGCAAGTTTCATCACTACTTCAAACGTATGATAAGGTTCTCACTGACATTCCAGGTCATACATCAGCTATTCAACATGATATCCTTCTCACTGATGAAACACCTATCCGTATTCGTCCATATCCCATACCTTTACATTTTAGAGATAAGGTCTAAAAGGAATTGGATGAGATGCTTCGATTAAACATAATTGAGCCATCGTTGTCACCATATGCTTCATCTATGGTGATAATTAGGAAGAAAGATAATAACATTCGTCTATGTGTAGACTGCAGAAAATTAAATAAAGTCACACAATTTGACGCAGAACCTTTGCCACTTTTAGAAGATTTATTAGTAAAATTATCTCATTCTACTTTCTTCTCTAAGTTTGATCTGTCAAAGGGCTATTGGCAAGTACCATTGACAGAAAGGGCAAAACCACTCACTGCTTTCTCGACTCCCCGGGGTCTATTCCAATGGAATTTTATGCCTTTCGGGTTAGTCAACGCTCCTGCCACGTTCGTACGCATGATGCGTCGAATTCTATCTCATCATCCCAACGTCATTGCGTACATAGATGACATTTGTCTTTTCAGTGACTCATGGGAAGAACATTTGAAAGGATTAAACTCATTACTGTCCACGTTACAAGATCATAACTTAACTGCTAAGCCATCAAAGGCATTTGTGGGTTTCCACGATATTTCTTTTTTGGGTCACCGTATTGGTCGCGGTATGTTATATACAGAGGACAGTAATGTCTCTAAAATCCTTAACATCTCCACACCTAAAACAAAGAAACAAGTGCGATCTCTATTAGGACTAGTACAATACTATGGGAAATTCATACCACATCTTTCGTCCATTACTGCTCCTTTCTCTTCATTACTTAGGAAAGGTGCAGCTAACGTGATTCGGTGGTCAAACGAACATCAAATCGCGTTGGATACCATAAAGAAATTTTTTTCGGATGCTCCTGTTTTAAGGTTGCCTAATGCGAATTTACCATTTGTCTTACGCAGCGATGCTTCTAATTTCAGCGTGGGAAGCGTCTTACTACAAGAATATAATGGCACCTTGCATCCAGTTCTCTATGTATCACGGAAGTTAACTCCGACTGAACAAAATTACTCAGTTTTAGATAAGGAACTGCTCGGACTTGTTTGGTCAATAACTAAACTCCAGAGATATCTGCTTGGATCACACTTTATTGTGGAATCAGACCAAAAAGCGCTTACTGATCTCAACACAAAGGACGTGAAATCTGCCAAATCTACTAGGTATGCGATCGCTCTTCAACCATATAGTTTCACGATTCGATCCATACCTGGCACACAGAATGTTCTCGCAGACGTTTTGTCGAGATGTCCTAACGAATCACATTAACAGCTATGCACTGCAGATAACTGAACTTCGACACTGACAGTTCGTCAATTGTAACTTTTTACGTGTGATATCTCTATGACAAGAGTCATTAACATTCAGTCAAGTGAAATCTACAATGCTTATGTATCAAAATGACATGGAACGTTAAGATATATGACTATCATTGTGAAAATAACATTTACTCACTCAGGATATTGAAGAGAGAATAACGTTGAATAAAACCAGATTATATTTTCTCACTGAAATAACATTGCGAACACTTGGTTGGTTTTTCATGTAACGGAACCTAGTATTATTTTACGGTTTCCTAACAGGACAATGGAACTTTCTTAATCTACGAAATTTAATGACATTGTTAATTTGTTTTTAAAATAAATAATTCGGTAGATTAGTAACCGTTGATACTTAGTTAATGAGTATAAAAATTAATTTGGATCACTATGAAATATTTAATTGTAAACATTTAATATTTATCACTCGGTAAGGACAGTGATTTAAGATTTGCACTTTTATTAGTACCACAAATGAACTTTTAGACACAGTTAAGGGTGTTGATCTCTACACGTGTTTAAATTGTATTCTTTCATTTTTTTTTTTTCACTTGTCATTTTTAAGACATATCCATCACTTTTCGGTTTATTCATTGGTTTTTACATTTCTTTTCATTTTGCGTTTCTATTCGGTTTAATTCATTATTTCTATATGCGATTTTATTTCATTTACCACATTGTACCAAAGGTGGTCAATTGTGGATGTATGCTTTTGTGCATACCTTTTGTTTATTTGAGTTAACTTAAATTTCATATTTATGTTTGATGATTCTATGTCATGCTATAGTAATATTATATGATAATGTACACTTGAATCACCTCTAGTTTCGAGTAGTAAAGAAAAAAATTAATATAATTAATTTTTTTTTTGGGGATTGGTAAGGAATCTGTAGAGCCCTTTTCGTAGGCCTTTACAGTCGTTTACAGATGAGGGTAGTCGCATATTTATTAATATGTGGTCCTACCTCTGTAATAAACTTTACGCACCGACTTACAGGATAGTAAGTATTATTGGTGAGTTTGATTTTCGTAGCACACGATTGTGCACTAATGCGAGTATTGGGTTACCCCGCCCGCATGTGTTGCCAAAGACCAGTCTACGTCATAGCTGGGGTTGAGAAGTTTAGTGCCCAAGAATCAGTCCATTGATTTGTGGCGTTCGAACCCGTGTTGCGGGTATATTTTATTCTTGTGTATGACCGTCCGTCTGTTAAGAAGATGAGGACTCGGGTCAACAGTATTCTGGTGATTTTTCTTGGGAAGAGAAGCAAGTATGATTTAGATAATAATGTATTTCGTTCTCATGTAGACGTCTAGTTGTACCAATGACGTATTGGTTCAAAATGGAGTCCTACTTGAACTTATTATGTGAATTGTAAATCCGATGGATTCTGACGTTAGGATTATCCAGGATTGGCTTGGTATATTTTTATGATATGAATCAGTATTCGGCCGTTGCGAATACGTACCACGCAAAGCAGAGGTGACTCAAGTATTTGCTATATCTAAGCTATGATGCCACGAAGGTCGTTGGCAGGAAATTGTATTATTGTTATTTCACATTGATTGAAGTAAGAGGCCAGTACTAAAAGGAGAAAGATCTTCTCATTGTTCTAGGTGATTGGAATGCTAAAATAGGGCCAGATGCATACGGTCACTGGGCTGGCACAGTGGGGAAATTTGGGACTGGAGAAACCAACGATCGAGGACTAAGGCTACTAGAATTTGCCAGCAACTATAAACTAACCCTTGCAAATACACTATTTCCTCATAAGTTATCAAGAAGAACAACGTGGCATGCCCCAAAAACTGAGATACATAACCAAATTGATTTTATTCTTGTATCCAAAAGATTCAAGTCCAGCATTAATAAAGCCAAGACTAGGACTTTTCCTGGCGCCGACATTGGTAGTGATCACGACATGGTATTGATGACGCTCAAGCTTAAACTCAAAAAGAACTATAATCAAAACAGATGTTCTCAGTTAAGATTCAATTTAGACAAATTGAAAGATCCAGAAATCGCGGGAATCTTTGAGGCAACTGTTGGAGGAAAATTCGCAGCTCTCAACTTTTTGGAGGATGATATCAACTCAATCACAGAGAACATGAAAGACGTGCTCATTGAATCAGCAACAGAAATACTTGGTAAAAGAAAGAAAATAAACAAACCATGGGTTACAGATGACATTCTGAAGTTATGTGATACACGACGGGAAATGAAAAAGGTTAAGAAAGAGGTTCCTGAAGCAGCATGGCAATACAGTATGGTGAATAAAAAATATTAGAAAGAAAATGAAACAGGCCAAAGAAAAATGGGTAGCTGATCAATGTGAGTCCATTAATACGGGGCTAATAAAAGGTAACAGCAAGGCAGTTTTTGACACATTAAGAAGACTATCAAAACCCCAACAGCCCAGGGTAACTGTCATAGAAGATAGCAATGGGGCTCTGCTCAATGAAAACACAGCTGTAATGAGAAGGTGGACAGAATATTGTAAAGAATTATATAACTGTAAACTTGACACTGACTTAGGCATATTAAACAACATTAAGTGCGAAAACAGAGAACTCGGAAATGCAGCAATACTACGGGAAGAAGTGGAAGAGGCTATATGTTCGATGAAAGGAGGGAAGTCACCGGGTGTGGATAATATACCAGCAGAGCTCTTGAAATATGGAGGACCAGATATAGTAAAAATCATGACAACAATTTGCCAGAAGATATGGAGTACAAAAAAATGGCCAAAAGAATGGACGCAGTCATTAGTAATACCGCTTCCAAAGAAAGGAAATCTAAAAATGTGCAAGAACTACAGAACCATTAGCCTTATTAGTCATCCAAGTAAGGTGATGTTAAGGATACTTTTGAACAGAATAAAACAGAAATCAGAAGAAATCTTGTCAGAGGAACAGGCTGGCTTTAGACCAAAAAGAAGTACCTCAGAACAAATCTTCAATATTAGATTACTGATCGAAAAACATCTCCAGCATCAACATGATTTATACCATAACTTCATCGATTTCACAAAAGCCTTCGATCGAGTCTGGCATGAAGGTTTATGGCAAATAATGAGAAAATTCAATTTTGATACCAACATCATAGATATCATTGAAGCACTATACAAGGACGCAAGCAGTGCTGTTTTTGCAAGCAATGACATTGGAGAATTTTTCAAAACAACTGTAGGAGTTCGCCAGGGATGTATCCTGTCACCAGTGCTCTTTAACATTTATCTAGAACATATTATGCAGGAGGCTCTCTACGATTATAAATCAACCATATCGATTGGAGGCCGACCTCTGTGTAATCTACGTTTTTGCTGATGATATTTATCTGATAGCTGGAACAGAATCAGAACTTCAAGACCTTACCTCTAGACTGGAGAAAGTAACAAGAACATATGGGATGGAAATTAATATAGAAAAAAGCAAGATATTGGTGAATAGCCATAAGAAACATGTTCCGACCAACATTACGTTAAATGGGCAAACGTTAGAAGAAGTTAACACCTTTAAATATCTCGGGTCCACTATATGTAGTGATGGAAGATCAAATAAAGAAATCAAGACAAGACTTGAGATGGCCTCAGCTGCCATGACAAGGTTGAATGTGATCTGGAAAAGTAACATCAGTTTTCCTGTGAAGATCAAATTATACAAATCACTTGTATTATCTATTCTCTTGTATGGGTGTGAGGGCTGGACACTCACTGCAGATACGGAGCGAAGGATTCAGGCTTTCGAGCATAAATGTTACAGAAGAATTTTGCGCATTTGCTATAAAGAGCACAAAACAAATGTCTATGTTAGAGAGAAGATAAACACCTATGCAGGCCATCAAGAACCACTTTTGTCAATAGTGAAACGTCGAAAGCTTGCCTGGTTTGGGCATGTAACTCGTCATGACTCCCTTTCGAAAACGATCCTCCAGGGAACAGTCGAAGGTAAACGGAGAAGAGGAAGGCAAAGAAAATCCTGGGCTGATAACATCAAAGAATGGGCAGGACACGGTTTCTCCACACTTGTACGCATTGCTGAGAATAGAGAGCAGTGGAGGACCCTGTCTGCTGATGCTTCCACCATGGCACCCCTACGACCCATGACGGGTTATGGGTTGAGATGAGATGATGAGTATCGGAACATTATATGATATAGAAGACCTGACAAGGTTCTCCGTCATTGCCAAGGTCATAGGACAGTGGAAGATTGACCTATCGTATATAACTGCCTCATTTGTTTACTTGGATGCCATGTTATAAACACTGTATAACTAGTCTGACGTTACCTAAGAGATTATCTTACGGAACGAACTAACTGTAATTTTAAATATGAAACTTACGTTGTGTGCTGTCTGGTAGAAAGTCAACCGTCCGTCGTCAGAATTAAATGTTCGTCTAGTCAACCGTATGATGTCAAATAAATTGAATGAACTGTATACCGTCTTGGCATTAGTTGATGTGCCCCTGGTTGGAAGTTCAAGTTGACTTATTACTACATTGTTCAGAAATTGAATCCATTCGCGTTATGTCAAAAGTAGACAGATTCAACAAACCTACTTTCAAATAAAAAGAGTCTAACACAGTTACAGGAGAAAATGAAGACACACAACACAAATGAGGAGGTTAAAAACACACAAAACCACACAAGCCAGCAAGTAGTAGCCTTTTTTTTTAGGACTCTCCCTTCTCAGGGCTGCCACCAAACGAGCGAGTCAGGAGGTGAAATACACTATGGAACACACCACGATACCACGAACAGATTAATGAGAGAAATCCAGACAGTTAGCTAGTGGTCCTTTTTAGGACCAGTTTTTTTAGGACTAGCAAGCGGCTAGCACAAAAGAACCTAACGCACAATATACCCCTAATATAACCGTTAGGTTGAACAGGGTATAACTGCAATATAGCTGACGTAAGTAAAAACAAAAATACATTTAGTGAGAGCAGTACTTCTCTGTTGGTCTTTTTTTGGTCCAGGCTATTCTCAACATCCTTCTGTAACGAAGAACTGGAAAGTGTTAATGAATTCGAATACTTAGGACCAATCATTAACAGCTCTGGCGACTGTGCAGTATAAATTAAAAGAAGACTTGCAATTGCCTCACATAAACTAATGCAGAGTGTCCTGAGAAAAAAAATTAAAATGTAATGAAGTATGAATAAAGCAGAAAATCCATATTAGATTATTTACTGGCATGCAATTCATTCATAACAGTGGAACAAGTGTTGAGAATAGATAGACCTAGAGAATCACAATATGGTTAAACAGCATGTACCGGGACCCAAAGATGCAGCAATAGAGAATGCAGTCAGCGACCCATAGCTTGACTGCTTGCATCAGGGTCAGCGAACCAGAGCTGACCAAGAACCTACTCCACCTCCACATGGTGGTTCTGGAAACAGGCTGCATTACTGCAGTCTGGCTGAGACAGTAGGGATCGCAGAGGGAAGGCAAACCCAGTCCAAAAAAATGCTGTGCTGAAGTCAGATGTGTCGACCGAAATGTGCAGATATTACAGCTCCGGCGTAAACAGACACAACGCAACCAACGTCCTTTTCAGAGCGAACGAGGAAGAAGAAGAAGAAACAGTATGTACCTTACTTACTTAGTTGTTCCCCTTCTACCGTGAGGTGTAGAGGTTTGGAAGAGAGAGCGCCAGATTATCCTATCGGCTGTCTTCCTCCTGGCCTGGTTCCATTCTAGTCCTCGGTCCTTCAAAGATTGTCTAATGTTGTCCTCCCAGCGGACTCTGGGTCATCCAGGGGGTCTGGATCCCTGGCTCTTTGTTTCCCATGCTTGTCGTGGTAGCCGATCTTCTCCCATTCTGCAGACATGGCCAAACCACCTTCGTTGGGACTGTTCTACTGGGGTCTGCAGGGGGTGGCATTTTAGGCCTTGATGTATCGTCTGGTTGCGGACCATGTCTCTTCTTGTTACTTCTACCACCTTCCTCAGATACCTCATTTCTGAGGTTTGGATCTGGCTTTTGTGGGTTGTAGTCATTGCCCATGACTCGCATCCATATGTCAAGACTGGGACATAGGTGGAGTGGTATACAGCCATATTCGTTTTTTTACCAACCTCTCTCTTGCTGAGGAATCCTTGATTTATGGCCTGAAAAAGTCTCCCAGCTGCTGCTTTTAGAGTGAACAACTCTTCTTTAATGCCTCCCTTTCGGTCTATAATAGCTCAGAGATATTTAAAGTGGTCGACCTGCTCCAGGACCTGTTCTCCCAGCTTAATCTGATGTCTTCTTTCTTCTCGTGATATCACCATGGATTTTGTTTTAGAGCTACTTATGACCATCCCTCTCTTCTCCAGCTCTTCCTTCCAGACTTGCAGATTGGATTGGATATGTGCCTCTGATTTAGCAATCAGGGCAACATCATCAGCAAATGCTAGCTCTGAAATACATACCTGTCTCATCTTCCAGTACCCCACTGAATACTTTCTTGTTCTCTCCTTACATGCCTTGATGACATCGTCCATGAGGAGTATGAAAAGATAAGGTGACAGGATATCACCTTGTCTTACACCAGTGGTGGTCCTGAAATCTTCTGACTTATGGTTTGCTGTCCTCACATAATTTCTGCAAGACTTGTAGAAGCTCTGTATAGCATGAATCAGAGGTGCTGGAATGATCTTCCTTGCCAAACAGTCCCAAAGCTTGCTCCAGGGGACCCTGTCAAACACCTTTTCCAGATCTATGAAACAAAGATGGATCTCACTCTTATACTCAAGGGCCTTTTCACTCAGCTGTCTGAGTGTGAAGATTAGGTCTTGAGTACTTCGGTTTGCTCGGAATCGGCACTGGACCTCATCCAATTGTGGCTCAGCTAGGCGTCGGAGTCTCTGCTCTAGGATTCTAGAGTAGATTTTACCAGGGACACTGAGAAGGGATATGCCTCTATGGTTTCCACATTGTCGATTGTCACCCTTTTTGAAAATTGATGTTATGATGGCAATCTCCCAATCCTTTGGTATGGTCTTGTTGCACCATGCTGCATGTAGGACCCTTAAGAGTAATAGGTCGCCTGATGCTCCCATGTACTTAACCATTTCTGGTGTTATACCATCATGCCCTGCTGCTTTGCCCATCTTGATTTTCTCCAGTGCTGCCTTCAGTTCTTCCATCTTTATGTCCCCTTCATCACCATTTGTTTCATCTTCTGTGCTAGTGGTTATCATGTCTGATGCTTGACCTTGCTCACCATCAAGGAGTTCTGAGAAATATTCTTTCCATATTTCCATTACTTCCTTCGGGGCAGTAAGCAATTTGCCTTGCTTGTCCTTTATAAATTTGAGAGGGCATTGTTTTTCCTTTCTCATGTTCTGTAGGGTCTAATAAAACAATTTCTGGTTTTCTTGCGCATCTTTTTCTAGCTTTTCTCCAAATTCTTCCCAGGACTTCTGTTTTGCTGCTAGCAACTTGTTCTTTGCTTCTGTTCTGAGTATCACATATTCTCTATATTTCTCTATTTGTCCTGCTTCATTTTTAGCTCCTAAGTATTGTTTCCATGCCATTTTCTTCTCTCTTATTTTCTCTTTGACTTCCTCTGTCCACCAAGGTGTCCTCTTTCTCTTGTTCCCAAGTCGGACTTCACCACATGCTTCTGCAGCAGCTGTCTTTATGATGTCCTTGAATTTAAGCCACAGGGTTTCCAAGTCATCAGGTAGTTCTTCTGTGTTTCTCACCACAGTAGCAATAAGCCCCTGATATCTGGTCTTAATTTCTGGCTCTCTCAGCTTGTAGGTCTTAATGCTCATTTCTTATGTTCGTTGACTTGGTTTCTTGCATGATGCTGGGCAGTTAATAGGCTGAGCAACTCTTTCAGTTGTTCTTTTGATTGTAAGCCCCCTCCAGACTCTAGCTTCCTGGACATATTTGAATGAGCTCCTCCTAACAATGGCATAGTCGATCACTGACTTCTCATTCTTTGTTGGTTCACACCTAGTGTATGCATGTATGTGCTTATGGGGGAACTTTGTGTTTGTAATGATCAGATTCTGCTCACTGCAGAATCTGAGGAGTCACTTTCCATTGTCATTGAGAGTATCTTCTCCATATCTTCCGATAACTCCACCCCATCTAGCATGGTCATTTCCAACTCTGGCATTGAAATCTCCGAGCATGATAATTTCATCAAGGCAGTCATCCACTGTCCTTTCAAGCAGCTCGAAGAATTCCTCCTTGACCTCTGCTCTCTCATCCTTATTTGGCCCATACACTATGACAGGGTTGACTATGGTTTCTCCTTCTTTTAGTTTTACAACCATAATGCGTTCCAAGACAAAGTTCCATTCCTTGATACTATCTTTCTGGTTTTTGGCCACAATGCAACCCACGCCCCCTTTAGCTCTTTCAGATGTGGGTACCCTACTGTATAGCAGCGTGTTGCCATCGAGATCCATGACTCCTTATCCCTTTTTCTTTGTTTCGGTAATAGCCAGGATTTCTAGTTTTGCTTTCCTCATCTCTTCCACAAGCTCCTCTTTTTTCCCATTTATACTTCTTGTGTTCCAAGTTCCATAAGTCATAGTCCGTTCCAGTTCGTCACCTTTAGAATCAGTTCAGTTGTCTCTCTTATATTTCGTGTAATCATAGTTTAAAGCAAACAGGTGATTGGCATGTTGTGCCTTTGCATGGTGGAGAGGCTGCCTCCTTACGGCCTCCATGCATGCCGCCCTCTTCCTTTTTCATCCGGGCTTGGGACCGGCATAGGCAGAGTTCAGTATGTACCAAGAACTAAACATAATATATAAGGATCAGTGAAAGTGTGAGGAAAAGGGTAGTCTGATGGGGTGCATGTTTAGCTGATGGCAGATTATAATTGGTAGATTTGATGTAATCGCTGACACCCCAGGGCTATCTAACCCTTTTTCACCTTGTTAACAGCAGTGAGTTGTGAGTGACTTCATTTTAGTTTGTTTTCGTTTGTTTGTTTTTATTTTGTATTGTTTATTTATTTCTTGAAATGGGGATGTAAGAGGAAGTCTGATAGAGTACTCATGTGGATGATTGCAGAAAGTTGGTAGATTTGATGTAAGCACTAACATTTCCAGGCTTTCTCATCCCCTTTCACTGTGTTAACAGCAGTACAGCTGAGGGAGACTTTTCTTTTTTGGTTTTTGTTTGTGTTTTTTTATTGTTTGTATTAATGTTTTTAAAAATATTTTTATTGTTTGTATGTTTCTAGAAAATGGGATGTAACACACAAACTGATTTTGGTTTTGATTTGCTATATTTAGATTGAGTGGAGGGCTGAGGAATACTATATTTGGATATCATAAATCTGATTTTATTATCTTGAATTTATTACACGATATATCCTAATTATAACCCATCAAGAGTTGAACGGGATACTTTGTTTAAAAAAAAACCATAATAGAAGGGAGAGTTGCAGGCAAATGTGCAAGAGGAAGACAGTGCTATAAGTAGGAATATAACATTAAGAAATGGACAGAGTGCAGCATCAAGACAAGAGACAGAAGACGTTGGAGATCTATTACAGCCTACCTTCATTGTAGAGATGGCAGCTGAGGATGATGATAATGAAAATCGACATGAATTTATTCTTGATAGTTCATAGTCAACATTCAGCAATGTTTTACTCGAAAAAAAAATGTGGCAACACTGCCAACTACGGTACCTTTGAGCAGGGCTGAGAGATCCATGTGTAAGTTGTGAAAATTGTCATTACTTATCAACAGATACGAGGAATATATACATTTGAGTAATGTCTCACTTTAGCGCCACCGATGGCCTGTTGTAACTTTTCGTTTTTTTTTGTACTTGCTACAGGCGCTCACTTGGGTTCCTGAGGGTAAGAGGAAAAAAGGAAGACCAAAAGAAACACTCAGAAGAACAATAATAAGAGAAAGAAGAACGTTGGGCCTAAATAATGTGCAAGAACTAAGAGGAGTGGCGTCACAACGAACAACCTGGAGAGCACTGGTTTCTGCCTTATGCGCCGTGTTTGGTGCTTAAAGAATTTATTTATTATTATTATTATGGGAGTTTACAAGTAAGGAAACATTCGTACGAAATACAAATAGCACAAATGATGTTCCTCCGGTGGTCACGATTGTAAATAATTATAATCACAACGTTACAAAATTAATAAATATATATAATTAATTTGTTTGTAAGATAATTACATGTATTGACTTTAAAACATACATAAATATTTTAAGATAGCATTCTAATAATTATTTAATCAATTCAGAAATTATGTGAGGACAGCAAACCATAAGTCAGAAGAGTTCAGGACCACCACTGGTGTAAGACAAGGTGATATACTGTCACCTTACCTTTTCATACTCCTCATGGACGATGTCATCAAGGCAAGTAAGGAGAGAACAAGAAAGTATTCAGTGGGATACTGGAAGATGAGACAGGTCTGTATTTCGGAGCTGGCATTTGCTGATGATGTTGTCCTGATTGCTAAATCAGAGGCACATCTCCAATCCAACCTGCAAGTCTGGAAGGAAGAGCTGGAGAAGAGAGGGATGGTCATAAGCAGCTCTAAAACAAAATCCATGGTGATATCCCGAGAAGAAAGAAGACATCAGATTAAGCTGGGAGAACAGGTTCTGGAGCAGGTCGACCACTTTAAATACCTCGGAGCTATTTTAGACCGAAAGGGAGGCATTAAAGAAGAGTTGGCCTCTCGAAAAGCAGCAGCTGGGAGACTTTTTCAGGCCATAAATCGAGGATTCCTCAGCAAGAGAGAGGTTGGTAAGAAAACGAAGATGGCTGTATACCGCTCCACCTATGTCCCAGTCTTGACATATGGATGCGAGTCATGGGCAATGACTACAACCCACAGAAGCCAGATCCAAACCTCAGAAATGAGGTATCTGAGGAAGGTGGTTGAAGTAACAAGAAGAGACATGGTCCGCAACCAGACGATACGTCAAGGCGTTAAATCCTACCACCTGCAGACCCAAGTAGAACAGTCCCAACTAAGATGGTTTGGCCATGTCTGCAGAATGGGAGAAGATCGGCTACCACGACAGGCGTGGGAAACAAAGAGCCAGGGATCCAGACCCCCAGGATGACCCAGAGTCCGCTGGAAGGACAACATTAGACAATCTTTGAAGGACCGAGGAATAGAATGGAACCAGGCCAGGAGGAAGACAGCCGATAGGATAGTCTGGCGCTCTCTCTTCCAAACCTCTACACCTTACGGTAGAAGGGGAACGACTAAGTAATTAAGTATTTAATCAATTCAATACCCGTTAGCTCCCCAAAGAGCATAGGTCTTCAACAAACACATGCCAAATCTTCCTGTCATGTGTCTTTCGCACAAGGTCTTTCCATATTTTTCTCATTTTTTTCAGTTTTGTATCTAGTTATCTTCTGTGTGTGTGTGTGTGTGTGTGTTTTTTTTTTTTTTACTTCTGACTTTCTTTAATAATTATAATCACAGTGTTTTATATACAGTACTTTGCAAAAAAAATGGCAGTCATATTGCTCAGCTAAATATACTGAAATCTAATTAAGTATGCATGCTCTGCCCCAAATTTACACTCCACTTAAGTGAGCAAACACTACCAAAAGTAAAAAAAAAATTAGCGTAGAGTAAAGTCCCTTGATAATAAAGCAGACGACAATTTATAATGCTAGTGGCAGAAAATGGACACAAAGTCAAAGTGTATGTTAATTTCACAGCTTTGGAATGAAGGAAATCAAACATGTTCCAACATTTCTAAAACCTTGAACATTCCTGAGCGGACTGTCTACAGAGTTGTGAGTAAATTAAAAGCAGGTAATGGAATCGAGCGAAAAGAAGGTAGTGGGGGGTCAAGAATTTTGGACACAAAGGACCATCGGCGTCTCGCCCAAATCGTTCGGGCTGGGCCAATGAAGAGTGTAGAAAACATACGGCAGTGCATGATCGATTTGGGAAACCCAGAGGTATCTAATGCTATTGTCAACCGGGAGCTACACAGGATGAATTACACAAAAAAGCGGGTAATTTCGTCACCATTGCTCACAGAGACTCACAAACAGATGCGCTTGAACTGGTGCCACGAACACCAAAATTTGTCATGGGACAATGTGATTTTTTCAGATGAATGTTCTGTTTGGTCTTATCCTGCTCAAGTAAATATTTGGACGAAAGACTCTGTAACGCCTGTGTACCAGCAACCGAAACATACCCAGAAATTCCATCTTTGGGGAGGGGTGTCAGCAAGAGGTGCCACCCCACTGTGTGTTTTCACAGGAATTCTCACGAAAGAACGGTACATCGACATACTAGAGGGACACTTTCTGCCATTTATGCAGGTCATGTACCCCGATGGGTGCACATTTCAACATGACAATGACCCAAAGCATACAGCTCATACCACAAAAGCATGCCTGCAAGAGAAGAATGTGATAGTGCTGAAGTGGCCCAGCAACAGTCCCGACCTAAACCCAATTGAAAACGTTTGGGCACTACTCAAGAATCATTTAAAAAAGAGTGGACTCAGAAACGTTGAACAATTGAAGAAGGTAGCTGAAAAATACTGGGACAGTCTGACTCACAATTACCTACAAACACTTGTGGGAAGTATGCCTCGCCGCATCCAGGCTTGCCTTGCTGGAGAAGGCAACTTTATATTGTACTGAAACCACTGTTAATAGATAGGGGAGATACCAATCTTCCTCTGGACATACATTTTTTATTATTATTTGCTTCTATGAGTGTGCTGCGTTGCGAAAATATGACTGCCATTTTTTTTGCAAAGTACTGTATATATGTATTTGTGTGTGAGTGTGTATAAAACACTATGATTATAATAATTAAAGAGCACATATATATAAAAAGGTCAAGGTCGTCCTATAGCAGATACTGCCGTAGGAGAATGAAGTGTTAGAGACTTCACTATACCAGGTCCAGCATCAAGAGGTGGGGTGTGACCAGTTCCCTTCCTCGATTCTTTTCCTTCCCTAGCTCAAGAGCAAAGTCAGGTATCCATTTACAGCTGGGTAGGCTGGAGGGTGATGATACCATGAACCGAACCCATCACCTTAGCTGTGAGAGACCAGCGCTCTAACCACTGTGTCTATCGGACGCTCATATATATATATATATATATATATATATATATATATATATATATATATATATATATATATATATATATATATATATATATATATATATATATATATATATATATATACGATACTGCACCGCTTTTTGCACCCTCTTTTCATTGTCAGCTCCTTGTATCTCCTGACTTACCATGTCTCTGAGATAGTGATAATCGGCCGGAAAATTTCGGATTCCGCAATAGGGCAATCATCTCTCACGCGGCAGCGCCTAGTGCGGCATTTTTTGTTAGATCTCTACTCCGAGGCCTCAGAAGAACTAAATGTCTATCCCTCTAGATTTGAATATTTAGCAGCTACCTATGGTTTACAGCACCCGTGAGTTACCGGGGCCCGAAAGGGGAGCAAAGAATAGTAACACTGTTCCCTGCCATGCATATCGTAGAAAGCGATTAAGGAGGGTTGGACATGGAACTGGTTACCCCGACCTGTAAAAAATTTAAACCACAAAAAACGTCAACAAACATGTCAAGTCAATTAAGGAAAATAAAGCACAGCCATCCAAGACAGGGGAAGGTCCTCTCGCAGGGAGGCGTATGATGCAACACAAAGAAAGCCGAAAGGAGTCTGTCTTGCTGACTAACCTTCTTTCATCTAGGAGAACTTCCAGATTTGGCACCTGGAATGTTCGGACATTAAACGAACAAGGGCAAGTAGCAGCAGAAATGAGGGAATACAAAATCGAGGTTCTGGGAATGTGTGAAACAAAGTGGAAGGGGGTAGACAAGAAGAAACTCATCACAGGTGAATTGGTGCTGTCCTCAGGACATGAAGACAAAAGTTCACACCACAGTGAAGGTGTAGCTCTTATGTTATCTGAAGAAGCACAGAAAGCACTCATTGAATGGGAAGCCGTTGGACCCAGAATAATAACAGCTGCTTTTAAAACAGCTAAAAAGAAAATACATGTAAAAGTCATCCAATGTTATGCACCAACTAATGACAAAGAAGAGTCTGTGAAGGAAGCATTTTATACTAGACTACGGGAAATTGTGGATAAAGTAAAAAGAAGAGACATCACAATGTTGATGGGTGACATGAATGCAAAGATAACTACAGTCAACACCGGATTTGGAGAAGTCATGGGAAAACATGGGCTAGGAATAATGAATGAAAATGGGGAACTATTCTCAAACTTCTGTGCTTCAAATCAACTGGCTATAGGAGGAAGCATGTTTCCACATAGAGAATAGATAAGGCAACATGGATATCACCAGACCATAGAACGGAAAATCAGATTGATCATATATGCATATGAAGTTTAGATCATCATTGCAGGATGTAAAGGTGTATAGAGGAGCAGATGTGGCACCAGATCACCACATTCTGATAGCCAAAGTAAAAATGAAACTCAAGAGATATGCAACAATGCAAAATTATAGACAACAATTTAATGTAGGACATCTAAGAAATCAAGAAACAAAAGACAAATTTGCGGTCTCAGTATCCAACAAATTCCAAGTGCCCCAACAGCTGGAAGATGTAGAGAATACAGAAGACTATTGTATAGCACAAGCACAAAATTAAGATTATACCAGAGTTGCGTGCTTTCTGTGCTCCTCTATGGTGCGGAATGCTGGAGAGTCACAGAGAAGGAAATGTCAAAATTGTCCTCTTTTCACACAACATGCCTAAGAAAAATTCATCGAATCTTTTGGCCGAATACCATCACCATCCAAGATCTGCTTACTCGTAGCAAGCAAGAGGACATGCACACCATCATAGCTGGCAGACGCTGGAGCTGGGTTGGTCATGTCCTCAGAAGAGACCCCGATGCCAACACAAGAACAGCTATGCTTTGGACCCCTGAAGGAAAGCGAAAGAGAGGCCGACCAAAGACAACTTGGCGGAGGACTGTGGAGGCTGAGATGCAAAGAATGAACCAGAGTTGGGGCACTGTACGAAGGATGGCCACCGACCGTGCAAAGTGGAATCAATTTGTTGTTGCCCTACAAGACGCCACTAGGCGTGATGGCCACTGACTGCTTTGACGGTCGGTGGTTAAGGATCGAAGAAGAAGAATTGGCAGCAAATAAAAAACGTATGGAATGAGACATGTGAAGAAATACTGGGGAAAAGGGAACGACAACAAAAAGCATGGATAACAACAGAAACCATCAATAAGATAAAAGACAGAAAAAAAACAAGAAAGCAGATTTAAACACAAGCAAAACCAGAAGTTCCAAAGCCAAGGCTCAAGAAGTGTACACAGAAGCAAACAAAGAAGTAAAAAGAAGTATCAAAAGAGACAAGAGAAAGTATACTGAAGAGATGGCAAGGGAAGCAGAGGAAAATGCAGCCAAATGAAATATGAGAGAACTGTATAACAGCACAAAGAAGCTAACAGGGAAATACAAGCAAACAAGTTGCCTCATAAAAGACAAGAATGGAAAACTGCTCAGCAATAAACAAGAGCAAATGAAGAGGTGGACAGAATATTTTGAGGACCTTCTCAATAGACCAGCTGCACAAAAGCCCCCGGACATCCAGCCAGCAGAAGAAGAGCTACAAATTAACGGTGAAAGACCAACGAAGGAAAAAAATAAAGAAAGCCATAAAGCTTCTAAGAGATGGAAAAGCGTCTGGACCTGATAGCATTCCAACAGAGGCCATCAAAGAAGATATCGACACAGCTACAGAGATGCTATATAAATTACTTGGTAAAGTCTGGGAAAAGGAAGAGATACCAGCAGAATGGAAGGAATGATATCTGGTTAAGTTGCCTAAGAAGGGACATTTACAAGAGTGCACAAATTATAGATGAATAATGTTACTATCAGTGCCAGGAAAAGTATTAAACAGGATTATCCTTGAGAGATTAAAAGAGTCCATAGACAAGAAACTGAGAGATGAACCAGCAGGTTTTCGACAAAACAGATCATGTACAGATCAGATAGTTACTTTGAGAATAATAGTTGAACAAAGTCTGGAATGGAATTCACCACTGTGGACTACGAAAAGGCATTTGACAGTGTAGACAGAGAATCACTTTGGAAATTGATGAAGCATTATGAAGTTCCCCTGAAGATTACTTACATACTTAGTCGTTCCCCTTCTACCGTGAGGTGTAGAGGTTTGGAAGAGAGAGCGCCAGACTATTCTATCAGCTGTCTTCTTCCTGGCCTGGTTCCATTCCAGTCCTCGGTCCTTCAAAGATTGTCTAATGTTGTTCTCCCAGCGGACTCTTCCCCTGAAGATCATTAATTTAATTAAGAAAACATAGGACTTATGGAACATGGAACACAAGAAGTATAAATGGGAAGGAAGAGGAGCTGGTGGAAGAGATGAGGAAAGCAAAACTAGAAATCCTGGCTATAACGGAAACAAAGAAAAAAGGACAAGGAGTCATGGATCTCAATGGCAACACGCTGCTCTACAGTGGTGTACCCATATCCGAAAGAGCTAAAGGGGGTGTGGGTTGCATTGTGGCCCAAAATCAAAAAGATAGTATCAAGGGGTGGAACTTTGTCTCAGAGCGCATTATGGTTGTGAAACTAAAAGAAGGAGAAACCATAGTCAACCTGGTCATAGTGTATGGGCCAAATGAGGATGAGAGAGCAGAGGTCAAGGATGAATTCTTCGAGCTGCTTCAAAGGACAGTGGATGACTGCCTAGATGAAGTTATCATGCTCGGAGATTTTAATGCCAGAGTTGGAAATGACCATGCTAGATGGGGTGGAGTTATCGGAAGATATGGAGAAGATACTCTCAATGACAATGGAAAGTGACTCCTTAGATTCTGCAGTGAACAGAATCTGATCATTACAAACACAAAGTTCCCCCATAAGCGCATACATGCATACACTAGATGTGAACCAACCAAGAATGAGAAGTCAGTGATCGACTATGCCATTGTTCGGAGAAGCTCATTCAAATATGTCCGAGATGCAAGAGTCTGGAGGGGGCCAGAGATTGGAAGTGATCACTGTGGTAAAGTGGGATGTTTTAAATATTTATAGGGGACTTAGTGTACTGACTGAGATCAGCTGTGAAGGTATCTGTATCTAATAGGTGTAGTGTTTTACAGATAACCTTACTTGCTACCACATTATACCTCAGTCAGAATTATTCTGGAATATTGTGATGACTACGTTAAACGTCTAGGGTATGTATATGATGAAGTGTAAGTCACAACAACAACAGACAGATAAACAATTTAATTTATTCCACCACACTTGACAACACTGTGACACTCACACACATTTAACACTCTATAAGACTATCTTAAATGAGTCACTGGTAAATTTTCAAATATTTATGTATTAATTACTTTCACTATTATATATATATGTCCTGATTCAACTACAAAGTGAACCAGGAATCACAATCAATTTTAATTACAATTTATATGTACAGAATTTATCAATATGAACCTTGTAGTGACATATTTTATTAATATTATCCTATGTGTGTCAGTTGTGTAGTAGTAATATGAGGTAATACTGGTTTTGTTTTTTCAAGCTATGTTGTTATTTGTCATCATGACTTCAAGTGTTTGTTTATCTTGGAAATAGTATGGGGAAAAGTTCACAGTTCCTATCAATTTAAACACTGTATTTTCCCTCTGTTTTATTATAAAGTCAGATTTTGAGGGGGGGGGGGGGGGGCATAATGTTGAGCTCCTCTGGCCACAGACGCTTATCTTTCGTGATGGCGGCAGGAAAAGACTCCTCTGCTCGATAGCCTCCCTGTGTTCTGGAGACACCTCACTGGTCACTATCTGGACCCAGGAGTATGCTGTCAGCCTCTAGGTTCAGCAAAGCTCAGACCAGGTGCTGCTCAATAACTTTAGGACCACGGTCCCTGAAACAAGAAGGTTGTGCCTCCTATTTCAGAACTAATTTATAATAAATTTCCAGACTGAACACAATACATAACAAACACTGAGTTCAGAGCGGTAGGCCAACTGCTATCTTCATCTGAAACAATTTTCACCAGTATACTCCTCCCTAATGGTCACTACGCCTCTGCAATTCCAGCATTATTTCTTTCTAGTCAATAAGATAGGTGTCAGTGTACTGTTTGGCAATTCCATGCAGTGTTACTTTTCTCCGACACCTTCTGTTCAGGTTGGAGCAATATATAGGCTTTACCTCATGTTCGCTACTGAACCACACATATATACAGACATAAATTATCAATTTACATTCAATTTTCATTAAAAAGATATCAAATATTTCAAGCTTACCACAATTCATGGAATAATACACAGTTACGTTGACTGGCAATGAATATAGCACAATTTCGATCTGCCGATGTCCCAGGCTTTTATTTAGAAAAATATGCACTGGCGCTCAACGCACTGGTTCTTTAGTAAGTTTATTTGAAAATGTGGTGCTGACCTGACGCCTCTGATTGACTATATTGGCGGGTCTAACCAATCGTGCCATGTTTACACACGCGTTTGAAAAAAAGTACTCCTACTCACGTTTCCCTAACAACAAAGAATCAATATTTATAGCCCGACTAATCGTGTTTAGCCTTACATTTACTTTCCGCCAATCAAATAGGAGGTAACATGGGGACCTATTTCCCGTACAATGGTGGTGTGAAAATCTGCCACTGAGCGATTCTGATTTTGGTGTTGTCTGACATCCCTCACTATTTCTTTTGGCTATAATTTGTTAATTCCTAGACTATTTGCGTAACACTTAACATATTATTTGTCAGCAAGTCCTAAGGAACCCAAATATACAAATTTAAAGGAGCTAAGTGGCTGCGTTCAAAATATGCATTTTCTTCTAGGATAGTCGTGCTGTTGCCACCTCCTCACTTCCAAACTTTATGGTGTCTGCTGTACTGTCATACTAATGTCAGGATTTCAGACATAAAACAGTGGAATGTCATGTTTCCTAATAAGCGTTTTGTAAGTTTTTTAAAACCTAACTCTCGTATGGGTAGTGTTTTTTATCACTGTCGATTTGAAAAAAAGCTAGTGCTTGTGGCCTTACACGCGTGTTAGGGGTGGCATTAATTGTGTATCGCGAGACTGTGGTAGTATTGCCTGCGTTCCGGCTTTCAGCCCCTCCCTTTCTTTCTATCCTTAGTCCATCTGTCTTTCGTTTATGGTAACTTAGTGTATAAAATGACATGAATGGAATATTAAATATAGGTCAGCTTGCGTATCTCAAGGTTTTTCTTAGAAAGGCAGTACACGTTTTATCGTAGAAAGCGGGTATTGAAGCAGTAGGCTTTTACTATCAACGTGAAACGTTACAATTTGCAGACGAAGGAGAAAACAAGGGGGATTTCGAGTACAGTCATTGTGACAGCACTGTTCTTTACCATTCTTCTTTCCTTTTATTAAATTTATTTGTTAGGCTTTACATTTACTTTTTAATTTATATATGTGGATTAGAATTTCTCACGACAAATCCTCCCCACTTAAAACAGACGTTATACGTCAGTCTATAATTCTATATACACATAGAGAAATTTATTATTTTTCCTGGAGTTTAGGGTGATTCTCATCACACGGATGGCGGCTTAAAAAATCCGCTCCCAGATTTGTTTTTCCACTTATATACTCTATGCTAAACTCAAATGGCTGCATCAATAATGACCAACGGAGTAATCTAGAATTCTCATGTCTAGCCTGTGCTAGAAACGACAAAGGTTTGTGATCCGTTTGCAACTTAAATGCCTTCCCATACAGATAAATATTGAATTTCTTTATCGCCCATATTACTGCAAGACATTCCTTTTCGCTAGTTGAGTAATTGGTTTCAGCTTTATTCAACTTTCTGCTAGCATATGCCACTGGGCTTAATTCCCCATCCAATGCATCTGATTTCTGTAGCAAAGTTGCACCTACCCAATATTACTGGCATCTGTCCTTACTATGAATTCTTGACTTAAGTCAGGTAATTTCAAAATAGGTTTACTTGTGAGCTTTTCCTTCAATTCTTGGTAAGCCATTTCACATTGTGGTGTCCATGTAATTCGATCTGGATTTCCCTTACGTGTCAAATCAGTTAACGGTGCACATATGGAATTAAAGTTTTTGATATACTTCTGGTAGAAACCACATAATGAGACAAAGGATCTCACGTCTTTCTTGGTTTGTGGTCTCGGGGCTTTCTTTAGTTTCTCTAAATTCTTGGGGTCAGGGGTCATGTTTCCCTGATAAACTGTGTGTCCCAAGAATTCCAATTCTTTACATCCAACGCAACATTTGGTTGGTCGGGCTGTTAAATTCGCTTCCCTAAGTCGATTAAACAGCATGTTCAGAGAGTCAATGTGTTCCTCAAATGTTTCTGTTGCTATAAGGATATCATCCATGAAATTTGTGATACATGGATTATTCAGAGGGTCCAATAATTTTCTCATCATTCTAGAGAAGACACTAGGCGCATTCTTCAATCCAAATGGCAATCTATTAAACTCATAGTGTCCTTCTGAGGTACTAAAAGCTAGGTATGGTCTAACCTCAGGCTTTACTGGAATCTGATAGTATCCTTTACTCAGATCCACTTTTGAGAAATATTTAGCTTTATTTAGTCTGGCAAACAACTGATTTGTATCCGGCAATGGATCCACCTGTCCTTCTGTAATAGCATTCAGTCTCCTGTAATCTATACAGAGTCTATGTTCTCCAGAGGGCTTCCTTAAGAGTACAACACTGGAACTATACGAAGATTCACTGTGTGAAATAATTCCTTCCTTCAACAAATAGTCTATCTCTTCCTTCAAAGCTTTCTCCTTAGCAAAAGGAATCGAATAGGGTTTCATACATACAGGTGTGGGGTCTATCAGCTTCATATCATATTCCAATAGGTTTGTATGCCCTGGTCGGTCTGTTAACACCTCTGTTTGAGTATCTAGAACCTGTTGCACTCTCTCTTTCTGAGTTTTCGTTAAATGTGTACTGATTTTCACCTGTGCCGCTGTCTCACAGGGGTGTAATGGATATTCAAATGATGAAAGTGGTTCCTTTTTCATCTCCATGGCAATGGACAAGGTCAACAAGTGTGTCTCTTCCTGATGTTCTTTTTCCAAATATTTCTTCAGGAGATTCACATGATAGATTTTTTCTTTCCCCTTCTTATCTATCTTATAATTTGTTCTAGACACCTTCTCTAGAACTGTATATGGACCTTGCCATCCAATTTATAACTTATTTTGACTACCGGGTAGAAGAAGCAGTACCTTCTCTCCCACAGCCAAATCTCTGTCTTTAGCTTTCCTGTTATAATAGGCAGCATGTTTCTTCCTGACTTGTTTCAAATTTTCATTGGCAAGTTTCCAGCCAGTTTTTAAACGAGTGGTCAGCTCATTCACATATTGGTATGAGGATGTAATATTTTCCTCTGCTTTTTCATCAGTCCACGTTCTTAAAAGCGTTACATATGGACCTTTAATTTTGTGGACCTATTTGTCCATGCATCGGTATGGTCTCTTCCACTCGAAGCTCTATAGTGATGATTTTTCTTCCCAGAATTATCATGCACAAAACGACCGCTACCAATTTTTCTCTTGGGGCTGTCTCCCCACTTAGAATTCTTAATGAGAGATTTCCTCTCTACATCTTCTTCCTCCAGTTTGTTTAAGTCCGATTGAGGGATTCTCGGCTTATCCTGGGGTAAGACATCTTTTTGCACTCTCCGCATCGTGGCCATTGTAAAACAGTTAATTGAAGCTTGTCCGTGAAAAGGGGCTTCCCATTCCATTTGGTCCACTTTATCAAATTTATATTTCTTTTTATTGTCAGGCCTAATTTTGCCCCGTGGAGTGTCCAGGTCCTGATCAATGTTCCCACTTGTGGGTGTTCCCTCATGTGCTATGCTACACCTTTCTACAAAATTCTCAATGTCCCACCTTGCCTTGGGCCAATAATAATTGTGAGCCACCTTTTGGATGATGGTACCTATTTTTTCATGGTCCCCATCTGGTTTCACATGTAGGCTCCTTATTAAGTCTGCCCTATATCTTTTAGGAAGTACCAGCTGTCCTTGACCTTTGGATCTATCTCCAGTCTTCCTATACATCAACTTGTTTTTCATGTAAAAATCTCCCTTGCCTGGAGTTGTATAACAAGTTGACAATTTCCTGAAACAAGGCTTGAGGGTCTTATCCCCAGCCTGTGCCTTCCTCATCTCTTCTGGAGTGGTATCTAACAGAATATCCTCCTCCTGTCTTGAGGTCGACCTGACCTGAAGGGTGGCCATAACTATAGGGTTCCTTCTGCAACGGTCAGTGTCATGATTGTTCATCTTACAATTTTTACACCACCTTTTCCCTTGGTTGAAAGATTTTCTTTCATCATATTTCCTTTCATTGAATTGTGGGGTTTTATTTTTATTGTCATACCGTGGCCTATCAAATTGGTGCTTACCTTTGTTTTGATCTCTAGGATCAAATTTATTAAAGTTCTGTGGTGCCCTAAAATTTTCCACCTGTTTCTTTTTGTTACCTGATACCTCTGCCTGAGCCGCTTGATACCTTTCAGCAACATTTAGCAACTTACCCAGCCTCTGTGCACCTTGTTCCATGAGAAACTTTCTCAGGTCTGGAGCCATGGACTCTCTTAATTGTTCTATAAGGACCATTTCCTTAAGATCTTGGGTTTTCCCCAGAGAAGTCCATTTCTCCAAGTATGTTTCTAACCGTGCAGAGAACTGGTGATAGGTTTCACCTGACAGTAGTTTAGCATTCCTAAATTTTTTCCTATAAAATTCTGCGTTCTTTTCAAATCTTAACAAAAGAGCCTGCTTTAGCATGTCATAATTTTCCTGATCACCTCTGCTCATTTTGGCAAAAACTTCATAAGCTGCCCCACGAAGACCTTGAGATAACTTTAAGCTCCACCTTTCTCTCTCTAACCCATATGTGGTAGCTAATAGTTCATATCTATTTAGATAACTCTCAATATCATCGTCTTTCTCAACAAAATGATCTAAATGAAAATTCATAGCTGAGGTTGAGGCTCCCTGGCTTGTAGTGGCATCAGAGGTAAAGGGACTGGCACCATTTTCAGGAGCATGGATTTGAAACTCAAACTCCCTTAGTCGTAACTCATGTTCAGTTTGTAATCTTTTATCTTCTGCTTCCTTTCTGCAGCTAATCGCTTGTCTTCCCTTTCTGCAGTCTGTCTTCTTTCCTCGGCTTCCCTTTCTGCAGCTAATCGTTTGTCTTCTCTTTCTGTCTCCAATGCTTTAGCCTCTTTGTCAGCCTCAATCTGCAACCTCTTAGTCTTCTAACTTTCTTTCGTCCTCTTTTTCTAATCTTCTTTCTTCCCGTTCAATATATTTGTCACATTCAGCAGTGACATAAGCAATCATAATTTGCCCGTCCATTCCTAACTCTTTCGCAGTCTGTACAGCAGCAGAGCGAAATTTGGCCAGGTCCGCCATTTTCTAGCAGGTAAATGTATGTAATGTCTAACTAAACAATACAATCTAATATTACTTATCCAAAGACACCACAGGCACTGAGAGCTCAACATTATTTAATTCCACCCAAGGATACCTTTTAATTCTTATTATTCCCAATATCTATAACAGGAGAAAGTTCAATATCCCTGGAGCGAGACCCCAATATATGTGGTAAAGTGGGATGTTTTAAATATTTATAGGGGACTTAGTGTACTGACTGAGATCAGCTGTGAAGGTATCTGTATCTAATAGGTGTAGTGTTTTACAGATAACCTTACTTGCTACCACATTATACCTCAGTCAGAATTATTCTGGAATATTGTGATGACTACGTTAAATGTCTAGGGTATGTATATGATGAAGTGTAAGTCACAACAACAACAGACAGATAAACAATTTAATTTATTCCACCACACTTGACAACACTGTGACACTCACACACATTTAACACTCTATAAGACTATCTTAAATGAGTCACTGGTAAATTTTCAAATATTTATGTATTAATTACTTTCACTATTATATATATGTCCTGATTCAACTACAAAGTGAACCAGGAATCACAATCAATTTTAATTACAATTTATATGTACAGAATTTATCAATATGAACCTTGTAGTGACATATTTTATTAATATTATCCTATGTGTGTCAGTTGTGTAGTAGTAATATGAGGTAATACTGGTTTTGTTTTTTCAAGCTATGTTGTTATTTGTCATCATGACTTCAAGTGTTTGTTTATCTTGGAAATAGTATGGGGAAAAGTTCACAGTTCCTATCAATTTAAACACTGTATTTTCCCTCTGTTTTATTATAAAGTCAGATTTTGAGGGGGGGGCATAATGTTGAGCTCCTCTGGCCACAGACGCTTATCTTTCGTGATGGCGGCAGGAAAAGACTCCTCTGCTCGATAGCCTCCCTGTGTTCTGGAGACACCTCACTGGTCACTATCTGGACCCAGGAGTATGCTGTCAGCCTCTAGGTTCAGCAAAGCTCAGACCAGGTGCTGCTCAATAACTTTAGGACCACGGTCCCTGAAACAAGAAGGTTGTGCCTCCTATTTCAGAACTAATTTATAATAAATTTCCAGACTGAACACAATACATAACAAACACTGAGTTCAGAGCGGTAGGCCAACTGCTATCTTCATCTGAAACAATTTTCACCAGTATACTCCTCCCTAATGGTCACTACGCCTCTGCAATTCCAGCATTATTTCTTTCTAGTCAATAAGATAGGTGTCAGTGTACTGTTTGGCAATTCCATGCAGTGTTACTTTTCTCCGACACCTTCTGTTCAGGTTGGAGCAATATATAGGCTTTACCTCATGTTCGCTACTGAACCACACATATATACAGACATAAATTATCAATTTACATTCAATTTTCATTAAAAAGATATCAAATATTTCAAGCTTACCACAATTCATGGAATAATACACAGTTACGTTGACTGGCAATGAATATAGCACAATTTCGATCTGCCGATGTCCCAGGCTTTTATTTAGAAAAATATGCACTGGCGCTCAACGCACTGGTTCTTTAGTAAGTTTATTTGAAAATGTGGTGCTGACCTGACGCCTCTGATTGACTATATTGGCGGGTCTAACCAATCGTGCCATGTTTACACACGCGTTTGAAAAAAAGTACTCCTACTCACGTTTCCCTAACAACAAAGAATCAATATTTATAGCCCGACTAATCGTGTTTAGCCTTACATTTACTTTCCGCCAATCAAATAGGAGGTAACATGAGGACCTATTTCCCGTACAATGGTGGTGTGAAAATCTGCCACTGAGTGATTCTGATTTTGGTGTTGTCTGACATCCCTCACTATTTCTTTTGGCTATAATTTGTTAATTCCTAGACTATTTGCGTAACACTTAACATATTATTTGTCAGCAAGTCCTAAGGAACCCAAATATACAAATTTAAAGGAGCTAAGTGGCTGCGTTCAAAATATGCATTTTCTTCTAGGATAGGCGTGCTGTTGCCACCTCCTCACTTCCAAACTTTATGGTGTCTGCTGTACTGTCATACTAATGTCAGGATTTCAGACATAAAACAGTAGAATGTCATGTTTCCTAATAAGCGTTTTGTAAGTTTTTTAAAACCTAACTCTCGTATGGGTAGTGTTTTTTATCACTGTCTATTTGAAAAAAGCTAGTGCTTGTGGCCTTACACGCGTGTTAGGGGTGGCATTAATTGTGTATCGCGAGACTGTGGTAGTATTGCCTGCGTTCCGGCTTTCAGCCCCTCCCTTTCTTTCTATCCTTAGTCCATCTGTCTTTCGTTTATGGTAACTTAGTGTATAAAATGACATGAATGGAATATTAAATATAGGTCAGCTTGCGTATCTCAAGGTTTTTCTTAGAAAGGCAGTACACGTTTTATCGTAGAAAGCGGGTATTGAAGCAGTAGGCTTTTACTATCAACGTGAAACGTTACAATTTGCAGACGAAGGAGAAAACAAGGGGGATTTCGAGTACAGTCATTGTGACAGCACTGTTCTTTACCATTCTTCTTTCCTTTTATTAAATTTATTTGTTAGGCTTTACATTTACTTTTTATTTTATATATGTGGATTAGAATTTCTCACGACAATCACTACCTGCTAACAATCAAACGAACAACTGAAAGAGTTGCTCAGCCTAGGAACTGCTCAACATCACGCAAGAAACCAAGTAAACGAGCAGGAGAAATGAGCATTAGGACCTACAAGCTGAGAGAGCCAGAAATTAAGACCAGATATCAGGGGCTTATTGCTGCAGCGGTGAGCAACACAGAAGAACAACCTGATGACTTGGAAACCTTCTGGATTAAATTCAAGGATATCATAAAGACAGCTGCTGCAGAAGCATGTGGTGAAGTCCGACTTGGGAACCAGAGAAAGAGAACACCTTGGTGGACAGAGGAAGTCAAAGAGAAAATAAGAGAGAAGGAAATGGCATGGAAACAATACTTAGGAGCTAAAAACACAACAGGACAAATGGAAAAATATAGAGAATATGTGACACTCAGAATAGAAGTAAAGAACAAAGTGCTAGCAGCAAAACAGAAGTCCTGGGAAGAATTTGGAGAAAAGCTAGAAAAAGATGCACAAGAAAACCAGAAATTGTTCTATAAGACCCTAAAGAACATGAGGAAGGAAAAACAATGCCCTCTCAAATTTATAAACGACAAGTAAGGCAAATTGCTTACTGCCCCGAAGGAAGTAATGGAAAGATGGAAAGAATATTTCTCAGAACTCCTTGATGGTGAGCAAGGTCAAACATCAGAAATGATAACCACTAGCACAGAAGAGGAAACCAATGGTGATGAAGATGACATAAAGATGGAAGAACTGAAGGCAGCACTGGAGAAAATCAAGATAGGCAAAGCAGCAGGGCATGATGGTATAACACCAGAAATGGTTAAGTGCATGGGAGCATCAGGCGACCTGTTACTCTTAAAGGTCCTACAGGCAGCATGGTGCAACAAGACCATACCAAAGGATTGGGAGATCGCCATTATAACACCAATTTTCAAAAAGGGTGACAATCGACAGTGTGGAAACCATAGAGGCATATCTCTTCTCAGTGTCCCTGGAAAAATCTACTCTAGAATCCTAGAGCAGAGACTCCGACGCCTAGCTGAGCCACAGTTGGATGAGGTCCAGTGCGGATTCCGAGCAAACCGAAGTACTCAAGACCTACTCTTCACACTCAGACAGCTGAGTGAAAAGGCCCTTGAGTATAAGAGTGAGATCCATCTTTGTTTCATAGATCTGGAAAAGGCGTTTGACAGGGTCCCTTGGAGCAAACTTTGGGACTGTTTGGCAAGGAAGAATATTCCAGCACCTCTGATTCATGCTATACAGAGCTTCTACAAGTCCTGCAGAAATTATGTGAGGACAGCAAACCATAAGTCAGAAGAGTTCAGGACCACCACTGGTGTAAGACAAGGTGATATCCTATCACCTTACCTCTTCATACTCCTTATGGACGATGTCATCAAGGCATGTAGAGAGAGAACAAGAAAGTATTCAGTGGGGTACTGGAAGATGAGATAGGTCTATATTTCAGAGCTGGCATTTGCTGATGATGTTGCCCTGATTGCTAAATCAGAGGCACATCTCCAATCCAACCTGCAAGTCTGGAAGGAAGAGCTGGAGAAGAGAGGGATGGTCATAAGCAGCTCTAAAACAAAATCCATGATGATATCACGAGAAGAAAGAAGACATCAGATTAAGCTGGGAGAACAGGTCCTGGAGCAGGTCGACCACTTTAAATACCTCGGAGCTATTATAGACCGAAAGGGAGGCATCAAAGAAGAGTTGGCCTCTCGAAAAGCAGCAGCTGGGAGACTTTTTCAGGCCATAAATCGAAGATTCCTCAGCAAGAGAGAGGTTGATAAGAAAACGAAGATGGCTGTATACCGCTCCACCTATGTCCCAGTCTTGACATATGGATGCGAGTCATGGGCAATGACTACAACCCATAAAAGCCAGATCCAAACCTCAGAAATGAGGTATCTGAGGAAGGTGGTTGAAGTAACAAGAAGAGACATGGTCCGCAACCAGACGATACGTCAAGGCCTAAAATGCCACCCCCTACAGACCCAAGTAGAACAGTCCCAACTAAGATGGTTTGGCCATGTCTGCAGAATGGGAGAAGATCGGCTACCACGACAAGCATGGGAAACAAAAAGCCAACAATCCAGACCCCGAGGACGACCCAGAGTACGCTGGGAGGACAACATTAGACAATCTTTGAAGGACCGAGGACTAGAATGGAACCAGGCCAGGAGGAAGACAGCCGATAGAATAGTCTGGCGCTCTCTCTTCCAAACCTCTACACCTCACGGTAGAAGGGGAACGACTAAGTAAGTAAGTAAGAAAACATAGAAAGACATGATATGCAGAGTTCTTCATGAAGGACAGCTTACAGAACCTTTTGGGATAAGAACAGGAGTGCGACAGGGATGCCTCTTGTCTCCATTTCTTTTCTTACTAGCAAAAGACTGTGTTTTGAGAACATCGACAACACACAACAGAAATGGAATCCAGTGGACTCTGACTAAGCAGTTGGATGATCTGGATTTTGCTGATGACTTAGCTCTTCTGTCCCATAACCGTAATCAGACGCAGGGCAAATTGAAAACACTCGATGAGAGGTCACAGCAATTGGGTCTAAAAATACATAGGGAAAAGACAAAATAATGAGAATAAATGCAGGTAATGATAACAAGGTTGAACTTGAAGAAACACCAATACAAGATGTAGAATCGTACACATATATTAGCAGTAATATAGACTAAGTTGGAGAGACCGACAGTGATATCAAAATAAGAATACAAAAGGCAAGAGGAGCATTCATTGCATTGGGAAATATATGGAGATCAAGAGAAATCGGATCCAACACGAAAATAAGAATCTTCAACTCAAATGGGAAGTCAGTCCTATTGTATGGCTCGGAGACATGGAGAACAACAAAGACAACAACCAAAAAGTTACAGACTTTCATGGGTGCTTGCATAGAATAGAGGGATTAAAATGGTATGACAAGGTTACCAACGTGGAACTGATGACAAGAACTAGACAAGTGCCAGTGGAACAAGAGATGAGAAGAAGATGATGGAGATGGATAGGACACACACTGAAGAAACCTGTTGATAGAATTACAAGGCAGTCCTTGTTCTGGAACCCCAAGGGCAAAAGAGGCAGTGGTAGACCAAGAAGCACATTGAGAAGAGAGCTGGAAACAGAGGTGAAAATGATGAGAACGTGGAAAGAACTTGAGATGATGGCACGTGACAGGAGGACTTGGCCTGTGTTTGTTGAAGGCCAATGCTCCTTTGGGAGTGGAGGGTTATGAAATGAAAATATGGCTTACAGAGTCAGAAAAATAATATGAAGCAATTTTTAGAGTGTGTGGATCAGCTTTTGGTGTATTTTTGAAGGTGCCGATGGAGGAGAAAAACAATTAGAAAATGTTGAATTAAGCTTTCCTTGAGCGTGTCCAACATAACGCTGCTACTTTTTTACCAGCAAGTTTCGAGAGGCTAAACGACAAATTCATTAATTATTTAGACATTTTGCTGCCACAATAGAAACGTATGTGGACAAGTGCGATCCCTCAGCACCTTTGAAGAATCTTCTGAAGAGCTGCAGGAAATGATAATCGTGGAGAAGTTTAAGGACTCCATCACCCCTGACACTAGACGGTTCATGGTGGAGCACGGAGTCGAAACTCTTGAACAGGTGGTAACACTCGCAGAAAGTTATGAAAGCGCTCAGGCAGAAATTAACCCTAACAGGAAGAATGGCAACGATAATTGCACCCACAAAACAGATAACCCATACTTGCATATGCAAGCTACGTATAAAACAACTCATAAAACGACACAACCATAGGACAGCACCAATCAGAAACAGAGCAATCAAGCGCTGGTAACTGGCAGGCGATTGTGTAGATCATCCAAAAATAAAACACATTTAATATCGTACTGTAAGAGGCCAAAAACAGGCCCTTAAAACGTTGCACACTTGCTAATTAGATGAACAATGAATCATAAAACCCGATATGCCCAAAAAGAGCACGTAACTGTTGGTAGTCGGCGTCTGTGGCCTAATGGATATGAACGCAGTTTCATAATCCAGATATACCAGGTTCGAAACCTGCTGCAGGCGGTTTGGTAGCAAATCGCTTTGTGTGGATTTTTAACAATGGTATAAGCGCCGTACCGTTCAGAAAGCAATGGCAAACTACTGAATGTAAAAAATTGCCTAGAAAAATCACAAACAGCCAATAAAAGCTGGGGTTGATTGCCACGTCCTGTAAAGGATAAGCAACTAACTTTAACTGTTGGTAACCAAACAGTATATTATTTATATGACACGGGTCTTCAATTCGAAGCTGCAATCTCGACATCTTTGGTGAGTGTCCACCAGTAACCTAGTAAAATTGTAGACATGCAGGAGCACGTGAAGATTATATTTATGATTTTTTTCCGGTTGCGGAAGTTGAAGTTTACAACCGGTTTATCTGGAGAAAAAAAAAATTAAAGCTGCGGTTTTAGAAGATTTAGTCTATCCTCTGATCCTAGCAAAGAAATATGTCTTCCTAGGGAATCCTTAACATTACTTAAGGCCCTAGCGGCCTCTGATAGATTGTTTGCATTGCAATATCATCGACACCCAGAATGGTGAGAACCCTCATCATTGCAATCAAAGTTGGCCATTGTTGGATCACCACCGCGAAGTAGGGGTGACAAATACCGTCACATCCTGTCCTTAAATGCTTTGATAACATCGTCCTTGTGGAGTATTAAAAGATAAGGTGGCAGAATATCACCTTGTTTTACACCGGTAGTACCCCTGAATTATTCTACCTTATGGTTTGCCGTCCTCAATTAATTTCTGCAAAACTTGTAGAAGCTCTGTATAGCATGAGTCAAAGATTCTGGAGTGTTCTTCCTTGCCAAGCAGTCCCAAGGTTTGCTCCAAGGGACATTGTAAACGCCTTTTTCAGATCCAATAAACAAAGATGCATCTCCCCTTCACACTCAAGGGCCTCTTAACTCAGCTGTCTGAGTGTCAAGATAAGATCTTGAGTACGGTACTTTGGTTTAATCGGAAGGCACATTAGACCTCATCAATTTGTGGCTCATCTACGCGTGTCTCGGGATTCTAAAGTAGATTTTACCACGGACACTGAGAAGACATATGTATCTATGATTTCCACATTGTCAGTTGTCACCACTATTGAAAATGCTTGTTATGATGGCTATCTCCCAATCCGTTGGTTTGGTTTTGTAGAACCAGGCTGCCTGTATGGCCCTCAGGAGTAATAGGTCGCCCGCTACTCCTGTGTACTTAACCATTTCTGGTGCTTTGCCCATCTTGATTTTCTTCAGTGCTGCCTTCAGTTCTTCCATCTTGTCATCTTCGCTACCAATGGTTTCTTCTTCTGTGATAGTGGTTATCAGTTCTGATGCTTGACATTACTGACGCTATCACTCCCTCTCCCTCGTCTCTACCCCCTTCCCCGCTCTATTTACCCGTCAACTTCTCCCCCCCCCCCCCCCACTCCGCACCCCCTACTAATAGTATCATAATGAGTTGTCTAATTGCTGATAGTACTATCATTATGAGACGTCACACTGGTGCTGGTGCTTTTATTGTTGGAGACTATGCCCTAAGACCAATCCCCACAGACTGTTGCCTCTACCCCTACCACCCCCAGCTACCCTACCCTCTTCCCCTACGTCTTTTACGCTTCCCCATATCCTCTTCTAACTTCTACCCTCTCCCCTTTATGCCTCTACTCTCCCTCCCCAACCCTACCTTCTACACACCCTCTATGCTTCCCCCCACCATCCCTTCCCTCTCTACACTTCTCTTACCCTCCCCTCCTCCTACCTACCACCCCTCCTAGCTGCTCTCTATGCTCCCCCTACCATGTAACGCCCTCTCCCCACACAATCTATGCTCCCTACTACCTCTACCCCATCCATCCTCTTCACTCTACCTTCTTCACCAACCTGATTATAGCATTATACTAACATGTATTAACTGTTGCTGGTAGTATCATTATGAGATTCTTAACTGTTGCTGGTAGCAACATTTTTGAAAATCTAAACTGTTGCTGGTTAATATCATTATGCTGGTAGTATCACTGTGAGATATGTAACTGGTGCTAATAGTGTCAACATGTTTCTGGCTGTTGCTAGCAGCATCATTATGACATGTCTGACTGCGACCAGTGGTCTCTATGAGATGTCTCATTGTTGCTAGTACTATTATTATGGGATGCCTGCAGTACCATTATAAGATGTCTGACTGTAGCTAACAGTTCCATTATGAGCTTCCAGATTGTTGCTAGTAGTATCATTGTGAGATGCCTCACTGTTAGTTTTATTATCATTATGAAATATGTGACATCTTAATCATCCAAAATTAGTGTTTATTGGTATTCTTAACACTGTTCTATAAAACCACATTGTTGGTGATAGTAGTATTACTCTGATGCAACATTTTTAAGAATGAAACTTTTGAGTATCAATTTATGGAACAAAAAAATACAGGAAAATGACACAGCGGAAGACTAAACACACAAAATAAGACATGACAAAGCCATTTTGAAGGATTTAATGTACATTTGTCCTCATAATCCTGCAGAATGGGAGAAGATCGGATACCACGACAAGCATGGGAAACAAAGAGCCAAGGATCCAGACCCCGAGGACGACCCAGAGTCCGCTGGGAGGACAACATTAGACAATCTTTGAAGGATCGAGGACTAGAATGGAACCAGGCCAGGAGGAAGACAGCCGATAGGATAGTCTGGCGCTCTCTCTTCCAAACCTCTACACCTCACGGTAGAAGGGGAACGACTAAGTAAGTAAGTAAGTTGTCCTCATAACAAATATTGCACTATAACAAAAGAAAGAAAGTGAGCTGTGAATTTATTTCATGTACACTTTTCATCACAAAATTTACAAAGTGGCGAAATATAAAAATTAAAAGACGGTAAAGGGTCAATTTTGCATCACAGACGTAACATATCATATTGTTTAAGGAATAAACAAACTTAGTTTTGAAGCAATGAAAAAATACAGATTTCTCCATAAAACAGATTTATTGAAACCTTAAATAAAGCAGCAGTATGTAGCAAAGTTATTTGATTAAGCACTTGCAATTATCGAACCATAAAGACTTTTTATGGCAAATACAAATTAAGTTTTGAATTACTGTTATGCATACTTGTCTATGCAATACATACTTACAATTATATTATACAAAGCAACAACTTAGTTGTTAAGCGATTTAGTGAACAGTTTACCTGACAAAACAAAAAATAAGTAATTGTATGTTGTGATGTCATTTAATGTAGCACCTGAATTTATCACATCACAATTACATCTTCATAAATGGGAAAATACTGGACCAAATCAAGAGCTTATCATACCTTGATCACATAGAAATAGATGATTGCAGATGCAAAACAGAAATGAAGCATGTAATAGGCAGGGAAAAGCGACATTTAGCAATATGAGACAGATGCTAACATCTGAACAAGTAATTTACATTTTCAAATTGAAAACCATCAAAAGCTATATTTTATATATATATATATATATATATATATATATATATATATATATATATATATATATATATTCTTCATTATTGTGTGGTGTAGAAACATAGACAATGAGCAAACTGTGAGAAGAAAGAACTGAGGCCTCTCCGATGTGGATATATATAGAAGAATGTCGGACTACTCATGTAAGGAGAAGATAACAAAGAAGTCCTAGAAAATGTAGATATCAAGAGATTGACAGATTTCATTATATAATTATATAAGGGTCCACCATCAAGACAAGAGACAGATAAAGTTGGAGATCCATTTCAGCCAACCTTCGATGTTCAGATGAAGTTGTGAATTATTTTAATACACAATTGTTCTTCCAAGACATAATGACTGTTTACCACATAAAAGGGTCAGGTGTACAGCATTTTAATATACAAATTTCCCTCACAAAAATATTCCTACATAAAAAAGGAAGCAATAGTATATTATGAAGCATTTTAATTTAGCATTTGCATTTATCAAACACGTATGAATGTGTCACAAATATATACTGAAGCACATTAAAAACGCACCACTATTATATATACTGATGCCGAGAAGCTGGAAAAAAAGTGTGGGAATGGATTTTCCCCGTGTTTGTCATGAGGTAGAGAGCGAATGGCTGCTGAAATGGGAAGTGCATGATTCAACCCACAGGTTTATGTACAGACTACATGAAAATAATGAAAGTTACACGTGCAACACGATTCCCAACAGCTATGACCCTGAAAATGTGTACGCGTTGTGGCAGTATACTCGGTATAAAAAGGCCGTTGAGACAAAACACCCAGTACATGTGCTTGAAATGCCACGACTATCTGAAAACGATTGCCAACGAGCCATTGGTATGCTGGAGACCGGATTGAGCTCGCGGGCCATTGCCAGAAGGATGAATTGCCACCACAATACAATTGTACGTCTCAATGAACGTTACAAAACCACTGGCAGTGCCCGGGATAAACTTCGGAGTGGCAACCACGAGTTACTACCCCTGCGCAAGATCGTCATATTGTGCTGAGTAACCTAAGGAATCGTTCTCTCCCGGCAAGTCAAACAGCAAGAGCAATAGTGGGTAGACGTAGGCAAGTCTCTCGAATGACAGTCAAACGACGACTCAGAGATACAGGCCTTACGCAGCAATATTTACAGCAGCAGAACATTGTGACAATTGATTGGCCTGCCCTATCACCAGACATGTCCGCTATAGAACATCTGTGGGACGAGCTTGGACGCAGAGTCCACAGGCAAGGTTTTCCAGCTAATCTGCAACAGCTCGAAGCAGCTCTTACACGTGAATGGGACTTGATTCCCCGGAATTTCCTTCAGAGACTTGTGCGTTCCATGCGGAGCTGCTGCCAAGCTTGTTTGCAAGCACACGGTGAACATACCAGATACTGAGAATAGTGTGAATGAATTTTTTTTATTGGTTGCATTTTTGGTTTTCTCCCTTGCCTGCACAGAATGCAATGAATTTCATAACAATCAAATGTACAAATTAATGACCAGCATGGATTCATAGGGAAATGAATAAAGATTCCAAATATGTAAACTTGTAAACACTTATATTTACATTTCACACTCTGTTCCTGGATTATACAGGTGGTGCGTTTTTAATGTTCTTCAGTATACAAAGTAAATTGTCAGTTAATTTAATGTCCTTACAAAACATAACATCTCAATGCAAAAGACACAAATATCACATGTCAAGCAATTTACTGTACAGTTTTCTACACAAAAGAAACAATAAGCAATTGTGTACTTTGAAGCAATTACGTTTAGCACCTATTTTTCTCTATCCATAATTGATGTCATTTCGTGCTGTCTTGCGTATTTCACTCAAATGGCTGGCAAGTATACGTATGATAAGAAACACAACGCAGTGTAATCGATGTTCATGCGGTTCCACAGACAAACGTTAAGCATGTCGCAAGAGGAAAGTAATATGAGTTTGTGCTTGGAGCTAGCAATATCATCTTGTAAAAATAAATATCTACAAGAAACCAGCGCGGCAAGAGCAGATGAATGCTTGCATTGAAGCTGATAAAACATAAAACAAATAAGACTAAAGTTGACAAAACAATTTACATCAGCCACGAGGAGTGTGGAAAGTTGTGTTGTCTAGCACACAAGTACTTCTCAGGCACAATGCTGAGTGATTTGGTTCTACAGAAAAAATGTTAGCATGTCGTAAGTAGAAACTTATATGAGTTTGTGCTTGGAGCTAGCAACATCATCTTGTACAAATAAATAGCTAGAAAATATTGGCGCTGCAGTAGCACATGAATGCTTGTATGCACTATTCCTGCAAGAGAGGCCAGCATCAGTGGGTGCACCATGCTCCAAGGAGAGGTCTAAGGACCTTGAGGGACAATTGTTTGCCCTTTGTTACATAAGTATGCTCTCATTACAGAGAATCATTGTCACATGAGTCTGCTCTCATTACAGAGTATCATTGACACATAAGTATGCTCTCATTACAGAGTATCATTGTCACATAAGTATGCTCTCACTACAGAGTATAATTTTCAGACAAACAAAGAAGAAAGGAACTGAAAGGGTCTTCATTTCTACATGAACTTAGCCACATAAATTCGCCAAGATATGAGGCAAACAATACCCTGCTCGTTCCAAACTGTCGTTTACATTTCCTTTTTGCACGCATCCACATATTTTCAATAGTTTGTGTGTGCACTCTGGGGGTCTTGAGGGTTCACAAAATTGTGCGCATGCACCACCACGGAATGCAAATAAGCTCCACCATTTAACAGCTATGTTATTGTATGATCCAAGTCCGTCTGATACAATATGACTTCCTGGTACAATGTATCGTTCTATAAGACCTTCTACCGTTCCTGGTGTGCGGTCAGGAACTTCAAACAGGATACATTTTTTTGACACCCTCTCAATACCACCAAACACCCAGTGGCCTTCGTACCACCGACCTCTGTGATATTTTCTGTGGAAGATATTGGATTAAAAATTCGATATGGATATCGTACGAACGTTTCCTTAAAGTCGATGTACAAAGTAAACGAAAAGTTACAACAGGCCATCGGTGGTTGTCATCTTCAAGTATGGTACTCGCTTGGCGTAGGTGACGGTGACGGTTCACAATTTCTTTCGCTCGATGCTGTTTGTTTATCAATTTCGTTTTTATAGGACAGTGTGAATGAAGACCTCCATGTTGGATTTGACATTTTATTATTAAAGCGACCTCAGTATTTGTCGTTGGCGATAGGCTCGCTCTTTCTATCCTATGTAGTTTTTTTATGTGACCCATTCACCAAAATGGATAGGGTCCTATGGTTTTTAGAAAACAAATCGTAATTTCTTCTCTTATTAAACCAGCTCCACTGAGAAGGTACAGACAACGTTAGCGTAGCTGGCAGTCCTGTTCAGGACGTCCTTTTCAGGGCTTCATCACGCTAGCTGATAGATAATGTTAGTCCTTTTCTAAACCCTAGTCGAGGTAGCAGTCCTTTTCCAGGTTATTTCATGCTAGCTGATGGATGCAAGTAGTTCCGTTTCCAGGCTTATATTTCATCAACACAGTGTTTCAGTTAACAGAGTTCACTTATTTTTGAATGGCGATTGGTCAATTGTGCTCGGATATAACCAACAGACTTTAGTCTAGGTTGAAAGTAACATGCCTTGCACTTGGAAGGCAACACCTTAAACAACAACTACATTATTTCAGTAAGTGGTAGGCCTATATGTTATACATAAAAACATGAGACATTGGCTGAGGAATATTGTGAAATGCTATAAATTATTTGAAAAAGTAGACCCTATCTGTCAAGTCTTGTGAAGTGTAGATCTGACTAAAAAAAAAAAAAAAGTAAAACTGTGAACAGTACACTTAAATAATTGCAATAAAATGTTCAGAATGTCAGTGCACATTTAACTTGAAACTTATCTACACATGTTTATCACAGTTCAAAGATGTAATTTTTTTTTTTTTCCCTCAACCATATATTTCTGTAAAAACAGGCACCCAAAATTGATGCAGAATTTCTCTTCAGGTGATGTTTTAAAGACGTGCAGTAGATACATAGGCCTATATTATTTTAGTAAATGCTTTTGGTATATATAACAAATATAGGAAATTGAAAGAAAAATCTTGTGAAATGCTTTAAATCATTATTTGATATTAAACTGTGTGTGTTATTCCTTTTGAAGTGCAGATGTGTTAACAAAATATTTAAATAAATTGTGTCCTTCGCTTAAATATTTTGGCTCTACTTAAATTTCTCCTGTCAGTAAATAAATGATGGCCTGCACCCAAAGGCTTTATCAGGGTCTGAAAAATCGTTAGAGCTTGACATCTGTTTGAATCCACTTCAAGATCATATGATGAACATGAATCAAAATATGTGAACACATATCTAGTTATTGAATCACATAGACCAAAGACTTTTATGTGATATTTGCTTGGTTTATGTGGATTATATTGCTTGTATAGGCATCTGCTTTTGTACCCTATGCCCATTTCATCCAAATTGAGATATTGGAATGAGTGAAAGACATTCAGAAATGTTTGTAACAAAATGTTTATAAATGGTTCAGTCTTTTCTTTTCCTTGTGAATGTCATCAGAGACATGAAGCATAATATGATATAATGCTTCATTTCTATTTCTTAAAAACATGTGACTCAACCAAGGTATATACAATTCAGCAGATGTAGACCAGTAGTCATGAATGAATTTTTCTTTTAACATACTCCCGCTATTACTTGAGGCGATAATCTCTGGTTAGTATATCTAACCTGAGACTGATTTTTATGTCAGTATCCCTTTTTCCCTGTACACTGACATGTGTGCACTCACCTTCAGGCAGATGCTCGCCATCTTCATAGGGTACCCGTTAGAGCTGGGTCGGCTCAAAAGTCGCCAGTCCTGGTCGACAACACTCTTTCATATGTCTTTGCCAAGGCTGTAATTAATCCAGTCCAAGTCCCGGTCGACAACACTCATTCAAATTTTCCTCACCCGGGCTTGAACCTGGATCACCAGCGCAGTGTAGTAACCATTACACCAGCGTGGCTGAATGAATGATTTCTTTTGAAACCCAATGTTTATTAGGACATCAGTAAAGTAATCCAGTTCAGGACATGTGACTTTGGTCCATTGAGCATGCATTAAACATTATTTTGAAGGATTATTCGGAATACATTTGAGTTTGGCATACTAACTGATGCACTGACACATGTAATCTTTAACTTCATCAGTAAACAAAACACTATATCATTTCAGTGGGGTTGACAGTCAAGCCCCTTAGTCACACAAAACTGAAATGTATTGTCATTAAAAAACAGGTAAAGGATCCCGTTTACATACCCATTGAGGCATGTTCAGAATATTGTGTTAGGTCCATATTTTCTCAACCATCAGCACACTAGGAGTGATGTGGTCAGCATCGTGCTGGCCGCCTTAACCTTCCCAGAGTTGCTCTGGTACCCAATTTAGGACTCGGTTGAGTGGTTTGCGGTATAAAAAAGTCCCACCTCAACTGCAGATTGATCCATGGACCACTGAGCTAGGTAACCAGCGCATTAACCACTGTGCTACCATGGCTATTTAAGTAAAGCATCAGGTTATATTGTCGTGTTGCTAGTATATTAATTTTAGGGCTGTGTCATCTAGCTCAGCCATCTTTTGTGTCATGCTTTCTGCAATTTCTAATCACTCTGTGACATCTTGTGAGACTCCACTTGCCTCCTCATTTGAATAACTATGACTAACAGAAAAAATACTGTCGCTATAATTCTCTTCTGTTAACTGAGACAAAAAGCAGCTGTTCTTGATCAGCTTATAGCCAGTGTTAAGATGATGAATCTCTTGCCATTGCTTATAGACAAATGATTAGCAGCACTGGTAACGGATATAAAAAAGTATAACGTTTCAGCTTCATAAATTGGGTTCTCCATTCAAAAATGTTCACACACATGTGCCAGTGTATTGATATGATTTAAACAAGCTCATTGCCAGGTATTTTTGAAATTTCTGTTCAAATTCAGACATATCATGCTGGCGCATGCAATGCCTTGCAGATAAATATAAAGGGCAAAGTACTGTGTAGTATTACTTGTTCATTAGAGTGAGTTAAGGCTGTTTGACAAGCCTTGAAGCTGAGTTGTGGTAAAGTTAAGGCTAGCTATAATGTAAGTACCAATAGCCAGTCTGGCAACATCTGGAAGGAGATGCAGTCTCCTTATTCAAACTCCTATTATTATTTTTTTTTTTTAAATGTATGAATGAAAATACTGAGCTTAACCTAAGTTATAATTATGATATAGGCCCTATATCCAAATTATTTCTTCAGTTGCCAAAATATGTGGCTTCACATTTCCTATCCAATTGCTGTAAATAATGTCAGTTTAAATTTTGTGATTGTTTCCATGTGTGTGTTTTTTAATTTCCTAAAAGTTGTTTGTTCGTACCTATCACAGTGTAACAACAACAACAAAATAAAAAGGGATAGGAAGGAAGTAGAGTAATGGGAAGGCTTGAAGTGTTTGGACTGATTTTTAAAGTGCTTTTAATTTTTCATCAGCAATATAAAGCACTTAAATGTAGCACATTATGTAGAACAGAAGGATTAAAATGGTATGACCATGTTACCAACGTGGAACTGATGACAAGAACTAGACAAGTGCCAGTGGAACAAGAGATGAGAAGAAGATGATTGTGATGGATAGGACACACACTGAGGAAACCTGTTGATAGCATTACAAGGTAGTCCTTGTTCTGGAACCCCCCAGGACAAGAGATGCAGAGGTAGACCAAGAAGCACATGGAGAAGTGAGCTGGAAACAGAGGTGAAAATGATGAGGAGAATGTGGAAAGAACTTGAGATGATAGCACGTGACAGGAGGACGTGGCATGTGTTTGTTGAAGGCCTATGCTCCTTTGGGCGTGGAGGGTTATGATATATATATATATGATATTATGTAGCACTTGTACCTCCAAAGATCTTTATTTACCCCTGACATGCCTCACTAATCATTATATATTAGTTTTTGTTCTGACTTTAATCATGTATTTGTTGACTAATTTCCAGCTCCACTTTTCCATTGCCTCAAGCACTGCACTCCCTACCAAAGCTCTTGATGTTGTGCTGATACTTTATTTAGTTCTCACCTTACTTACTCCACTCTTCCCCTTTGAATATATTTTTAACTGTGGGTCACCTGATCTATTGTTCCATCTGCCATTCATGATATCCCTCTTTATTCTTACTCCTTTTATGCCAGCTATGTTCCCATGAATGGTGTGTCTTCTGTCTGTGGTTATCAGCACATAGCTTTCTGCTTGGGCCATCACATATCTGGATCTAATCAATACCGATCCAAGCATGTACTTCATAGTCACAGTGGGTTTCTCTCATGCACAGCCCATAATGATATGCATCCCTTCATTTTGATTGTGTTCCCAGCCATTTACATTGTAAAATTGACAGCATGAGTATTCCCTGCTCATATTCAATTATTGACATGACTAGCTGATGATATAGGATAAACAAAAGTCTCTGTTTCAGGTGCATTGCAGTTATTGATTGTAAAATTGCCAGACCTCACTAGTAATCAGCAAAATTGTCATGTTTAAAAGCATTTTAAAAAATGCTAAATTTTTTTGAAATGTATGGATCTGAGAACATACCCCTTACTTTTATTCCTGTGAAAACACACACACCCCACCCCCCAATTGACATTTATTTCTGTGGGAACACACCTGATGCGTGATGCCATATGATGATGGATGGTATCCGCATGTCTGGTTTTGTGTAGTGTGTAGATGTGTTCAGTCAAACAATGTTCATACAAAAATAACAGGGCAATCCACATAGGACATCAGTAAACTCACGACGTATAAAGTCAATGATTCTTGTAACAGCCGTTGACGTTTTTCTTCATTATTTATTGTGGACGCCACAGTGACAAAATGGTTACGCGAATATGTAGGCACATCAAACAGTCATTATCACAGCAACATTCAATACAGCAATAGACGGTAGACAGCATTACAATGATGAGTCAGATGCATGTTATATTTCATAGTGCTGTAAATGTAGTCAGGTGAAAAAACTCCATCCTTTTTTATAACAGCCAGGAGATAACCAGATGTATGAGATCAGTTCACTCTCCTTAGTCTGACTTCAGCAAGACAGACACGTCTGCCGAAGTATAAATAATGTCCTCAAAAATATCCTCTAGATAATAAAGGTTTTCCAAACCTAGTTCATTTAACAAAGTAGCAAGTAATGGTCCTTGGGACATGCATCAACCGATGCAGTACAATACAGCGACATGTGAGCTGGGAAAACATCTCGTGACGACGACTTTCGAAGACAGGCTATGAATCGAAATCGCTCACGACCCAAAATCGATAGAGTTAATGAAAAGTCAATTTACCTTGCCTTCAGGAAATACACGGAAATATCACGCCTCCCGACATGTGGGAAACACTAGAGGTATTATCTCGAATAAACGAAATATCCATTAAGAGGACTACACATCCCTGACAGAACAAAAAATAGCGGAGATCCCCTCTTCAACGAGGCATCTCTTTCGCCATTCAAATCGCTCACTCCACTAGTGGTGGGCGGAAACCGATCGACCAAAAAACAAGACCAGTCATGCGCAGTCCAGCGCAAAAAGACCACAGCTCAAAACTTAACTGCATTCAATACCAACGCGGGAAGACAAATGCTTACCGAGAAAAGTGACTATAAATTTCAAGCAGTTGTTGCCCTTGCATTATAAAATAGATATTGTAATAAAACGATGTTGCGAGAATTTATCACGCAACATATCACCACCTCCTCCCGATAAAAAAAAATGTGGAACATTTTTTTTTTTTTTAAATATCAAAGAGCATGCGATAATCGGCTCAAAACGCACGAATTATGCGCTGATAATTAATTAAATTGCCTAACATGAGGCTAAATATAGAGTGTCTGGTGAGGATATACCTCAACAGAAAAATAAATATGTCTCAAAAAATATTCACATCGGGGAGGTGTCACCAACACACATCACGTTAGCATGTAAACACAATATACGTATGCAAGTTACCATAATCATCATTAAACAGCATACTCTAATATTGTCTTTAAAAAATGGATGTACAAATCTGATAGGAAAATTTAAATAGTACATTCTTTGACATGTAATGACATAAGTACATAGTAAAGTTAAACTACATGACGATCCAGGACATATGCTCTGGTATTCCGAGGGTAAGTACACAATCTAGAACTCGTCATGCTTGATACTAGTAAGGTAAGTCCTCAGCTCAACAATGACATTCTGAGAAAGTACAAGCAATATAATGCTAATTAATAACTAATATGCTTCATAAGGTACAATACATTATTAATAATTGTGGCTGTTTAGTAAACTAACGGCCCTTATATTAACTACTCAGTCCTCCTCTATCATCTTAAAAAACAAACAGAAGAAGATGACAACAAAGCACGATAGTGTGTACATATAAAGTAAGTACAGATGTGCTAATCTATTGTAGAAATATAGGTGTGTTATGACTCTGTAATATATGGAAATATAGGACAGAAGTATTAGTTGGAGTCATGTGGGCATCTAGACAAAATGTCAGCCATCACATTATCCGCACCACGGATAGCTCGTACCGTGAAGTGAAAAGGTTTGAAGAGCTATAGCATATCGAGTGGATCTCGAACTCTTCAAATTCTTAGTCTGAATAGCTGTAAGAGCTTTCTGATCAGTCTCTAGAATGAAATGTGCGCCCAGGAGGAATCTTTGTAGCTTTAGAATTGACCAAACCATCGCTAACAACTCACGGTCTAAAAACGAGTAGTTCCTCTCTGCCGCATTTAGTTTTCTAGAAATGTACATAACAGGATGCAGAATATTTGCATATTCTTGCATCAGTGCTGCTCCAATCCCAGTGGATGAAGCATCACTCCGAAGAACAAAAGTCCTATCAAGAGTAGGTAATCTTAAGATGGGAGGAGAAGAAAATATATTCTTGATTTGGTCTAGTGAAGATTGGCATTCTTCAGACCAACGGACCAGATTAGGCGAACCTTTCTTCAACAATGTTGAGAGAGGTGCCATGATCGAAGATAAATTTGGAATAAATCTCCCATAAAATTGAATTAAACCTAAGAGACTCCTAACTTGTTTCTTCGTTTTAGGAACAGAGATGTTCAGTATTTTGGAAGTATTGTGGTCTTCTGTCTTCAAGAGACCATGACCAACACGATGACCCAGGAAAGAGATTTCACCAAAACCAACAAAAGCTTTAGAAGGTTTCGCTGTCAAATTATTCTCACGTAGAGTGGACAGTAAGTCATATAACCCTAAATAGTGATCTTCCCAGGTATCACTGAAGAGACAGATGTCATCTAAGTATGCGATGACATCCGAACGATGTGACAGAATTCGACGCATCATGCGAACGAAAGTGGCAGGGGCGTTCATGAGACCAAAAGGCATAACATTCCATTGAAATAGACCCCTAGGTGTAGAAAAAGCAGTAAGAGGTTTGGCATGCTCTGCTAAAGGCACTTGCCAATAACCTTTAGACAAGTCAAGTTTAGTGAAGAATCTAGAATTAGAAAGTCTAATCAGTAGATCTTCTAACAAAGGCATCGGTTCAGCATCGAACTTTGTGACCTGATTCAATTTGCGATAATCAACACAAATTCGTATGTTCTTATCCTTCTTCCGGACAATAACCATGGAAGAAGAATATGGTGAAGTCGATGGTTCAATTATATTTAATTGAATCATTTCATCCAATTCCTTTTCCACTTGCGACTGAAAGTGTATAGGAATAGGATAAGGCCTAACCCTAATTGGATTATTGTCGGTAAGAATTATGTCATGTTCTATGACATCTGTGTGTCCAGGAATGTCAGTGAGAACATCCTGAAATGTTTGTAACATCGACGAGACTTGTCGATGTTCGTCACCAGAAAGATTAGGAGAAACAAAACGTTTTTCCAAGATTCCGTAGAATGTAATGGAACCACTGGAAGGGGAAGATTAACATCAGAGAAGGTAGATTCCTCATCCTGTATGACAGACAGGGATGAATAATGACCGTGAGGTGCAGGAGCATCATCCGTTGCCTGGAAAATAGGCAGCAAATAGTCCGGACGTTCGTGAATTTCCGAAAGCATGTTTATGTGGAAAGTTTTATGCTTTCCATCAATATCGACCACATAGTCAACATCGGAAATCCGAGAGACTATTGCATACGGACCTTTCCATGCAATAAGAAGTCTATTTTCCCTACTGGGGAGTAGGACGAATGCTTTGTCACCTGGACAAAGTTGTCGTAGACATCTATTCTTGTTAGCAAACTGTCTTGCCTTCTCTTTAGCAATTTCTGATGAAGCAGTTGCTAGCTTACATGCCTCAATGATCTTTTGTCTAAGAGCAATGACATACTCATATGAGGATTGAGTTTCATCGCTAATATCATCGGCAGTGATGAGATCGTGTAATAAAGACATAGGGCCGCGTGGACGCGCGCCAAAGACAAGTTCGAAGGGAGAAAATCCTGTGTGTTCATTAGGGACTTCTCTATAGGCAAAGAGAGCCGCGGGTAAAACCCTGTCCCAATCTTGAGGATGATCTTCAGTTATCTTACCAAGCAAAGTCTTGAGCGTTCTATTCAGACGCTCAACTAACCCATTAGACATAGGATGGTAGATACTACTGAGAGATCGTTCAATATGTAAGGTAGACATTACCTGTGACATAGTGTCAGATATGAGTTGAGTGCCATGGTCTGACAATATTTCTCTGGGGAACCCCAAGCGAGAAAATATCAACCAAAGAGCATCTGCGATATCTGTAGTAGATATGCTCTTAAGAGGAATAGCCTCTGGCCAACGTGTGCACATATCAACACATGTAAGGATAAACTGATGTCCTCTGGCCGACTTGACCTTAAAAGGGCCAATAATATCTATGGCCATTTTCTGAAACGGCCGAATAGGAATGTCAGCAGCCTGGATAGGCGCAGCATGTCGTGGTCCTCTAGATTTGACCTCCTGACATACCTTGCATGATCGGCAGTAAATACGAATGTCCTTATTGACAAAAGGCCAAAAGAAAGCCGCAAGGACTCTCGACTTCGTACGGGAAAAACCCATATGTCCAGCACATTGCGAGTCATGAGCATGTTGTAATATTTGCACTCTCATGCTCTTGGGAACAAGAATTTGCGAATGTGCCGACGTAGTCGAATCTTGTACCATACGTACAAGTACGCCGTTTCTCATTGCAATCCAAGATTTTCTATTTGTATCCTGATTCGGATCACCTTTCTTCGCAAGAACGAAGAATTTTTTTAAAGAAGGATCTTCTTCTTGCAATTTTATGAAAGAGTCACGAGTGATTACTAAGTGACTATCTTGGCTATCAACTTCATTATCACTATTCAGTGAAGTTTTGGGTGTTTGTAGAGCTTGTGCTCTTGTAACTACTGCATTTGTAGCTTGCATGTTATTATCTTCCCAAGCAGCAATCTGCTGTGGGTTACACTCCCTAACTCCGTGAATACGACCAATAATAAGGTCCGCAATAGGATTAGGTAAGAGACAAGCATGCACATCTCCAGTAAAGAAAGGAGTGGCAATGCGAATTACAGCAGTAGGATATTTCTCTAGAGTGCCGCCAAATGTGACACATTTAATAACCCTTCCTGTAGCACAAGATGGATCTACAAGCGATTGTCTAACACCAATAGTGGTGCATCCGGAATCGAAAAGTAGTGAGACCGGAGTATCATTAACAAGACCCTTATGTAGGATTAAAGAACCCCTCCCGTCATGCGCAACAGCAGCAGGAAGAGCGGGAAGTGGGTGACCACAACTCAAAGTAGTTATGGTACCCGGTTCGAATAAAGTACTGCATTGGGGGCATTTGTTTGCTCTCTCAAAGTCAAAAGCAGAACCAGTGACAGCGTCAAAGTTTTTACTATCAACAACATGATTACAGGCTCCCTCAGTTTCCTGTTGTACAGCATTAGCCTGCTGATATCTCTTTTTTTTGTGTTGAGATCTACCCCGACTATTATTACCTCTGAAGTTATCAGAGTTATTATTATCTCTGCAGTTATTATTGTCTCTATTGTAATTGTTATCCTGGTTCGAATTCCAGTTTCCACGATTACTATCATGTTCACATTGATGCGAACATCTATTTGTTTGGTTTTGAGGTCTTCGGCAGGAATAACCTCTATTACCATATCCTCTTTTGAAATGCTTATAATTATTATGGTGATAGTAACGAGTACTATCAGGTTGTCTCCAATTCTTCGAAGAAGAATCACCATGAAATTGATTTCCATGATTTTGACAGAAATTACCGCTACTCTTTCTATCAAAATTTTGTTGGAATCTACGAGCAAAGTTTTGGCCATACGGAGCTGCCGAAGCAACTGGTAAACCTTCTTTCACCTTAGAGTTACCCATGGTTATGTGTGGGTGCGCAGTTACGTATTGGCAACAGAAATCTTCCATTTCTTTTATTGTTTTAGGTTTACGTTCATGAAGGAAAGCAAGGAAAGACTCATTGACAGACGACATGACTTTGTCTCTAAATATTAAGTCCATAAGTCCTTCATAAGTTTTTTCCGTCTTAGATAGTTCAACCCATCGTGAGAAAGTAATGCGTATTCTTGCAATAAACTCGGAGAATTCAACTCCATTTTCAGGTAACATGTTTTTAAATTGTAGACGATAGCCGTCTTCGTTAAGCTGATATTTCTTTAACAAAGCGGCCCTGACAACCTCATAATTGTTCTTGTCAGGTTCATCCACCATATTTAATATACTTAGAGCTTTACCTGTCAGTATCCCTGATAACTGATAAACATATTTTGCTTTGTCTATGTTATGAGCTGTACATGCTTGTTCAAATCTGTCCAGATAGAACATTATGTCATCACTGGAAGGACTAAATGTTGGTAACTTAATCTTAAAAGTATCATTATTAGCCTTACCAGAAGATGAACCCTTGTTTGAATCATTACCATTACTCATGCTCGTCAATTTCAATTTTTCCAACTCTAAAGCTAAGACCTTTTCTTCATGTTCCATTTTTGCTTTCTCTTTCCTCTCATCAGACTCTCTCTGTAATCTTCTTTCCTCAGCCTGAGCCTCTTTTTGAAGTCTTTCATTTTCAGCTTCTTTTTCAAGTCTTTTGTTTTCAGCCTCTTTTTCAAGTCTTTTATTCTCAGCCTCTTTTTCAAGTCTTTTATTCTCAGCCTCTTTTTGAAGTCTTTCAGCTTCTAGCTGTAGCTGGAGTTTTCTCTCCTCAGCTTCTGATTCCCTTTTTTGTTTTTCCATTTCCATTTGGAATCTTTTTTCATCCACCTGCATCTGCAGTTTCTTTTGTTCAGCTTCCATTGCTTTATCATATCGAGCAGTTGCAAATTCTTCTAACTTATCACCAGTCTTCCCAAGCAATTTACCCTGCTCAATAAAGTGCTCAAATGTAGACATGTTGTCTAACATATGAGTCCAAAACCTGAAATAATTAACTAATTTATTTCAAACCTAAGTGTAACAAGTCTTAATTAAGCACTTGTATATTCACATCACATTATATTATCCCAGTCTCTGTGGGAAACAAGTCTCCAATCAAAGAACTTGTATATGAAATATCAGCACTCAATTCTTGATCATAAGTGCACTTCTCATTCAATAGTGCACGACACTATTCATCATTCATTTATCATCAGTGTAGTAGTAACAGTGCATTAGCATAGCCCATTAACTAATTACTATAACTGTAAACAATGACTATGTAAACACATGCAGAATGTAAACATTGAAAATGTAAACAATGCAAACAATGTAAACAATAACAATGTAAACAATAACAAAGATCAGCAACAATACAAAAACGTTCGCAGAAATCAACTAAAAATAAAGCAGAAATTAATGAAATATCACAAAAAATGTGACGATATCTGCGCTATAATTAAACAAAATACATGACACCACAGTGTATAAACAAAAATGTTGTATGAAACTAAATTATAGACAAGAGTAGGCTAACAAATACAAACAAATCAAAACAAAACTAAAGAATGCGAAATAATAACGAAAACAATATTAAAACATGTCATCACAGCTAACATAAATAGCAACAGAAGTCGCTTAGCAAATTCCAGTATCGGAAATTTGCAAACCCTACAGAAAACGCTCACAATAGACGACCTCTATGACGTGGCATAATCTAACGGAGACACCACCCAACCGAGAACCCGCTGAAATATAAACATATAAATATACAAATAACATATAGACATATAACATATAGAATGAGATGATACACAGAAGACTCAGCAGAAGTATAAGGGCACAGTTTACATACAAACAGGCCACTTAACTTATAGGCTTCCAATCGTAGAACCAGCAGAAAAAACGGATGTCAATCAACGTCCTAAAGAGCGAAGCTCCAACGATGATGGCACATCTGAACTGCTTCCACTGCTAACACGATGGTACAAGAGCTTCTGAAATACTGTGTGTTGAGTTGTTTCGGCACTTGACCTTCTAATCCAAAAGTAAGTTGATGGAAATCGGTACTTGGCCTTCTTCAGAAAACAACCCGTTTCAACCGGCACTTGACCTTCACAAAAACGACAGCACTGGAACCTTGACAGCAGCAACTTGCTTGACTTGCGTAAAAGATAACAGCAGTTCGAGTTATCCGGCAACATGTAACAACGCCGGGTACTGTCAAATTCTTGTTTCCGTCAAAAAGTTGAAATTTTGACTTTTACCGGGCAACGCCGAGTACTTTGAAAATTTTGAAGATGTTGACTGTATTGAAGAATGTTAATTTCTTGAAGGATGCTGATGAATTCTTGTTGAAAATGAAGTGGGTAAGGGACCCCGTGTTTGCTGGTACCAGAATCAAACCAGCTTATGGCCACCAAATGATGCGTGATGCCATATGATGATGGATGGTATCCGCATGTCTGGTTTTGTGTAGTGTGTAGATGTGTTCAGTCAAACAATGTTCATACAAAAATAACAGGGCAATCCACATAGGACGTCAGTAAACTCACGACGTATAAAGTCAATGATTCTTGTAACAGCCGTTGACGTTTTTCTTCATTATTTATTGTGGACGCCACAGTGACAAAATGGTTACGCGAATATGTAGGCACATCAAACAGTCATTATCACAGCAACATTCAATACAGCAATAGACGGTAGACAGCATTACAATGATGAGTCAGATGCATGTTATATTTCATAGTGCTGTAAATGTAGTCAGGTAAAAAAACTCCATCCTTTTCTATAACAGCCAGGAGATAACCAGATGTATGAGATCAGTTCACTCTCCTTAGTCTGACTTCAGCAAGACAGACACGTCTGCCGAAGTATAAATAATGTCCTCAAAAATATCCTCTAGATAATAAAGGTTTTCCAAACCTAGTTCATTTAACAAAGTAGCAAGTAATGGTCCTTGGGACATGCATCAACCGATGCAGTACAATACAGCGACATGTGAGCTGGGAAAACATCTCGTGACGACGACTTTCGAAGACAGGCTATGAATCGAAATCGCTCACGACCCAAAATCGATAGAGTTAATGAAAAGTCAATTTACCTTGCCTTCAGGAAATACACGGAAATATCACGCCTCCCGACATGTGGGAAACACTAGAGGTATTATCTCGAATAAACGAAATATCCATTAAGAGGACTACACATCCCTGACAGAACAAAAAATAGTGGAGATCCCCTCTTCAACGAGGCATCTCTTTCGCCATTCAAATCGCTCACTCCACTAGTGGTGGGCGGAAACCGATCGACCAAAAAACAAGACCAGTCATGCGCAGTCCAGCGCAAAAAGACCACAGCTCAAAACTTAACTGCATTCAATACCAACGCGGGAAGACAAATGCTTACCGAGAAAAGTGACTATAAATTTCAAGCAGTTGTTGCCCTTGCGTTATAAAATAGATATTGTAATAAAACGATGTTGCGAGAATTTATCACGCAACAACACCCCCTACTTGATATTTATTATTTTGAGAACACAGCACCCTACTTTACTTTTATTCATGTGAGAACACACCCCCTACATTTATTCCTGTGAGAACACACCCCCTACTTTACTTTTACAGGGAACTAAAAGGTAATGAACACAAGAGATCTATTGCTCACAAAATAAAATAAAGTGGCTAAATGGGAAAATTTATATCAAATTTCCTTCATTTATTTCATTATTCTGTGATAGAATATACTCAAATGTAGCACTTTGTAGCAAAATTTGTAACTTGTCTGTATATCTGATTTCAAGAACAGTGCACACACGAAAAATTACTTCTGTAAAAATTCCCAGATGTTTATATTATATGAAACTTAGCTTCTAGCTATCAGATGGTAAAAGTTACATTTTCAAACATGATCTTACACACATTTAGTATACATTTAAATGAATCACTCATAAAAATCAGTATGGAACAAACTGTTTAAAATGCTATCACAGACATACTATGATTAAACATGTATAACATCCTTTTTTAGTTTGTTAAAACATTCCTATATGGCTGCTAATTGTCATAGCTGATGTTTGTTGCCAGTACATGTTGTTTATAATTATCAGATCTTTACTATCGATGATTCTCTCTAGCATTTTTATACTTTTCTCATGTTTTACTATCTCAAATGCATTATCGTAGTTTATAAAGCACAAGTATAGATTGATTAAAGGTAGACGCAATAATTTTAAAAAATGATCATAAACACATTTTGCATGAACTTGACAGCTCTGAATCATTCAGAAAAAAATCAGTATGGCAAAGACGTGTTAAATGTGACAATGGACATACTACCATTAAACATGTATCCCTCTTCCTTATATTTTCAGGTTGTTTTTTTGTGTGTTTTTTTTTCACCATTATTAAAAAAAAAAAAATGTGATATTTCTTGTGATATCAATATCTCAAATAACCAGCAAGTAACAAATTGTCTAACATTTTTGTATACATAATTCATTTTTCTTTTCAGATTGAAAAAAAAATATGGAACAGAAGATCTCATTCCTGGATCAAAAAATAAAACAGGAAATCTGTACAGATTTTAAAGTGAGTATTCTTTTTAATTCTTGATAACAAATTTTTATACAGTCAAGTGAATTAAAATGAGAAACTGTTAAAATATTGTCCATTTAAACATGTTATTACTTATTGCTTCGTCCTTTGTGTTTTTGTTTTTCTGTAACAGTGTAGTCTATGTAAAATATGACAAGTATTGTAATCTGAAAATGTAGTGAAGTATACATGTAGTATGATTGTTTGTCTGTGATGTCTTTTTTAACAATCTGAGTCATAGAGAGAGATGTTTGTCTGTGATGTCTTTTTTAACAATCTGAGTCATAGAGCTTTATCAGCCACGCTGGTGTAATGGTTACCACCCTGCGCTGGCGATTGGGTGATCCAGGTTCAAGCCTGGGCAAGACATTTTAATGAGTGTCATCAACCGGGACTTGGACTGGATTCGTTCAAGCACTGGTGGAGACATTTGAAGGAGTGTCGTGTACAGTGACTGGCGGCTCCTGAACCGACCCAGCTCTAATGGGTACCCTGCGAAGACGGCAAGCATCTACCTGAATGGCGAGTAGACACCTGTCAGTGTACAGATAAAAAAGGGATACTCACATAAAAATCAGTCTCAGGTTAGATATACTGACCGGAGATTCTCGCCTCGAGTAATAGCGGGTGTATTTTAAAAAAACAAAATCAATTTTGAAAGTGTTTCTCTGTCTTCTTCTTCGTTTACACTCAGATGTCAACTTGAATGAGTTCAAAGAAAGCAGTGGTCAGCCTGAGGCTGTTGATATCTCCGTAGATTTTCTCCAGAAATGGTACTTGTCACAGTATATTTGTTCGACAAAATATTATGCTCGTCATGCTGTGAGTGGCGACACTGATAGAATAAAAACCCGTTTGGACAGGTGACCGGGAAAGGAAGGGAACGCAAATTCTGGCGCAAAAAGGGAGTTGTTTTTCTGGCCATCGGCCGGGAGAGGTCGTTTTGTTCCCTGTCAGCATTTTGCTGAAGAGCATCTGCCATTGTGGTTCTGATTTAGTGCTTGCGTTTTCTTCATGTGATCTTTGGATGTAGTGCATTTTGCTAGAGTGATAATGTATTTTCTCTAGCGGAATTTTTGTAGATCGGTGATGTTAAGTCAGTTGTAATTTAGTTTTTGCCTAATACTAGTACATAACTTTCACCGGTCAGCGAAAGTCATTGTGATGTTCAGTCAAGATGGCCATACCAGTGGGTATGATACTTATTTATAATGTTGCTAGTAGTGCAAGCTGTATTGGCATGTGTATATTTCATTTGTATTATGAGCCGTGTGGGGCTTCATTATGTGCAGTGCATTATTAAATGGAACGACATGTTAAAGGTGTTATAGTTAATTATTGTCAGCTACTGTATGCTGTGATTGTTCTCTAGTGGTACGAGCCAAGTTTGGAAGTGTTGTGATAGTGAAATCCATAGCATAATTAGTTTGTCTGACATCTGGAGGACTTGTCTAATTTTTTTTTTTTTCTCGTGAACCTATAGGCCGTGGGGCCAGGGTTTCACAGTTTGATATAATGTTTTGCAGCAAGGCCGTAGTGCCTATGTTTTTGATATACAGGCCAGAGATAATTATGCACACAGGGTGTTAGAAGACCTTAGTCACAGTGTGTTGACGCCTTCTGGTGTATAGGCACGATAGTGAGTTATTTTTGGTTGTCCAGTGTCAAGTCAGTGTGTTGGTTAGTCTGTTATCATGAACTGTTTACGGTTGAGTGCCCTCGATAATGCAGTGACCTAGGTAGGCAACAGTGGTATTTTTCAGATTTAGAGATTGTTGGATTTAGAGATTGTGTGTCATCGTGTTGTAAGTATATTGTGGTGCTACAATGGCAGTTCTGGAATATTTTCACAGTGTAGTGTGGTTGACTTTGGTATTTCAGTTGTTGGTATTGATCCAGATGGAGCAGCAGAGTTTGAGGTCGATAATATCTAGTTTAGATTGTCCCAGACAGCAATTGGGTGTCAGATGGGAGATAGTTTGGTCAAGCTCAGTATAGGGTGGAAGGAAATTGTTGTTAGGAAGGTGTAGATGTGAAGAGGTCAATGGGATGATGGGTATCTCTGGATATTTGGTTCGACATCTTGTTTGTTGTGACCATACTTCACCGAGGGGCCCATTCAGCTGGGTGCCCTCCAACGCCTCTGATGTGACCTTTCCATGGGTGAATACCTATGAACAGTGAAGGCGGCTGACCTGAGCGTGTCTGAAGTACTGTACCTTGAAGTCTTCCAGTCTCCTGAAGATTGCTGTGATTCCTGTAGTACACTGTGCTGAGGGCTGCTGTGATCCCTGGTGAATCGAACTGTGAAGGAAACTTTTCATGTGACCTACATATCATAGTGCCAAGGGACATACACGTATTTATCCAACGTATAGACTGGTGATACTGGCTGTGTAGCTGAACTTTCGTGTGATTAGACAGTTGTGCTGCTATTGTGGACAGTGCTGTTTTAGCACCGTGTAGAACAGTGTAGTCATTGTGATAGAGGATATTATACCATGCCAAGGAACACTGGTGTTAGTAACTGGCACACAGACTTTCAGAGAAGCCTGATTTCCTGGACTTATATTTTTTCGATTGGATGTACAAGTGTGAGTGACGTTTGTGCTGTTTTCATCATTCATCTCCAGTGCTGTGGAAGCGTCGTGCTCAAGCGCCATTGGACCTTCAACTTTACTTTTTGTTTGTATTTGTTGTATGATATCCTATATTGATATTTCTTATTTTTCTTCTAAATTATAAATGTTCTTTTCTGTCTTTCAATCTGATCCTATGTATCGTTTAGTCTGATCTTTTGGAGTAGGATAGTTCTGTTTATTTATTTGCTTCTTTGAGCTTGATTCCTAGTTTGTTGTTGTTTTTTCTTTCCTTCTGTTCCGTTCCTTTTCCCTACTTTCTGGGTAGGACTTAGTTTGTATGTATATATGTTGATAGTTAGTTAGATCTGACCTTTTTCTGTTTTTCTTAGTATTGGGAAGTATTTGTACTATATATCTTGAAACGTTATACAATATATTTACTTATAGGTTATTTAGTTTACGGTGACTGGAGTGTTTTGCCAGTGCTTAGTGTAAGAGATAGCTTTCAGCACTTCATTGTTGACTATAGTTTTTGTTTAGTCTATTGTGTAATATTATATTCGTGTCTTCAAGGGAGGAAGGGTGGTGAGTTTAATTCATCCTTGGCCTACTTGTGGGAAAAGATTGAATTAGACCGATTCTTTATAGGGTGCTGCTGTGTATGTTTAGTGGTGGAGTAAGGCAGAGGGTTTTCCTTCGACTGCCCTACTTAACATTCCAAGCCCTGTTGGTGTTAGGTGTATTCGTGTAGTTTGTATTTACATTGTCGTGTACATGCAGTAATTCTTTTGTTGTGTTTAAATATTGTGTTCTCTTGTTTCATCTTTCTATCTTGTAAATACGTTTACAGGTATCCCTTGTTCTCGGTAGTGCGCAGTCACGCATTGTATATATTAATCTACCTCTTCTCTTCTTAGTCTATCATCTTGTTCCTCGTGACTGGAATTTTGTTTTCCTTGTGTGGTGTGTGTGTTTCTTTCATCTGTGTAGTGCTCATTATGCCATAAGAAACACTTGCATAACATAGATTATTAAGATTAGTTATAAGTGAAGTATCACCTGAGTATAGCACCAGTGTGGGTGCCAGTAACAGACTTTGGAGTAAAAGCTGATTTATTGTCAAGGTGGTATAGTGGTGTCATAGCACCTGAAAGTTGCATCAGTTGTTATTATACAACTGTCGACTATTGTAAGTTGGTGTGAGTGTATCACAGAGACTAAGTGGTCAGAAAGACCAAATTTTCAGAGTGATGAGACAGTAGCCAAGTGGCAAAGTAAGAGTACATTAATATTATAAGAGGTAAAGGTTGATGATGTATATATTAATCTATGCAGTGAGAGGTGAGGTGATATATACTTACATGCATATACATATGTGTATATTGGAGTAGCGATATCAATATTTATTGTTATTACTGCATATGTTGTAAGCAGAGGTTATCTGGTGATATAAGTGAAATATATACAATTGAGTAGTTGCATAGTAAAAATAAAGATTTATAGCAAGAGATAATAGTGAATATTCTGAGTGTACATCATGGACCTACAGGCTTTCATTCAAATTGGGAAAGAATGTGGGTACACAGGCACAGAACTTGAGGTACTTACGGATCTGCCCAGGAAGACGGACCTAATAGTCCATGATATAACTCTAACCGATAACCACCCGATCAGAGTTAAACCATACCCATTGCCGCTACATTATAAAGTAGCGATCAAGAAGGAGATCAACGATATGGTTCGGCTGGACATCATCACTCCCTCTGAATCCACGTATTCTTTCCCCATGGTTGTGGTTAAGAAGAAGAATGGGTCCCTCCGAGTTTGTATTGATTTTCATAAGCTCAATAGTGTAACGGTAGTCAATGCAGAGCCTATGCCTAACAAGGAAGAGCTTCTGACCAAGCTCTCCCATGCTAGATTTTTTAGTAAGTTAGATTTAGCAAGAGGGTACTGGCAGGTGCCATTAGCTGAGGCTGCAAGACCTCTTACGGAATTTGCAACTCCAAGAGGTCTATTCCAATTTAACTATATGTGTTTTGGGTTAGTCAATGCACCCGCCACCTCATGAGATTGATGAGGAAACTACTAGGGCACAGAGACGATGTTATTACATACATCAATGATATTTGCATATTTCACAATACATGGGAGCAGCATGTGGATGGGCTGTTTGCCGTGTTGAAGTGTCTAAAGCAAAGTGTCCATCGGTTATGCAGAGCTGAGCTTTCTGGGCCATGTTGTCAGCCATAACGTCATTAAACCTGCAGAAAATATTACAGTTGCAGTCGCCGAAGATGAAGAGGCAGGTGAAGAGTTTGTTAGGATTGATTAATTTTTATAATAAGTTCATCCCAGACTTTTCGACATTGGCTGAGCTGCTTACTGCACTCACCAAAAAGGGGCAGCCCAACAAAATAAAATGGGTTCCTAAATGCGAAGAAGCATTGGTTAAGATTAAAAAACTGTTTTCCAAAAAACCTTACCTGAGATTACCAGATCTTGGCAGACCACTGATCTTGCACACTGATGCGTCTTCGGCGGGCATTGGGGCCTGTCTCATGCAGGACCATGGAGGGTCACTCCATCCAGTGTTGTATGTCAGTCAGAAGTTGTTTCCAGCAGAAACCAGATACTCCACGATTGAGAGGGAGTGCCTTGCAATTGTCTGGGCGGTGTCTAAGCTGGCACAATACCTGTTGGGGGCACATTTTTTCCTCCAAACAGATCACAAACCACTGCTATTTTTGCAGTCAGCTAAATCCACCAGTGCTAAGTTGACACGCTGGGCATTATTGCTGCAGCAATTCAACTTTACTATTTTACCAATTCAGGGTGTACATAACATTGTAGCGGATGTCCAGTTCAGGTTATGAGGTTGGTCTGGGACAGGAACATCTGAAGAGAGTATTTACTGTGGTTTATGTAAGAAATGTATTATAATCGTTAGAGTTGATGTGTATGAGAATGTATTATGGATATGGGATTTATGTGTCATGATGCCATAAAGGCAACATGGACTCAACGTTGGGTAAATCATGTTATATAAGGTATATTTGCAGTGTACGAAAAGGATTATTTGTACTATGAGATGATGTCTTATTATTGATGCGTAGATATGAATAACTAATATGTAACATATGTTGTGTTTGATAGACCAGGCTGGGACAGTCGTTGTTACTTTTCATGACTACCAAGTACCTGAGGGGGGGGGGGGGGGGGGGGGGGGGGGGGGGGGGGGGGGGGGGGGGGGGGGGGGGGGGGGGGGGGAGGAGGGGGATTAGTTCATGCTCATATTGTGTTCAGTACTTAGAGTGAGAAGGCATGAACGACAATGGTGTTGGAAAACTTTGGCACTCGCTAGGTAGATGAGGAGGTGCCGTCTCGGCATGTTGTTCATCCATTCTCTGAAGGGGGTTGGGCGTGACTCCTCCGGTGGAAAAAAACTTCGTTTTCTTTCTTAAGGGGAAGGGGGGGTGGATGTCACAGTAAATTTGTTCGACAAAATATTATGTTGGTCATGCTGTGAGTGGTGACACTGATAGAATAAAAACCCGTTTGGTCATGTGACCGGGAAAGAAAGTGAACGCAAATTCTGGTGCAAAAAGTGAGTTGTTTTTCTCGCCATCGACCAGGAGAGGTCATTTTGTTCCCTGTCAGCGTTTTGCTGAAGAGCGTCTGCCATTGTGGTTCTGATTTAGTGCTTGCCTTTTCTTCATGTGATCTTTGGATGTAGTGCATTTTGCTAGAGTGATAATGTATTTTCTCTAGCGGAATTTTTGTAGATCGGTGATGTTAAGTCAGTTGTGATTTAGTTTTTGCCTAATACTAGTACATAACTTTTGCCGGTGAGCGAAAGTCATTGTGATGTTCAGTCCCGGTATAAAATAATAAAAAAAACCATCATATATAAAAATGATTTATTGCAGCCAAAAGTGAACCACACATTTACATTATTTCTCAACATAGTCACCATTGACTTCATTACATTTTTGGTATCGTGGCACCAGGTTCTTTATTCCAGTGTCAAAGAAGTCCGCCGCCAGTGTCTTGAACCATTCATTAACTCCTGGCTTCGGCTCAAAAATTTGTGCAGCGCTATCGAAATGAAGGAGATGAATTTTTGGGCCACATTGTTACTGGAGATGAAACCTGGATTTCCTACACAAGCGTCAAATCAAAGCAACAGTCGATGCAATTGCGACACTCATGGTCCCCGAAAGCAAAGAAGTTTAAGCAAGCACCTTCTGTCAAAAAGATCATGGCCACTGTTTTCTGGGACAAAAAAGGGGTCTTGTTTATTGATGTTCTTGAACGTGGAAAGACAGTTAATGCCAATGCTTATTGTGACACTCTGATAAAACTTAGACGTGGCAGCCAAAACAAAAGACATGGGTTGCTGTCCACTGGGATTGTGCTTTTGCACGATAATGATTGACCTCACACCGCAGATCGAACTGTTCAATTGTTGCAAAAATTTCACTGTGAAATTTTTGACCACCCGCCATACAGCCCCGATCTCGCGCCAAGGGATTACCACCTTTTCATGCACCTAAAGAAGTGGCTGGCATCCCAGCGGTTTGAAACTGATGATGAACTGCAGACAGGTGTTAATGAATGGTTCAAAATACTGGCGGAAGACTTCTTTGACACTGAAATAAAGAACCTGGTGCTACGATACCAAAAATATGTTGAAGTCCATGGTGACTATGTTGAGAAATAATGTAAATGTGTGGTTCACTTTTGGCTGCAATAAATCATTGTTATATATGATGGGTTTTTTTATTATTTTATACTGGGACTTACTTAAAAAACGCGCCTCGTAAAATGAAAATTGTTTCGTTCATTCGTTTGTCTGCTATGTTGCTGTTATACCCTGTTCAACCTGAAAGTTGGTTATAATTGGGGTATATTGTGTGTTAGGTTCTTTGGTGCTGATCGAATGTTAGTCCTGAAAAGGACTGGTCCTGAAAAGGACCACTAGCTGGCTGTCTGGGTTCCTCTGTGTTTGTCTGTTTGTGGTGTCGTGGCGTGTTCATGGTGTTTTTATGTCCTGTCTCACTATCTGGCTTGTTTGGTTTTGTGTGTTTTTATGCTCCTAGTGTCAGTTTCTTTTGTCTTCTTGCTCTCCTGTATCTGTGACAGTGCTTTTTCTATTATCATTGGTAGTAGCTGTTCTAGCGTTTCTTCGATGATTTCTTCTTCTGAATGGTTGTTCGTTTTAGTTTCTCGCGTGTTGTTTGATGAAATTTCCTCAATGGCTATTCTTTCTGCTTCTATTCTTTTGAGGATTTCTGCATTTTCTTCTTTCAGATCTGACAGCTTCTCGATATCTGCTTCTACCTGCTGCTGGATTCTTTTCATTTCTTCCATCATGTGTTTTATGTTCTGTATATTTATCGCATCTTCTCCACTGTCAGTGTTATCCTCGGGGGTCTGCCTGCTTCTAGTTTCGACCTGGAGTTTCATTTTCAATTGTTTGACTTCAGCGGTCAGCTTGTGTAACTGTCGTCTGTCAATCGTGCGCTGTTTTTCTGCAGTATCCGCCGCCACTTTGTGTTTTGCCTCTCTGAAGGGGATGTTTTCGGATATCGCTTCCTTCAATATGTTCTTAGTTTCTTGGAACATCGGGCAGCCTCGGTACCTTGCCCCGTGGTTTCCAAGGCAGTTTGCACAGGTACGGTTTGTGTTAGTTGCTTTGTAGTTGCGGTCCTCCTTTGCCCTGGGGCAGTTGCCATATTGGTGGCTACCTGCACAATACCGGCAAACTGCATCTCTCCTGCATGTTTTCTTGGTGTGTGAAAACTGTTGGCAGTTAGAGCACTGCATGACCGGAGGTATATATGGTTCTGTCTTTTTTGTTGTTCTTTGGAGCGTCAGTCTCTTGGGTCTTGTCGATCCTTCAACCGTTACTATCATCAGCTTGGTGTCTTTCTTGTCCCATGGTTTTAACCTTTCAACCTGTGTTATTTTGACGTCTGTGTTTTCATTTTATTTATACTTTGTTCAGCCGTGTGTCAGTAAAATTAGGAAACCTATCTTTACAGACATATAAACATGATTGCTTTTATGCTCAATGTCTAGCATTATTTCCCAAAGCTGTGAACATATTAACATTAATTTTAAAATATAATTTGCATCAATATTCAAGGTTAATGCGTGAAGTAATGAGAATAAATGCAGGTAATGATAACAGTGTTGAACTTGAAGAAACACCAATACAAGATGTAGAATCGTACACATATCTTGGCAGTAATATAGACAAAGTTGGAGGGACAGTAACATCAAAAAAAGAATACAAAAAGCAAGAGGAGCTTTCATTGCATTGGGAAATATATGGAGATCAAGAGAAATCGGATCCAACACGAAAATAAGAATCTTCAACTCAAATGTGAAGTCAGTCCTATAGTATGGCTCTGAGACATGGAGAACAACAAAGACAACAACCAAAAAGCTACAGACTTTCATAAATGGGTGCTTGCATAGAATAGAGGGATTAAAATGGTATGACAAGGTTACCAACGTGGAACTGAGGACAATAACTAGACAAGTGCCAGTGGAACAAGAGATGAGAAGAAGACGATGGTGATGGATAGGACACACATTGAGGAAACCTGTTGATAGCATTACAAGGCAGTCCTTGTTCTGGAACCCCCAGGGCAAGTGAGGCAGAGGTAGACCAAAAAGCATATGGAGAAGAGAGCTGGAAACAGGTGAAAATGATGAGGAGAACGTGGAAAGAATTGAAGAGCTATGCTCCTTTGGGAGTGGAGGGTTATGAATGAATGAATGCGTGAAGTACAACATATACATTACATTTACACTTATTAGTGTTATTTTTCATACAAATACATTTGAGTTATGTGTATTATACTGGGTTTATAATAATTTGCTTCCTAAAATATCTAGCGTGTCTCCCACCACCAGAAGTTGGGCCTTCCAATTAAGAACAGAGTACACCAGACTCACCAAGCACATACAATAATTACACTTCAACACTTAAACTTAATTTCCACCACTGTACCCAACCAGACTGTGCTGCTAACTTGCCCAGGATTTCCCACAGAAAGAAGAAAGCTATTACTTGGCTCCCTAGCAATCACAATTTTGATGGGGGACCTAAATGCAAAAATAGGAACAGACAAGACCGGCTTTGACAAAATCATGGAAAAACATGGATTAGTATCATGAACAAGAATGAGGAGCTATTAATAAACTTCTGTGCTTCAAATCAACTAGCTATAGGGGGCAGCATATTTCTGCATAAAAGAACATAAAGCAATATAGATATCACAAGACCAAAAATAAGAACTATAGATCATAATCACTTGATGTATATGTAGCCGCGCCATCTTGTATCGTTATGGCGTCTGTTGTTAACAGTGCCATCTTGTCATTGCCAATGTCTTCGTGGTTCACTGCCTTTTTACCACAACATCTTCAAGAGGAAGATATATTACTGGACCACAATAAAGCCTAGAAATAGTTGTGTTTTATATTTGTGTTTTCACTCCTTCTAGATCATCCATCGTATGTGTTATTTGCCTGGCCCAATTACTACGCACGCGGACTACACTGTGAGTGATTAGGCCTAGTGGCCTATATAAAGTGTGCAGGCCAGCAGAGGCCTCTTTCTTAGTCAGTCGCCCCAAAGGAACCAGAGTCGATCTGTAGATGCCTTGAACACATGAGTTAATTTAGGTAGAAGGTGATTCTTCAATATTTTGGTCTATAGTTTTAGAAAGAATATAGGGCTGTAGGTCTGCCGCTTATTTGGTTTCATGTTTATTGAAATAGATAGATAAATGTGCTTCATAAGGAAATTTCTTTTAGGACATTAAATTAAGTTTTGAAATGATAGATTAGTGAAAAGATGTGTGGATAGATTTTACTAATGTTAAGTCCAGATTGCGGCTGTAAGGATATAGTAGGAACCTATTCCATTCATGAGACTGGGCAGAAAGGCAAATATAGTAGGAACCTATTTCATACATGGAACTGGACAGAGATGATTTCAGTGACTGAAATTTAGATAATATTTACTAGTGCCAAGATGGCAGCCAGGGCCACGTGTTAAATGTGCATAATGATGACGCATGTGAGTGACAATAACATTTTTAGTTATATGCTATACGCCCAGTGATAAGCTATTTATTATTTGAGAGCACGTGGGTTCACTTGGAGATATATATTTCTCTTCTGGCTCCTTATGGAGCATGGGGCCACCAATGTGGCTTGCCTTTGCATGAAGCATTCATATGCTCTTGCAGTAGTGGTTTTGGTAGCATTCTGTGTTACATGGTGACATTGCCAGCCTCATGCACAACAGCACACTATATGAGAGATGTATGAGAGTGGATGTGTGTGTAATAGTGGGATGTTTCAGGTAGCGTGGAAGACTAGACTGTTTGGCAGGTGAGAATACGGTGTTTCTTATTAATTATTTATTATGATTTTAACTAGTCAGTGCCCTGTAAGCAGATACAAATCTTCAACTCAAATGTCAAGTCAGTCTTATTGTATGGCTCTAAAAGATGGAGAACAACAACAACAAAATTACAGACTTTCATAAATGGAAGCTTACATAGAATATAAGGTTTGAAACAGTACTACAAAGTCACAAATGTGGAACTGATGACAAGAACCAGACAAGTGTCAGTAAAACAAGAGATGAGTAAAAGATGTTAGCGATGGATAGGACACACATTGAGGAAACTTGTTGATAGCATTACAAGGTGGTCTTTGTTCTGAAATCCTCAAGGAAAGAAAGGTAGAGGTAGACTAAAAAAACATGTGGAGAAGAGAACTGGAGACAAATAAAACTGATGAATGTTAAAGTTAAACAGAATCGACATCATTGAACTCTGGGCAAACCCATAGGTGCTCAGCAAATGTTGAAGGGTACGGATGCTAATTGTTGCTGTTGTGCACTGGTTGTATACGTGGCTGATGTGTCCTCTCATACGTCCATCTCTGCTGGTCTTACATTTGCTGCTAAATTCCAGCAGTCTTAGCATTGATGATTCATTGATTGCAGTGTCATTCCTCAATAGACAAACATGAATTGACCTCAGTATTTCTTCCTTGTCCATGTCCAATACACCTTTTATGGGTGCTCTTGAAGCTAGTCTGTCAACTCTTTCATTGCCATGAACCCCTGCATGACCAGGACTGTAGATCCATATCAGTTCTTGAAGATTTGATGCTTCTATGGAGGTTTTCCATTCATGTCGAAGTCAACCTTTTTGAACCTTTTGAAGCATGGATTGTGAGTCTAATACAATAACAGCTTTTGTTAATAAAGTCTCAGACAGCCATCTTAAGGCAGCCGTAACTGCCTCTACCCCCATTCTCATGGTGGAGGTTGTTATCATGTAAGCCCCGCTATATTCAGTGACAGTTCTGTCCTTTACTCTAGCAGAGAAGCCCCACCTTGATTTATACCACAGATTACAGACCCATCAGTGTACACAATGGCATCACCTTCCCCAGCATTATCATTTATAAGCTGATCAATTTCCATCTCTGCTGTCCCATTGGCCCAAGTTCTACATTCTCTACCAACGTTGAAAATGACTTACTGGTAGTTCATCCAGCTCTCATCTGACGTATTCCACTCTTCTCCCTTGAATATAGTTTCAACTGGGGTTACCTCTCTAATAGTCTACTCTGTAAGCACCATCTATGACTTCCCCCTCTTTATTCTCACTCCTTTCATGTCAGCTATATTCCCATGCAGGAGATGTATTTTGTCTGTGGTGACTCATATCTACGCTTTTACCTGGGCCATCGTATATCTGGATCTAATTGACAGTAATCCAAGCATGTGCTGCATCATCATAATAGAGGTATCTCGCATGCAGCCCAAGACTAAATGCATCCCTTCATTTTGATGAAGAAACTGATGAAGAAAATGTGGAAAGAAATTGAGCTGTTGACACATGACAGGAAGAATTGGCATGTGTTTTGGGGAGCTAAAGGGTATATTGATTATTAACCACCAATCACAAACACTTTAAAAAACAGGGACAACACCAACGGAGTGGAACAAAGGAATAATTGTCAAATTGCCCAAGAAGGGAGACCTTGCAGACTGCAATAATTGGAGAGGAATCACTCTTCTATCAGTTCCCAGAAAAATATAAGGCTGGATAATTGTACAGAGAATTTCAAAATCAGTAGACCACAAACTGAGGAAAGAACAAGCAGGATTTAGAAAGAACAGAAGATGTGTAGATTATATATTTACCCTCAGGAACATAATAGAGCAGTGCTCAGAATGACAGAGACAGCTGTACATTAATTTTGTTGATTTTGAAAAGGCTTTTGACAGTATACATAGGGACAGTTTATAGAAAATACTGAGGGCTTATGGAATTCCAAGCTGCATAGTGTCAATCATACAAAGCCTTTATGCCAACTTTACATGTAGCGTAGGGCAGAGCAACCTAACCTTTGAAGTGAAGACAGGAGTATGACAGGGATGCCCCTTATCAACTACTCTATTCTTAACAGTCATAGACTGGGTGATGCGCCAGACAACAGAGGGCAGTCCAAGAGGAATAAGATGGACCATGTTTGAAACACTTGAAGATCTGGAATATGCAGATGACATTGCACTACTAGCACATTCACATCAATACATCCAGGAAAAAAATGGATAGACTTAATAAGTATAGCCAATAGGTGGGCCTGAACATTAATCTAAAGAAGACAGAGGTCATGACACTCAATGTGAGCAACCCCGAGCCCATAACAGTAAGGAATCAACAACTAGAACAGACAGACATCTTCACATACCTAGGATGCATAGAAACACCAGATGGCGGAGCAAGCAAAGACATCAACAACAGAATGAACAAAGCAAGAACAGCCTTTTATAGTCTAAACAACATCTGAAAGTCACCCGTGTGTTACCGTGGCCCGAAAGGGGAGCAAAGAATAGTAACACTGTTCCCTGCCATGCATGTCGTAGAAAGCGACTAAGGAGGGTTGGGCATGGGGCTGGTTACACTATCCTGTAAAAGATTTAAACCACAAAAAACTAAAACAAACATGGACAAGTCAATTAAGGAAAATAAAACACAGCCATCCAAGACAGGGGAAGGTTCTCTCACAGGGAGGCATATGAAGCAACATAGAAAGCCGAAAGTGTCTGTGTTACTGACTAACCTTCTTTCTTCTAGGAGAGCTTCCAGATTTGGCACCAGGAATGTTCAGACATTAATTGAACAAGGGAAAGTGGCACAAGTAGCAGCAGAAATGAGGGAATATAAAATCGAGGTTCTGGGAATGTGTGAAACAAAGTGGAAGGGGGTAGAAAAGAAGAAACTCATCACAGGTGAATTGGTGCTGTCCTCAGGACATGAAGATGAAAGTTCACACCACAGTGAAGGGGTAGCTCTTATGTTATCTAAAGAAGCACAGAAAGCGCTTATTGAATGGGAAGCCATTGCACAGCTACTTTTAAAACAGCTAAAAAGAAAAGAAATGTAAATGTCATCCAATGTTATGCACCAACTAATGACAAAGAAGAGTCTGTGAAAGAAGCATTTTATACTAGACTACAGGAAATTATGGAAAAAGTAAAAAGAAGAGACATCACAATTTTGTTGGGTGACATGAATGCAAATATAAGTACAGTCAGCACCGGCTTTGAAGAAATCATGGGAAAACATGGGCTAGGAATAATGAATGAAAATGGGGAACTATTCTTAAACTTCTGTGCTTCACATCAACTGGCAATAAGAGGAAGCATGTTTCCACTTAAGAGAATACACAAGGCAACATGGATATCACCAGACCATAGAACAGAAAATCAGATTGATCATATATGCATAAACAAGAAGTTTAGATCATCATTGCAGGATGTAAAGGTATATAGAGGAGCAGATGTGGCATCAGATCAACACCTTCTGATAGCCAAAGTAAAAATGAAACTCAAGAGATATGCAACAATGCAAAATTATAGACAACAATTTAATGTAGGACATTTAAGAAACAAGAGACAAATTTGCGGTCACTATCCAACAAATTCCAAGTGCTCCAGCAGCTGGAAGATGTAGAGAATACAGAAGACTATTGGCAGCAAATCAAAACTGTATGGAATGAGACATGTGAAAAAATACTGGGTAAAAGGGAACGACAACAAAAAGCATGGATAACAACAGAAACCATCAATAAAATAAAAGACAGAAAAAAACAAGAAAGCTGATTTAAACACAAGCAAAACCAGAAGTTCCAAAGCCAAGGCTCAAGAAGTGTACACAGAAGTAAAAAGAAGTATCAAAAGAGACAAGAGGAAGTATATTGAGGACTTGGCAAGAGAGGCAGAAGATGCTGCAGCCAAAGAAAATATGAGAGAACTGTATAGCAGCATAAAGAAGCTAACAGGGAAATACAAGCAAACAAGTTGTCTCATAAAAGACAAGAATGGAAAACTGCTCAGCAATATACAAGAGCAAATGAAGAGGTGGACAGAATATTTTGAGGGCCTTCTCAATAGACCAGCTCCACAAAACCCGCTGGACATCCAGCCAGCAGAAGAAAAGCTACAAATTAACGGTGAAAGACCAATGAATGAAGAAATATAAGAGATGAAAAGCGTCTGGACCTGATGGCATTCCAGCAGAGGCCATCAAAGCAGATATCGACACGGCTACAGAGATGTTATATAAATTACATGGTAAATTCTGGGAAAAGGAAGAGATACCAGTAGAATGGAAGGAAGGATATCTGGTTAAGTTGCCTAAGAAGGGAAATTTACAAGAGTGCACAAATTATAGAGGAATAGTGTTACTATCAGTGCCAGGAAAAGTATTAAACAGGATTATCCTTGAAAGATTAAAAGAGTCCATAGACAAGAAACTGAGAGAGGAAAAAGCAGGTTTTTGACAAAACAGATCATGTACAGACCAGATAGCCACTTTGAGAATAATAGTTGAACAAAGTCTGGAATGGAATTCACCGCTATACATCAGATTTGTGGACTATGAAAAGACATTTGACAGTGTAGACAGAGAATCATTTTGGAAATTAATGAGGCATTATGGAGTTCCCCTGAAGATCATTAGTTTAACTCTCAAAGGCCAAAACGACGATGGGAGCGTACATCCGCAAAACCCCTAGAAGCCGAATCGACGATGGGAACGTCACTTTTGTGTTCCGTGAAATGTGTTCCGTATTTTAGTAATTTGGTATTTTAACATAACGGAAGTTACTATTTTTTTTATTCAGAAGAGCGCTATCTTTGAGTTGTGATTCGGAAACATTCTAGCTAATTTCACTGTGAAAAAACGGTAATTCTGTCAGCTTTCGATCGGCGATTATTGTTGTTTATACAGACAATGTTTAGCAAACCAACCACATCATTTTTATCAAAACGTAGGTCTTTTTTATCTGTAGAAAAAGCTAGGGAACTGTGCATCTTTGATGAATTTAATGAGAATGATGATTTTGAAAGTAAAAATGATGATTTCGAGTTTGAACTTAACGAAGAAGCTAGTTCTAATGAGGAGGGGGCAGGGTCACAGCCAGGCCTAGGGCTACAAAATGACAAAAAGTTTTGACCAAATCATTGACAAAAAGGGGGAAAAGCATTAGTACCAAGGAGCAACAAGAGACAATTAGTAATGAATGGATTTCAGTACCAAACATCAGTATTACAGAGACCCAAAACGCATTCAGAATTCTTCCCAAATATGGTCACAAACCAGGAGTACATGATGACTTAGGTCTTAGTGAGGCATCAACTCCTTTTGACTCTATAGGACATTGTTTACAGATGACATTGCAAATTCAATAGTACATTCTGTAAATGAGTATGCAAAACTTAAAGTTCTTAAAAATAATCCATCCCTAAAAAGATCAAGATTCTCCAGCTGGACAGCACTATCAAACTATGAGTTGTTAAAATGTATGGCTACAATAAATGCTATGGGCATTGATCCCAGGCCTTCTATTAGAGACTATTATTCATCAGAAACTGATTGCCTTTATGCTCCATTTTATCACAAAAACTTTGAAAGAGATAGATTTTTGTCTATCTATCAAACAATGTTGCATGTGAGACAGCCTGATGCTGAGGGGAAAAGTAAAGTGGAGCCATTCATCAACTCTTTGATTGAAAATTTCAATAATGCCTTTACGCCCTTTGAAAATTTTTCGGTTGATGAAATGATTGTAGGATTTATAGGGAGATGGAAATACAATACTGCTCAAAATCATACAGGAAAGAATAAAAAGTAAAGTAGACAGCGAAATCCAGGAAGAACAGTTTGGTTTTAGACGGAACAGTGGAACAAGAGAGGCAATATTTTGCCTAAGAATATTAGCAGAAAAATATACAGAGGTCCAAAAAAGTATGTATATGTGCTTCATTGACTATTAGAAGGCTTTTGACAGAGTCCATCATGAGAAAATAATTCAATGCCTCGAAGACATAGGTATTGATGGAAAAGATATAAGAATACTCAGTAACCTTTATTGGGAGCAAACTGCCACAGTAAGATCTGGAAGGAATTATTCACCATACATAGACATAAAAAGAGGTGTCAGACAAGGTTGTGTGCTGTCCCCCTGCCTATTTAATTTATACACTGAAAAAATTTTCAAACAGATACAGGAAATACCAGGACTGAACATCAGTGGAAGGTCAATAAACAACCTTAGATATGCAGATGAAACCGTGTTGTTAGCTGAAAGCGAACAGGAGTTACAAGAACTAGTGAAGCAAGTGAACAGTATAAGTCATGAATATGGACTCGACATTAATATTGAGAAAACAAAAACTATGATAATTAGCAAAACAGATGATAAACCCACATTAAAGATATAACAGAAGATGGCAGATGTGAAACAGAAATCAAGAAGAGAATAGGAATGCCAAAGCTACATTCAACAACATGAAACATATACTGACATCCAAACAGTTATCTCACAAATTAAAACTGAGAATCATAAAGTGTTATATATATTCTGCATTTCTGTATGGTGCAGAAACATGGACGATGAATAAGCAGTTGGAAGAAAGAATTGAGGCTCTTGAAATGTGGATATATAGAAGAATGGGGCATATCTCATGGAAAGAGATTAAAACAAATAAGGAGGTCCTAGAAAATCTAGGTATGAAAAGAGAACTAATGAGGGAGGTCAAAGTTCGGCAGCTAAAATACTTTGGCCACATAAAAAGGCATAACACCTTGCAGAAGACCATAACAGAAGGGAGAGCTGAAGGCAAACGTGCAAGGGGAAGACAGCGCTATAAGTGGGAAGATAACATCAAGAGATGGACAGGAAAGAGTCTATCAGAGTGCACCACCAAGACAAGAGACAGAAGACGTTGGAGATCCATTACAGCCAACCTTCGTTGTGGAGATGGCAACTGATGATGATGATGTTGGAAATACAAGCAATTTAATGCAACTAAGCCTATTAAGTGTCATATAAAGAGTTTTGGTCTTGTTGACAGTACCACTGGGTATGTTTTATCCCTGCTTACGTATTATAGAGCGAATACCTCATATGATCCAAGCACAGACACCAATAGTGGGATGGCAATAAAAGACTTTGGAACTCTATTACAGCAAATTGGAACTGGTTATCATATATTTGCAGACAGGTTCTACACCACCAGGGCACTCATTGACTATTTGCTTCAGCAAAAGCAATACTATACTGGCACCCTCCAGTCAAACCGAATTGGCTTTCCATTAGAAATAAAAGCACTTTCCATACCACACATGGAACGGAAATGCTGGCAAACTAAAGATTCATCTTTGCTTTGTATTGGATGGAGGGATAAGAAAGCAAAAAAGCCAGTAATCATTGTTTCCACCAAAACAAATGCAGGAATAACTACCACGACAAAACCAAATCCAATAACAGTCCATGACTATAATCAGAGCATGAATGGATGTGACCGTGCTATCAAATGCTTGGGTATTATGGCATTCACAAACAACGCAGCAACAAGTGGTGGAAAAAAATATTCTACTGGATAATGGAAATTACTTGTACCAATGCTTTCATCCTCTATAGGCTCACAGGCAGTAGAAAAATGACATTAAAACAGTTCAAAATATCTCTGATTGATCCTTTGCTTCAGTGGGCCGCAGATCTAATGCCCGAGCCACAGAGGAGTATCAAGGCAACCCCGGGAAGACCAAGGACAGCCAACCCAATTCAGAGGCTTGAAGGAGCTAAGCATATGATAGCTTACACAGAAAAAGACAGAAGATGTAGAGTCTGCAGCAAACCAGATTCTCCAAAAAGAACAAATTTTATTTGCGAGGGTTGCGATGATTATCCTCACCTCCACCCAAAACACTGCTTCAAGATATGGCATACGCAAGCCACCATTGACTAAAATGTAAATATCCTTTCAGATAAAATTGTGTACATATTGTTTATGCATAATAATGTAAGTACAATACAATATATGATTTACTTTGAATTTGACCTTTTTGTTTCCAAATTTTAATAATGATAGTACGGTCCGCTGGAGAGTCTCATAAACATTAACAAAACATCACAGAAAGCTGAAACTTGTAATTAATACTCATATATGGATTAGTGTTATTTAAATTTATTTAGTCTGGCGCTCTCTCTTCCAAACCTCTACACCTCAAGGTAGAAGGGGAACGACTAAGTAAGTAAGTAAGTTATTTAAAAAAACCATTGAGCACTTTGGATAATATTTCAGTCTTTATGTATGGGTTGGTGGGTACATTTTTCATTCACTAAAATGAATTTTTAAAACAAAATTGTTTACATTATTACTGATAATTGAATATAATATGAAGAATAGCACTTAAAAGCCCCAATATTATAATTCTAAATATATTTATCTTTACTGTGAAACATAATTTGTGTGTCTTTTGTTGTGTAATATCAGCACAATATATGATTTAATTTAAAAGTTCACGCGGCCATGAATATCTTCCTTTTTATTTTAATGATGATGGTACGGTCTGCTGGATGGTCTGTAAAACATTATCAAAATATCACAGGAAGCTGACACTTGTAAATAATATTCATATATGGATTAGTGTTATTCTAAAAGATGCTGGAGCACTCTGGATAATGTTTCAGTTTTTATGCATGGGTTGGTGAGTACATTTTTCATTCACTAAAATGAGTTTTTATTAAAAAGTAGTCTATAAAATATGTAGAATATCACTAACATCCTTCATATTCTAATTCTACATTCATTTATCTTTACTGTGATGTATAATATGTGTGTCTTTGTTGTATAAAAGCAATACAAAATAATGATTTAATTTAAAAGCTTCATGCGGCTTATAATGTCCTTTTTCTTTCCAAATGTCTATAATGTTTTTATGGTTCACTGGATGGCATGTAAAACATTAACAAAATATCACAGGAAGCTGACACTTGTAAATAATATTCATGTATGGATTAGTGAGCCCAATGGGCTGATCACCCGTTGGCTTGTCACACCGATTACGGAAACAACGGCAGATGGATCTATTTGTTGTTGCCCTAAAGACGCCGCTAGGCGTGATGGGAAACTACAACAGAGAAAATCAATCTGCTGTTGCCCTTAAGACGCCACAAGGCGTGATGGCCTCTGACTGCTTGGTCGGTCTTTGGCTAAGGACGGAAGAAGAAGAAGAAGAAATGGATTAGTGATATTTTAAAAGACCCTAGAGCACTCTGGATAATATTTCAGTCCATTGCATGGGTTGGTAAATATATTTTTGATAGACTAAAATTAGTTTTTTCTTAAAAGTGGTCTATATTATTACTCATAACTGATTACTATATGTAGAATATCACCTAAAATCCTTCATATACTAACTCTACATTCATTTATCTTTACTGTGATGTATAATATGTGTGTCTTTGTTGTATAATAATAATACAATGTATTATTTAATTTAAAAGCTTCACGCGGCCTCTAATGTCCTTTTTCTTCCCAAATGTCTATAATGTTTATATGGTTCGCTGGATGGTCTGTAAAACATTAACAATATATCACAGGAAGCTGACACTTGTAAATAATATTCATATATGGATTAGTGATATTTTAAAAGATGCTGGAGCTCTCTGGATAATATTTCAGTGTTTATGCATGGGTTGGTGAGTACATTTTTCATTCACTAAAATGAGTCTTTTCTTGAAAGTGGTCTATATTATGACTCATCACTGATTACTATATGTAGAATATCACTAAAAGTCCTTCATATACTAACTCTACATTCATTTATCTTTACTGTGATGTATAATATGTGTGTCTTTGTTGTATAATAACAATACAATGTATTATTTAATTTAAAAGCTTCACGTGGCCTCTAATGTCCTTTTTCTTTCCAAATGTTTATATGGTTCGCTGGATGGTCTGTAAAACATTAACAAAATATCACAGGAAGCTAAAACTTGTAAATAATATTCATATATGGTTTAGTGATATTTTAAAAGATGCTTGAGCTCTCTGGATAATATTTCAGTGTTTATGCATGGGTTGGTGAGTACATTTTTCATTCACTAAAATGGGTCTTTTCTTGAAAGTGGTCTATATTATGACTCATAACTGAATACTATATGTAGAATATCACTAAAAATCCTTCATATTCTAATTCTACATTCATTTATCTTTACTGTGATGTATAATATGTGCGTCTTTGTTGTGTAATAACTCAGAAACTTTAGAATTTATAAAGGTACTGCTTTAAGGTACAAAAATAATTCTGGCAAAACTGATGAAAAAATTCCGGCCTGCAAGAGTTAATAGAGAAAACATATGAAGACATGACATGCAGAGTGAAGGACAGCTTACAGAACTGTTTGGGATAAGAACAAGAGTGCGACAGGGATGCCTCTTGTCTCCATTTCTTTTCTTACTAGCAATAGACTGGGTTATGAGATCATTGACAACACATAACAGAAATGGAATCCAGTGGACTCTGACTAAGCAGATGGATGATTTGGATTTTGCTGATGACTTGGCACTTCTGTACCATAACCGTAATCAGATGCAGGACAAATTGAAAACACTCGATGAGAGGTCACAGCAATTGGGTCTGAAAATACACAGGGAAAAGACAAAGATAATGAGAATAAATGCAGGTAATGATAACAGGGTTGAACTTGAAGAAGCATCAATACAAGATGTAGAATCGTACACATATCTTGGCAGCAATATAGACAAAGTTGGAGGGACAGACAGTGATATCAAAATAAGAATACAAAAAGCAAGAGGAGCTTCCATTGCATTGAGAAATTTATGGAGATCAAGAGAAATCGGATCCAACACAAAAATAAGAATCTTCAACTCAAATGTGAAGTCAGTCCTATTGTATGGCTCTGAGACATGGAGAACAACAAAGACAACAACCAAAAAGCTACAGACTTTCATAAATGGGTGCTTGCATAGAATAGAGGGATTAAAATGGTATGACAAGGTTACCAACGCGCAACTGAGGACAAGAACTAGACAAGTGCCAGTGGAACAAGAGATGAGAAGAAGATGATGGAGATAGATAGGACACACACTAAGGAAACCTGTTGATAGCATTACAAGGCAGTCCTTGTTCTGGAACCCCCAGGGCAAGAGATGAAGAGGTAGACCATGAAGCACATGGAGAAGAGAGCTGGAAACAGAGGTGAAAATGATGAGGAGAACGTGGAAAGAACTTGTGATGATGGCACGTGACAGGAGGACTTGGCATGTGTTTGTTGAAGGCCTATGCTCCTTTGGGAGTGGAGAGTTATGAATAAATGGACATCTGGCAGTTCTCTTAGTATAGCTTAAGCACAAAATTAAGATTATACAAGAGCTGTGTGCTTTCTGTTCTTCTCTATGGTGCAGAATGCTGGAGAGTAACAGAGAAGGAAATGTCAAAATTGTCCACTTTTCACACAACCTACCTAAGAAAAATTCTTAGAATCTTTTGACTGAATTCAATCACCAGCCAATATCTGCTTACTCGGAGCAAGCAAGAGGACATACACACCATCATAGCTGGCAAACGCTGGAGTTAGGTTGGCCATGTCCTCAGAAGAGACCCTGATGTTATCACAAGATCAGCTATGTTATGGACACCTAAAGGAAAAGGAAAGTCTTAATTTGATCACCCAATCTATGGCTGTCAAAAATAATATGGGGCATCCCTGTTGTACTTCTGTTTTCACTTGGAAAGTTAGATTTCTCAATCCAACACTGCATGTGAAGTTAGAATAGAGGCTTTTTATAATGGAAACAATGCAGCTGGGAATTCCATAAGCCCTCAGTATTTTCCATAGGCTGTCCCTGTGTATGCTGCCAAAATCCTGTTCAAAATCAACAACGTTATTGTATAGCTGTCTCTGCCATTCTGAGCATTGCTCTATGATGTTCCTGAGGGTGAATATATGATCGGCACATTTTCTGTTCTTTCTAAAACCTGCTTGTTATTTCCTTAGTTTATGGTCAACTGCTTTTGAAATTCTCTGGATGATTATCCTGCCTTGTATTTTACTGGGAACTGAAAGGAGAGTAATTGCTCTCCAATTGTTGCAGTCTGCAAGGTCACCATTCTTGGGCAATTTGACAATTATTTCTTTACTCCACGCTGTTGGTGTTGTCTCAGTTTCCCAGACTTGTGCAAATAGTGGTTCTAATAGTTCTGCTGCTAGTTCAGGATCTGCCTTGAATAACTCAGCATTTAAGTTATTGTGGCCAGGAGCTTTTCCATTCTTTAACCCTTTGATTGCTTGGATGATTTCTTCCTTTTGTGGAATGTCTGTATTAACATCTAGATCATTTTCAGCCTCAGAAACATTTAGTTGTGTCTCTGGTGGTTCCTTGTTCAGAGTTTCTCTGAAATGCTCTGCCCATCTTGTTTCCTGCCCCTGTGCTGTGGTGATGAGATTTCCTTGCTTGTCTTTTACTAACATAATATTGTTTGCACCTTGTTTTTCGCTGATAGTTTTAAGTTATTTTATAAACTGTGCTTTGTTCATTTCTCAGTGCTGCCTCTTCTCCCAGTCTTACAAGGTCATCCAGAAATGTCCTTTTGTTGGCACGGGTTTGAAGTTTTACTTCTTTGTCCAGCTGACTGTACTACTGTTCGCTATATATTTCCTTTAACCTGGGAGACTTAGCTTCATTTTCTTTCTCTTCATATCCTTTCTCTTTGCAGTGGTGCATAACATTTCTGGTGTTGTCCAATCTTGTCTCTTTCTTTCTTGGAATCCCAAGCATGACTCACTGCTTTCTTTGGATATTTTTGAGATGGTGTTGAATTTCTGGTTGACATCATCAGTCACTGTTCTTTCCTGGCTTGTGGCAGTCTGATATCATCTCTTTACATCAACAATGAAAGCTTTTCTGGTGAGAGGGTCTTTAAGTTTTGAGATGTTATATTGTAGTAGTCGTTCTTCATGGTGGTTACTGATGACTACTAGTTCGAGCTGATAGACGCGAATTCAAATAAATTGTCAAAATTAGCACATGTAATGGTGCATAAATTCAGGCACGTCAACACAGGCCTGTTGTGAACTGAAGTAATCTGCAAGGCAGGTAGCACAGTTTAACGTATTTATTGACGGAGACGATCAACGGTACAAGACACTTGTTACTGACGTACCACATGGTTATTGACAGTTCCACTTGACAGGATGTATGAAAAATTATGTTCACTTCAATAATTCAGTACTAATGTACATAAATGAGCAAGCAGTTCATATTATCAATCAATACAATGGCAGTTGACCTTGTGTCAATGTCAGAGGCTCTCATGATCATACAATCACGTATATTAAAATCTGTCCTCCTCAATTAGCCTCATAAATAATCATATTGAGACTGTTGAACATATTCAGTCCAGATATCCTTGGAGCGATTAAGACAGGTTAGGTACTGTACTTTAACTGACCTCTCTGTGTCGCCGGGATATGTCTAATGGCGATCCAACATATACATATTATTGAATACATTATTTTACTTACTGTAGTGGGTTTGATGGTATTGTATGATGGTGATATTACTAAATGTAATGTATGAGGCCAGCTGTGAAGGCTCCTGAGATAAAATGTAGTTGTGAATTGTCAGAAGGCCTTTCTTGCTACCACTACGACCTCACACTCAATTTTTTTTCTTAATGAATGTAGCTATGTAAAATGTCTAGGGTAATGATGTGTAATGTGGTGTGATAGTTATAGATACACCCACAAATATTTAAGCAGACTAATAATATTAACAAATGTTAAAATACACTGAACTAACTCAAGAGTGTAAAAGTTTTGATAGAATTATATTACATTTATTTGTTCTGGATCAAGTTTTATGTTGACCAGAACTTTTTAAAAAAAAAAAGGATTTAAAATTTATGAAAGATATGCATGGAATGTTACATAATAAATGCAAGAGTGTACATATTTAAGTACTAGACTAGTTAGTTTTATTAAAATGTTCTAGTAGTCATCTACTTGGGAGGATAGTTAATGCTTGTGCTGTTGGGGTGGCCTCATCACACCTGTCTATATTGACTACACAGTGTCCAGTAAATTGCAGGAATTTTATGGGGTATTAGTAACTTTTTTTTTTTTTTTTTTTTTTTTTTTTTTCGTACGCCCGCTAATACTCGAGGCGAAATCTCAGGTTATTATTTATGTCTAACCTGACATTGATTTTACGTGAGTATCCCTTTATTTCTTGTACAGAGACAGGTGTCCCTCGCCATTCAGGCAAATACTCGCCGATTTCGGAGGTACCCATTGCAGCTGGGTCGGCTCAGGAGCCGCCAGTCCCTGGTCGACGACACTCCTTCAAATGTTCTCGCCAGGTCTCGAGTTAATCCAGTCCAAATCCCAGTCGACGAAAAATCCTCAAATGCCGTCGCCCGTGTTTGATCCTGTATCACCCGGTCGCCAGAGCGGTGTTGTAACCACTACGCTAGCGCGGCTCCCTATTAGTAACTAAAAGGCGTTGGTGAACTTCCAGCAGACCAGAGGCTCACTCATCTTGCATATGTAGCTCTGGTGCTGAAATCTGGTGGTCCCACCTCTCCGTGCTGGCGGGCAATAATAGTGGTCTCTGTCACAACGTACTGCACAGATACACTCGAGTAAAATCACCAACTGAATGGACACCGCCTTGTTGACAGCTGAAACTCACAGCTCTGCAATCAAAGTATTGGCTATGTGTCAAAATTCTATTCTCTACCCACGTCTGGACACAACATGGACACAACAACCACATCATACAGACAGGTCAGATCTCTCTGACCAAACAGCACATTTACCATGGTGGTTTTACATCAGATAGGTCCTCCCAGACTATAGATTCTGAAAAATATTTATTAGTTTCCTTCCCTAAAAGTGGATAGGTAATATGTTTCATTATTCTCAACACTTGATCTGTCTTTCCTAACCCTTGTTGGAGTTTATGTATATTGTTGGTCCCTAGACCCTGACTTGGGCGGGGGGGTCTAGAGCAAATCCCTACTTGTTTGTAAGGCTAGATTTCGATATGGCAGTATCAAATCACTCGAACATTAAACAATATTCAAAATATACAAAGAAATAATTTCAATCTTACCAGATTATGAATAAAGAACACAGAAATGCTAGCAAAACTCAGCTGAGCTGCTGGCTATAGTATGGCGTCCCTGAACTTATTTCACTTTCTTTCATTTGGAAATCACCACACTTTAAAATACTGTGTCTATCATCGAACAACTATTGAGGAATGGCCCCACTTGCGCGTCTGAGCGCCGATACAATGATTGTCTGTGGCCAATCACTGCCTAGGTTTATTTGAAATTCAAATTTCCTACCCTAAAGTCATTTCAGTCATGCTTCAGTCAAGTATGGATGTTTATCTGTTAGTCTGTCCGTCTCTACTTGTTTTTTTTTTTTAAAAACGTACTTGATTTTTGAACCAACCTTTCTCTCCCCTCCAAAATTTTGTCGTTAAAAGTTATATTTAGACACAGCTCCCACCAATGTCCCTTCGCTTCCCTACTAAGTAGATTTGAACACCTGCGTCTCGAGGTCGTGTTTTTTTGTGCAAATAGCGACACTTTTTATTCCATACAGTCTGTCGTTGATGTGAACAACACTGTCTTTTGTCATTATCTTCAATATTATCTATCCGTCTGTAAAATTAAGAACATATTAGTTCACTGCTCAGAATGGGCCATCCGGCCAGCTAATTTTTATATTCCTAACATTAATATTACGAAAAAGTTACTTTTTAATTTTTGTAATATTCCAAACATCCGCGTTCTGCAGCTGAATTCAAATCAAAGGCTTGGTATCGCAAAAGCGACCAATAAATGACTGTGGCGTAACATATCCAAGGTCCCTTCTGTCGAGTTCCTTACTTTATGTCAACTTGGGAAACGTGACTTTTCTCCGTTTCCCCCCCAATTGCGTCTCCTTAGCCTTTCTAGTCTCACGCAATCTTTCCAGTCATATTTTTTTCCTTTTATCCGCCGTTCCCCTCCTGTCTAGCAAGTCAATTTTTATGGAGGGTGATGACCCGCGGTCTGGGCGATCATGTACTATCAGCAGCCTACGCATTATGTTTTATCCTTACATGTTATCTTTGGAGGTATTTTACCGTTGTATCTCTGTCAATTTCACTACACATCTCCCCACTTGAAAACATGCCTATGGGAAGTTCCAAAACCAGCGATACACATAGGTAAAATTACTCCTCACGTCTGCCACTACTCTAATTTTGATCACAGGGGTGCCGACTGAGGAAATCTGCACCGACATTCAATTTGCCTGGGATATATTGGATACTGAACTGATAAGGTTGAAGCAATAAAGACCACCTCAGCAATCTTGCGTTTTCATGCTTAGCCTGAGATAAGAATACGAGAGGCTGATGGTCCGTCTCCACCACAAAAGTCCTACCATACAGATAGATTTGAAACTTCTTTATTGCCCAGATTAACACTAAACATTCTTTTTCGCTTGTGGAGTATCCTTGTTCCGCCTTATTCAATTTACGGCTTGCATAAGCGACTGGTTTCAGTTCCCCATCAGGTGAAGATGATCTTTGCAACAAAGCCCCTCCTAGTCCTACATTACTTGCATCGGTTCTTAAGACAAAGTCCTGTGTCAAATCAGGCAGTTTGAGAATAGGCTTGCTAGTGAGTTTTTCCTTTAACTCTTGGAACGCTAGTTCACATTGTGCAGTCCAAATAATTTTATCTGGAAGTCCCTTGCGAGTCAGATCAGTCAGAGGAGCACAAATAGCGTTAAAATTCTTGATGTATTTCTGATAAAATCCGCATAACGACACAAATGATCGCACATCCTTTTTTGTTTGCGGCCTAGGTGCTCTCTGCAGTTTTTCCAAGTTCTTAGGATCAGGGGTCATATTACCCTGATATACAGTGTGTCCCAAGAATTCCAACTCTTTGCATCCAATACAACATTTTGTTGGCCTAGCAGTTAAGTTCGCCTCCCGAAGTCTATCAAAAAACATCTCCAGAGCTTCAATGTGTTCTTCAAATGTCTCTGTGGCGACGAGAATATCATCCATGAAATTCGTGATACATGGGTTATTCAGGGGATCCAACAATTTGCGCATCATCCTTGAAAACACACTCGGAGCATTTTTCAGTCCGAATGGTAGCATATTGAATTCATAGTGTCCATCCGAAGTGCTAAAAGCCAAATAAGGTCTCACTTCAGGCTTCACTGGGATCTGGTAATAGCCTTTACTAAGATCCACCTTTGAAAAGTATTTTGCCTTGTTCAGTCTGGCAAATAACTGTTTTGTGTCTGGTAATGGATCCACTTGTCCTTCTGTGACAGCATTCAGTTTCCTGTAATCTATGCACAGTCTGTGTTCCCCAGACGGTTTTCTCAACAAAACAACACTAGAACTAAAAGATGATTCACTGTGCGAAATAATCCCCTCCTTCAACAAATACTCTATTTCTTCCTTCAATGCCTTCTCCTTCGCGAACGGAATAGAATAGGCTCTCATACAGATTGGGTTTGAGTCTACCAGTTTCATGTCATACTGTAGCAAATTTGTATGGCCTGGTTTATCTGTTAATACATCTGTATGTTCCTCCAGAACCTGTTGAACTCTCTCCCTCTGGTTTTTAGTCAGGTGCTTACTGACTTTTACCTGTGCTGCGGTTTCACAAGGATGTAATGGGTATTCATGTGAGGTGAGTGGTTCTTTTTGCATCTGGGTTGCAATAGCCAAGGTCAATAAGGGGGTGCTTTCCTGGAGTGGTCTGTCCAGATACTTCTTTAACAGGTTTACATGATAAACTTTCTCCTTCCCCTTTTTGTCAATTTTATAGTTTGTTCTAGACACTTTCTCTAGAACCGTATATGGACCTTGCCAACCAATTTGTAATTTATTCTGGCTTCCGGGTAGTAGAAGCAGCACCTTCTCTCCGACTGCCAGTTCCCTGTCCTTTGCCTTCCTATTAAAGTATGCTGCATGTTTCTTCCTGGCTTGCTTCAAATTATCATTTGCCAGTTTCCATCCAGCTTTCAAACGAGTGGTCAGTTCGTTCACGTATTGATACGATGAGGTAACAGTCTCTTCCGCCTTCTCATCTGTCCAGGTCCTTAATAGAGTTACATCTGGATCTTTAATTTATCATACTTATTTTTCATGGAACCCATCGGGTCCCGTCCATTAGAAGCTCTATAATGAGGACTTTTCTTCCTAGAATCATCACTCACAAATCGACCACTACCAATTTTTCTCTGGGGTTTGTCTCCCCACTTAAGATTGTTTATGAGAGATCTTCGCTCTCTTGTCTGTTCTTCCAGTTTATATAAGTCTGACCGAGGGATTGTCATCTTATCCTGGGTAAAATTTCTTCTTTGTACTCTTCGCATAGTGGCCATGTTAATCCATTCAAGTGAAGACTGGGTGTGAAAAGGGGGCTCCCATTCCACTTTGTCTACCCGAGTATAATTAGTTTTCCTTTCAGGCCTAAAGTTGCCCCGTGGCGTTTCTAGGTCCTGCACATATTTTCCCTTTGTGGGTTTTCCCTCATGAAATACGCCACATGCTTCTACAAAGTTTTCAACATCGACATTTACGTCGGGCCAATAGTATTTTCGAGCAATCTTTTGGCAGATGGTACCGACTTTCTCATGGTCACCATCTGTTCCAACATGTAAGCTCCATATTAAGTTTGCCCTATATATCTTGGGAAGAACTAACTGTCCGTGACCAGTGGATCTAGTTCCTGTCTTCCTGTATAAGAGTTTGTTCTTCATGAAATATTCCCCCTTGCTCGGAGGTGTGTGGCATTTGGGCAATTTTTTAAAACAGGGCTTGAGTGTCCTATCCTCAGCCTGCGCCTTCCTCATCTCCTCTGAATGAGCATTTATAGGTTCACCTTCTTCCTCCTTCTTCTGTGACCTGGTCTGCACTGTCGCCATGATCACAGGTTTCTCGGGATTCCCCAAGAAGACGTATCTACACCCCAATATCAGAGGGTAGATTGGTTCATCTATCACTGCTGCTCTGATTTCTCCCTCCACATAGCGAGTTTTCACCGTTATCCTTGCGATGGGAAGTGTCATGAGTGGTATGTCCTTAGTCGCCCCTTGTATTTCCACTGTTTCTGTGGTATACTGACTTGGGTCCACTAGGCTAGACTTCACAACTGAATCATAATCCAAACCTGTATCATAAAGGCACCTTATGGTGACCCCATTACAAATAACATCCTCACAAAAGGGGGTGATAAGGTTCCTGTTGTCCATTAGGATTAACCTTTAATCTTCGCGTCCCCGACTTCATTGCAGCAATGTTTGAAGGTTTCCTTCTACAAAATTCGGTGTTATGGTTATCCTTCTTGCACCATTTACACCATCTTTTTCCTTGGTTCAACGGTTTTCTTTCATTGAACTTTTGGTCATTGAACTGTGAGTTTCTGTCGCGATAGTCATTTCTTGGCCGCTCAAAGTTTGTCCTACCTTTATTTCCCTGCTCTCTATTATCAAATTTATTAAATTGCTGTGGAGCTTTAAAATTGTCTATGTGCTTCTTTTTAGCACCACTTACCTCTGCCTGAGCTGCCTGATACCTCTCAGCAACATTTAAAATTTCCCCCAACTTCTCTGCACCTTGTTCCATGAGAAATTTTCTCATGTCTGGAGCCATGGACTCTCTCAATTGCTCAATCATGATCATTTCTTTAAGATCTTGGGTCTTCCCCAGAGCCGTCCATTTCTCCAAATAGGTTTCTAGTCTAGCAGAGAATTGGTGGTATGTCTCCCCAGACAACAGTTTGGCATTTCTAAATTTCTTACGATAAAATTCACCATTCTTCTCGTACCTTAATAACAAAGCCTGCTTTAACATGTCATAATTGTCTTGGTCTTCCCTGTTCATTTTGGCAAATACTTCATAAGAAGTACCTCTCAATCCCTGTGATAGCTTTAAACTTCACCTCTCTCTCTCTAACCCATATGTAGTAGCTAATAACTCAAAAACGTCCTAGGTACCCCTCTATGTCATCGTCTTTTTCAACAAAATGGTCTAAATGAAACCCCATAGCTGAGTTTGAGGCTCCCAGACTGGGCGTAGCATCTGAGGCAAAAGGGCTGGCACCATTTTCAGGAGCCGGGCCTTGTAATTCCAGCTCCCTTAGTCGTAATTCGTGCTCCCTTTGCAACCTTCTATCTTCTGCCTCCCTTTGGGCAGTCAACCTTTTTTCTTCTGCCTCCCTTTCGGCAGTCAACCTTTTTTCTTCTGCCTCCCTTTGCTGTCGTTTTTCTTCTGCCTCAATCTGCAGCCTCTTAATTTCTCTATCAGCCTCAATTTGTAACCTCTTCTCTTCAGCTACCTTTCTATCTTCCCTTTCAATATATTTATCACATTCAGCCGTTACATATTGAATTAAAATCTGACCATCCATTCCCATCTCCTTTGCGGTCAGCACAGCAGCTGATCGGAATTTTGCTAGCTCCGCCATACTTTTCAGACAATATAATAATATACAAGCTAAATCTCTAACCAGTAAATACACTAAGTACTTCTTATGACTATAGTCTAACTAATTCTAACTAACCAGTTAACTAATTAATTATCACTGGCTGTGAAGATTCACCAACTTTTATCTGCAGGGACACTTTTAATTTTAAAGGGAATTTCACAATTTTTTTTTCCCTAATTTTATTTCTCCAACCAGGAGATCCTAATATTACTGTTGGGCTAATTATCCCTGGACAAGACCCCAATGTATGTAGTGGGTTTGATGGTATTGTATGATGGTGATATTACTAAATGTAATGTATGAGGCCAGCTGTGAAGGCTCCTGAGATAAAATGTAGTTGTGAATTGTCAGAAGGCCTTTCTTGCTACCACTACGACCTCACACTCAATTTTTTTTTCTTAATGAATGTAGCTATGTAAAATGTCTAGGGTAATGATGTGTAATGTGGTGTGATAGTTATAGATACACCCACAGATATTTAAGCAGACTAATAATATTTACCAAATGTTAAAATACACTGAACTAACTCAAGAGTGTAAAATTTTTGATAGAATTATATTACATTTATTTGTTCTGGATCAAGTTTTATGTTGACCAGAACTTTTTAAAAAAAAAAAGGATTTAAAATTTATGAAAGATATGCATGGAATGTTACATAATAAATGCAAGAGTGTACATATATAAGTACTAGACTAGTTAGTTTTATTAAAATGTTCTAGTAGTCATCTACTTGGGAGGATAGTTAATGCTTGTGCTGTTGGGGTGGCCTCATCACACCTGTCTATATTGACTACACAGTGTCCAGTAAATTGCAGGAATTTTATGGGGTATTAGTAACTAAAAGGCGTTGGTGAACTTCCAGCAGACCAGAGGCTCACTCATCTTGCATATGTAGCTCTGGTGCTGAAATCTGGTGGTCCCACCTCTCCGTGCTGGCGGGCAATAATAGTGGTCTCTGTCACAACGTACTGCACAGATACACTCGAGTAAAATCACCAACTGAATGGACACCGCCTTGTTGACAGCTGAAACTCACAGCTCTGCAATCAAAGTATTGGCTATGTGTCAAAATTCTATTCTCTACCCACGTCTGGACACAACATGGACACAACAACCACATCATACAGACAGGTCAGATCTCTCTGACCAAACAGCACATTTACCATGGTGGTTTTACATCAGATAGGTCCTCCCAGACTATAGATTCTGAAAAATATTTATTAGTTTCCTTCCCTAAAAGTGGATAGGTAATATGTTTCATTATTCTCAACACTTGATCTGTCTTTCCTAACCCTTGTTGGAGTTTATGTATATTGTTGGTCCCTAGACCCTGACTTGGGCGGGGGGTCTAGAGCAAATCCCTACTTGTTTGTAAGGCTAGATTTCGATATGGCAGTATCAAATCACTCGAACATTAAACAATATTCAAAATATACAAAGAAATAATTTCAATCTTACCAGATTATGAATAAAGAACACAGAAATGCTAGCAAAACTCAGCTGAGCTGCTGGCTATAGTATGGCGTCCCTGAACTTATTTCACTTTCTTTCATTTGGAAATCACCACACTTTAAAATACTGTGTCTATCATCGAACAACTATTGAGGAATGGCCCCACTTGCGCGTCTGAGCGCCGATAAAATGATTGTCTGTGGCCAATCACTGCCTAGGTTTATTTGAAATTCAAATTTCCTACCCTAAAGTCATTTCAGTCATGCTTCAGTCAAGTATGGATGTTTATCTGTTAGTCTGTCCGTCTCTACTTGTTTTTTTTTTTTAAAAACGTACTTGATTTTTGAACCAACCTTTCTCTCCCCTCCAAAATTTTGTCGTTAAAAGTTATATTTAGACACAGCTCCCACCAATGTCCCTTCGCTTCCCTACTAAGTAGATTTGAACACCTGCGTCTCGAGGTCGTGTTTTTTTGTGCAAATAGCGACACTTTTTATTCCATACAGTCTGTCGTTGATGTGAACAACACTCTTTTGTCATTATCTTCAATATTATCTATCCGTCTGTAAAATTAAGAACATATTAGTTCACTGCTCAGAATGGGCCACCCGGCCAGCTAATTTTTATATTCCTAACATTAATATTACGAAAAAGTTACTTTTTAATTTTTGTAATATTCCAAACATCCGCGTTCTGCAGCTGAATTCAAATCAAAGGCTTGGTATCGCAAAAGCGACCAATAAATGACTGTGGCGTAACATATCCAAGGTCCCTTCTGTCGAGTTCCTTACTTTATGTCAACTTGGGAAACGTGACTTTTCTCCGTTTCCCCCCCAATTGCGTCTCCTTAGCCTTTCTAGTCTCACGCAATCTTTCCAGTCATATTTTTTTCCTTTTATCCGCCGTTCCCCTCCTGTCTAGCAAGTCAATTTTTATGGAGGGTGATGACCCGCGGTCTGGGCGATCATGTACTATCAGCAGCCTACGCATTATGTTTTATCCTTACATGTTATCTTTGGAGGTATTTTACCGTTGTATCTCTGTCAATTTCACTACACTTACTTACTTACTTAGTCGTTCCCCTTCTACCGTGAGGTGTAGAGGTTTAGTTATTTTACCAATCAATACTTTAGAATACGAATACGTTTCTTCAGTGAATCGCTCAGCCCAGTTGATCCATTCATGGAACTGTAGAATACAGATTCCAGCTAGATTCCAACATGAGTGAAACATCACGTAAAATCTTATAAATAATAATTCCTTCTCACAGTACATGAACAAGACTTACGTTACTATACAGTGACCATGTCTGCTGACAAGCAGTCATGTCTACAACTTCCAAATATAATCCCTGATACATGGGACAGAATATTACAACAGACCAAAAGTCTCGCTAGGGTCTGGCTTCCAAGCTTCCAACACAAAGCTCTGACATCGACTGCCTGTATGGCAACATGTGCGCCAGGAGTAACCCAAACTCCAAATCGTGCACACGTGTGCGACAAATAAAATGCTCAGATAATATTACTATCATATAAGTGTGGTGCGTAAACTTTTAACAGAGGCAGGACCTGAGACTGCCATGTCTGTTAATGCCTGTTACAGACTAAGAAAGGTCGCATCAACTTCCTTACCACCCCCTTTAAAAAAAATTAATTCTATTAATTTTTTTTTTTTTTCTTTAATACTCGCAGAGAGAGGTAAGTCAAGTTTACATATTCATTTACTAAGAACACAACATGATATATAATAATCAATAATGAAACATTGAATATGAAATTTAAGTCAACTCAGCTAAACAAAAGGTTTGCATAAAAGCATACATCCACAATCGACTGACTTTGGAACAATGTGGTAAGAATTAAAGAAAATAGCGTATTAAGGATATTGAATTAAACCGAATGTAGAAGCAACTAAAAAGAAATGTAAAAAAAAAATGAATTAAAATAAAAGAGATGGGAATGTCTTAAAAATGATAAGTGAACAAGTAAAAGAATACAAATAAAACACGTGTAGAGATCAACACACTTAACTGTGTCTAAAATTAATTAGTAGTACTACTTAAATTCACTGGCTTCCTAGCGCAGTGGTCTATGGTTCAATCCCCAGATGAGGCGGGAATTTTTTAGGCCACAAACGGCTCCTGGGTCGACTCAGCCCCAAATGGGTACCAGAGCAACTCTGGGAAGGTTAAGGCGGCCGGCGTGATGCCGACCACATCACCCCTAGTGTGCCGACGGTCAAGATAATATGGGCCTTACACCATATTCCCAATATGCCTCAATGGGCATGTAACGGGTTCCTTTCCTTTACTACTTAAATTACGAATGCTAAATCACTGCAATTAGAGAGTGACAAATACTAACTTACGACCTTCTTAATAATTATCTCATAGGTAAATAAATTAAATATAATACTAATTAAGTAAGTTTTAATTGTGAACATCTTAATGAATCACTTTCTAATCTTACAATGTTATTAATTCCCAGAAATTTCGTAAGTTCCACTGTCATATTTGGAAACAGTTAATAATACACGAAATTCCGTTCTATGAAAATCCAAACACTTTGAAATGTTACTTTCCGAGCCATCCAGTAATTCAAAATATTGCACTGGAAAAGTATATATCTATCACATTAGAAGAATGTTGATATAAGTACTCAATGTTCCTTTCTGAAGAAAGTATTATCACTGTACAAAGTTATATTCTCTATTATAGCAATCTAAATGCATGTTCAATCTTTATTTGAAAATCAATGTAGATTTGAACTTAAATGAATGTTAATGATACTACTAATCAAGGTTGTATAAGCATCAAGTTAAAATTGCGGAGCTGTCTGTGTAGAGGTCCCATTCTCTGCAGGGCGCAGCAGCTCACTTGACTCATTCGGACATCGTGACAAGATGTCAGCTAGAACATATCAGCTCCCAGTATGGTACGGATCGAGAAGTGGTATGGCTGCTTGAAATGTACCCCACCTGGTGCAATGTACTGGCATACTCCTTGTAGTACTGTGCCGCCCATGACTAAATTTGACTCGTTGCTGCAGAGCACAAAAGTTATGTCTGCATGAGGCAACCGTAAACAGGTGCAGCAGACAGAAGTAATTTAATGATATCCCACGCGACTCGATGTTCTTGCAACCACCGAATCATGTTAGCCCCTCTTTAACAAAGTAGAGAAAGGGGCAATGATATAAATTAATAAAAAGAAATGTCGTTGACAAAGACATGGAACTCAGAGGCTGAAGTAAAGTCAAAGCCTGAGTAAAAGTACAGAAGTGTGATAAAAGTAGTTGACTAAGGAAAACATTAAGCTAATCAGCCCAATAAAAGATAATGAAATATAGATACAACAAGTGTAGAGTCTGAGCAGACAAGATGTATGAAAATAAAGAAATGCAAATATTCAAGACATAAATGAAGTCAAGTACTAAGACATATCTGTAATGACAGAAGAGACAAGTACAAAACATCCGGAAGAATGAAAATTAACGCACCCACAAATGCAGTTATAAAGTGCGTGGTGCAGAGTTTTGTACAAGTTGCACGTATAAAGGATAGTGCGCAAAGAGTTACCTATGTTTTAAATTAATAGCTCTGTAAGCGTCGCGAAAATTATTACAGTGCACAAAAACAAGCTGTTTAAAAGGATTTTGAAGTTCAAATAAGTGAACCAACCTAACATTACCAATTTACTGAAAAAAAATGTTTCAGTGCATACCAAGTGGCATGAGATGGAATGTTGCGCACCAGAACAGTGCGAATCAGAGATATATGATCTCGGTCAGATTGCAACTGAGCCAGAGTATCATTCAAATAAATATGTGTCGCATATGATAAACGTGACAAAGAATGAAGGTATATATATATATATATATATATATATATATATATATATATATATATATATATATATATATATATATATATATATATATATATATATATATATATATATATATGTTTTTATAGTATGGTTTAACAGTAGGATACAATATAAATGTTAGAAGACATCTGTTATAAATAAGAACAGCCTAAAATAACTAAGTCATGAAGAAATATATGACTTGGCAGAAAAGAAATGATGACTAGTAAAGGAAAGAAGCGATGACTGCATATGCTGAGTCATCACAGAATGTGATATCACAATACAATATCACTAGGTTAATATCTACATGACGCAGAATCAGGTACCAAGTGTAAACTGAGATAATGGTGGTGAAAATACACACCATTGTCCCGTTCAATAGCCAAAAGAGCGTCTCTGTTAGTGCCAAAAGTCACTAACGCCTCACCATACCTAATATTGGTAGGTGGCAACAAACGTACAAACTTAACGTCTGGTGTGTAATTAAGGAAATTCCAAAGTTCCTGCCAAGTAGTTCGTTGTGGCAGATTTCTTACTAAGACAGTGCCAGAAAATGCACTTTTACCAATATAGGTAGTATTATTGTCACTCAACTGGGAGTTAGGATTACCTTGCTGTTTATTCCATTGATTACTATGGACATTGTTATATCTTAAGCGTAGCCTATCCTTATTGTATGAAGGATCATATTGGCTAGACCTAGTATGACATCTAATTCCATTCAAACCCACAGGTTTAGAACATGTCATAGTAGATAACCTGACAGGCATATTTATGCATTTGTGTTCAGATGTACTAATATTTGTAGAATTACGTAAATGCGCAACACCTGTATTATCACCATGAAGAGTAACGTTATTAGTAACAGAAGCAAATTCCGTGTCAACCTTTTTTATATTAACCCAACTCTGAAGAGCAGAGGCACTACAACTATTGGTAGTATCAACACCAGCATTGATGGTTTCTAGATTAACAAGTTGTGTATAGAGATTCTTATCAAAATATTTTGAACCCATCAGAACCTCATCAGAACTCATAAGGTTGCCCTGGACATACTGGTCCGGCTTTGTACTACCTAGGAGCTGCATCTTTGTAATATTCTTAGGAATGATGTTAGAACTCTCAGTCCCTGATGCAATCTGATCCTGTCGATGAATGGATACTTTTTTACCTGCGAGCATAGAACAATTAGTTAAATCATTCATTAAACTGTTTACATTGTCACTGGCATGTCGCCGAGACTTACACTCCACAGAGGCAGTGTTAATGTGAAGAGAATCAATGATATTATAGCAATGATGAGTGAAGATGTACCTGTCTCGATATGATCTCTTCACTCTTTCAATATGTGATGACCTGATATTATCATCCTTATTGGCCATAGATTTATTAGTGGATGTTATATACTGATTCAACCTATGAAGAACCCCATCAGTGTGCAGTGCCGATGGTTTACAGCAAGTCGGAGATGACTGTTTACTAGGCAAAATGAAAACTTTGCTGACGGACTTATTTGTCTTCATTTTATTATGTACGTTCATCCTAAATCCCATATCATCATTCACTGTAGTAAAATCCTTTACACTATTGATTATTACAGCAGTTTTCCTAGAATCAGATTCATCTTGACCCTGTCGCCAAGGTGTATTCCCTGTAATGGCAGTATTTTTCAGTCGAGGGAAGTTGTATGTCCCTCGGAATGATTTCTTAAAACCCTGAAGACTATAACCATTGAGTGCTAGGTGCTGACTCTTTGCTTTGGTAAGGTGTTGATCATCAACCCTACGTCTAACACCGTTAACCCCAACAGTAGACAACTCCTTGTTGTTTAAGACAACATCTATTAATTCATCAATCCTCTTTTTTAATATATCATTCTCCAAATTCTGGGTTGAAACCTCTTCATTCTGACTCTTAATTACTGTATTAAGGTTTACAATTTTACTCCTCTCCTCGATGAGTAATGCCTCACAGTTGGTCAACTTATCTTTCTCCATAGTTAATTCTTCCATGTCTGTTAATGCCTGTTACGTACTAAGAAAGGTCGCAACATATATCTTTTTCTGTTTTCAACTGGTCCAGCAGCTCTGAGTTTCACCTTCAGTCTTGCTACTACTAGGTGATGATCACTTCCCACATTTGCGCCTCTCCTTACTTTCACATCTTGTAATACATATCTCAATCTACCATTGATCATTATGTAATTTATCTGGTTTCTGTCCCATCCATTTAGTGATTCCCATGTTAACTTCTGCACTTCTTTGTGTGGAAAAAGTGTTCATCCAATAACTAGATTGTTAATACTGCAAAATCTTATTAATTTGTCCCCATTCTCATTTACTGTTCCACTGCAACATTTCCCTATTACTCTTTCATTATAAGAATTGTGTGTTCCAACTTTCACATTGTGGTCTCCCATTACTACAATAAGATTGTACCTTGGTGCATTTTCCATTTTCTTTTGTAGCTGGTGATAGAAGTCATCCTTGTCCTTTCATTGCTGTCATTTGTTGGTGCATAGCATTGTATTATTGTGGTGTTGGTGAATCTCCCTCTCAGTCTTGTTCTTATCAGTCTGTTGTTGATGGGTTTCCATTCCAGTAAAGACCTTTCCATTCCTTTCTTCAGGATAATGGCTATGCCTTCGTTGTGCTGACCATCTTCTCTACCAGAGTAAAATACTGTTTCACTAGGTACCACAAAGTGCCCGCTTCGAGCTGTTGAAAACGGCCGAAATTGAAGAAAACTGAGGGAAATTTGTCAAGTTTAAGTCGTCACTGTCCCTTTGCTATTAAGCGGATTGTAATAAAATTTATATCACAATACTCTTTATCTTCTTCTCTTTTGAAGTGTTTTAATTAAAAAAAATAAAAGCTATTGAAGTATTTTTTTTACTAATAAAAGCAATTAGTAACGTTACGCTTAGTTTTCCCCGGCGCGCTAAGGACTCTGAACCTTTTCGTCTCACCCCGCTTCATTCAAATGAGGGTCGCTCGACCGCCAAACCACTAATTTGCACACTGTTTTCACAATTTTTAGGGGGAAAAGTGTATCTTTAGTTTCATATATTGCAAACTTTAGAAAACAAAGTGTAAAACGTTGATATCTCGAAGTGAAGTAGAAATTTTACCAAATTTGACATTTTAAATGGTGCTATAAATCTTTGCAAGGTTTGAGGAGATTTGGGAGCCATTTTTCTTTATTCGTGTGAAATTTTAAAGACTTCTGATATTTGGCGGTTGAGCTAATTGACTTTGAGTAAGTTCTGTATTGCTCAAGTTAGGCCTAGAATTTTAGCGAAAGAATGCAGAGCGAGGCTGTTCCATGGGCCGTGATAACTCCCGATGTCCATCAAGATCGTGAAGCCACTTATATTGGCTCTTGTTCAAACATCATCACATCTTCTGATTTGAGGTTGACTATACGTAAGTATATCACTTATTAACAATGTTTTGATCTTCAAATGTAAAATTTACAATAGTTTTAATATTATTTAGCAATTTAACACGATCGCACAGTTTGGGTAACAGCGTGGATTGAATGTGTTATCACCACTTCAGACATCTGCACATCAATCTAATTTTTTCAAGAGCTTGAAAAGCTAAGAAAGTTACCAATTGGAATAAAAAAATGCATGTTTTGATTAATTGGTAATTAAATGAAGGTTTCTTTTGCAACATAATATGGTGAATTATGACCTCAAAAGTGAATGATATCGCAAGGCCCAATGCCAATGGACGACATATTGAGTCAAGGCTAGGAAGCTGGAAAATTCCATAACTAAAGTAGCTGACGGTGTACTGAAATGTCCGGACTAGCAGGCACTAGCTGATAGTCTTACCTCAAACATAAATATATATAAACTGCTTTCATGAAGTACACTTTAAATAGTTCAGACACACATATTCATGTTAATTAAAATACATCTTATTTTAAGCTGGCTGTGCACTTTTTAAGTTTTAAGGTTAGTCCTGATTTTCAATGCAATATATATATATATATATATATATATATATATATATATATATATATATATATATATATATATATATATATATATATATATATATATATATATATATATATATATATATACATATATATATATATATATGTATATATGTATATGTATATATATATACATATACATATATACATATATATATATATATTGACAATCCCCAGAGCTATGCCAGTGGGAGTTTTACTCCTGGTAGGTTCAACCAAGCTGGACTGGTCTGTGTGGGTAGGGGTCAGACAAAAGCTGGTACCCTGGTCCTCCAGGTTGGGGGTTTTAGCATAGGGCTGACACCCCTGTCTATGTAAAAAAAATAATGAAGTTACGGAAACAACATCAAATGAACAAACTTTGCTGCGGGATGGACAATCGGAGTCTGTGGCTCGTATGACTGTCAGTGTTGAAAGCCGAAAAGAAGCCACTGACATGAAAACGGATGTCCTGACCGCAAAACAGGATACAAGAATAGGATTTTGGAATGTCAGGACAATGTACGAGACAGGTAAACTAAGACAGGTCACGGCAGAAATGAGAAACTATAGGCTACACATCCTGGGGATAAGCGAGAGCAGATGGACAGGGGCAGGAAAAGTTAAAACAGGAGAAACAGTACTTTACTCTGGCAGAGAGGATGGACAGCACAGTGAAGGCGTAGCCATTATTCTACAGAAAGGGATAGAAAGGACATTACTGGAATGGAAACCCATCAACAACAGACTGATACGATTGAGATTGAGAGGGAGATTCACCAACACTACAATAATACAATGCTACGCACCAACGAATGATAGCGATGAGGAGGTCAAGGATGAATTCTATCAACAACTGCAGAAAGAAATGGAGGACACACCTAGATATGATCTTGTTATAGTAATGGGAGACCTCAATGCGAAAGTTGGTACACACAATACATATAATGAAAGAACAATGGGGAAATGCGGCACCGGAATAGCAAACGAAAATGGGGATAAGCTAATAAGTTTCTGTAGCATTAACAACCTGGTCATTGGAGGAACACTTTTCCCACATAAGGAAATTCACAAGTTAACATGGGAATCACCAAATGGTCGGGACAGAAACCAGATAGACCACATCATGGTTAACGGTAGATGGAGACATGCATTACAAGATGTGAAGGTAAGAAGAGGTGCAGATGTGGGAAGCGATCACCATTTAGTAGTTGCAAAACTGAAAGTGAAACTAAGAAGGGCTGGACCAACTGTAACTACACAGAAAAGGTTTGACATCAGCAAATTGAAGGAACCCCTTACCAGAAAAGCTTTTGCGGCCGACATTAAGAAACGATATCAATTTGCCAAAAGCCAGGAAAAGACATTGACTGATGATATAGACCAGAATTTTAACACCATTTCAACAATATATAAGGAAAGCAGCAAATCATGCTTGGGATTCCAGGAAAGGAAGAAGCAAGACTGGATAACACCAGAAACACTAAACACCATAAAGATGAGAAAGGAAATGAAAAGAAAGAAAACAGAAGCGAAGTCTCCCAGGTTAAAGCAACTATATAGCGAACAGTACAGTCAACTGGACAGGGAAGTTAAATGCCAAACCCGAGCCAACAAAAGGAATTTCCTAGACGATCTTGCAAAACAGGCAGAAGAGGCAGCACTGAGAAATGAACAAAGCACAGTATACAAAATAACTAAATTCATCAGCGGAAAACAAGGTGCAAACAATATTACATTAGTAAGAGATAAGCAAGGAAATCTCATTAAGACAGCAGAGGGACAGGAAACAAGATGGGCAGAGCACTTCAGAGAAACTCTGAACAAGGAAATACCAGAGACACAATTAAATGTTCCTGAGGCTGAAAACGATCTAGATGTAAATACAGACATTCCACGAAAAGAAGAAATCATCACAGCAATCAAAGGGTTAAAGAACGGTAAAGCTCCGGGCCATGATAACTTAAATGCAGAGCTATTTAAGACAGACCCTGAGCTAGCAGCAGAACTATTAGAACCACTATTTGCACAAGTGTGGAAAATGGGGACAACACCATCAGAGTGGAACAAAGGAATAATTGTCAAATTGCCCAAGAAGGGAGATCTTTCAGACTGCAATAATTGGAGAGGAATCACTCTTCTCTCAGTTCCCAGCAAAATACTAGGCAGGATAATTATACAGAGAATTTCAAAGGCAGTAGACTACAAACTGAGGAAAGAACAAGCAGGATTTAGAAAGAACAGAAGATGATGTAGACCATATATTCACTCTCAGGAACATTATAGAGCAGTGCTCAGAATGGCAAAGACAGCTTTACATAAATTTTGTTGATTTTGAAAAGGCTTTTGACAGCATACATAGGGACAGTCTATGGAAAATACTGAGGGCTTATGGAATTCCAAGCTGCATAGTGTCAATCATAAAAAGCCTCTATGCCAACTTTACGTGTAGTGTTGGGCAGAGCAACCTAACCTTTGAGGTGAAGACAGGAGTACGGACAGGGATGCCCCTTATCAACCACTCTATTTTTAACAGTCATAGACTGGGTGATGCGCCAGACAACAGAGGGCAGTCCAAGAGGAATAAGATGGACTACATTTTCAACATTGGAAGATCTGGAATATGCAGATGACATTGCACTGCTGGCACATTCACATCAACACATCCAGGAAAAAACGGATAGACTTAATAAATTTAGCCAGCAGGTGGGCTTGAACATCAATTTAAAGAAGTCTGAGGTCATGACGCTCAATGTGAGCAACCCTGAGCCCATATCAGTAAGGAATCAGCAACTCGTACAGACAGATACCTTCACATACCTAGGAAGCATAGTAACACCAGACGGTGGGGCAGGCAAAGACATCAACATCAGAATGAATAAGGCAAGAACAGCCTTCTTTAGCCTAAATAACATCTGGAAGTCCTCCCAATACAGCACAAGCACAAAATTAAGATTATACCAGAGTTGCGTGCTTTCTGTGCTTCTCTATGGTGCGGAATGCTGGAGAGTCACAGAGAAGGAAATGTCAAAATTGTCCTCTTTTCACACAACATGCCTAAGAAAAATTCACAGAATCTTTTGGCCGAATACCATCACCAACCAAGATCTGCTTACTCGTAGCAAGCAAGAGGACATGCATACCATCATAGCTGGCAGACGCTGGAGCTGGGTTGGTCATGTCCTCAGACGAGACCCCGATGCCATCACAAGAACAGCTATGCTTTGGACCCCTGAAGGAAAGCGAAAGAGAGGCCGACCAAAAACAACTTGGCGGAGGACTGTGGAGGCTGAGATGCAAAGAATGAACCAGAGTTGGGGCACTGTACGAAAGATGGCCACCGACCGTGCAAAGTGGAATCAATTTGTTGTTGCCCTACAAGACGCCACTAGGCGTGATGGCCACTGACTGCTTTGACGGTCGGTGGTTAAGGATCGAAGAAGAAGAATATATATATATATATATATATATATATATATATATATATATATATATATATATATATATATATATATATATATATATAATAATAGTACATGTAATGCTCTATACATGTAAAGAAAATTTCACTTCTAGAATTTTACTGTTGCAGATGACTCATACTACGATGGTATAATAAACCATTTTTTAATGACTGGGAAGGGCCGCCGTCCAAAGGTGCCAGCTGTCACACTGACAAACAAGGTCCTTGCACAACTTTATTATCTGAAGGAGGATGGGAATGCAACATGGCTTGAGGTAGTCTGCTTGTTTTTTTGTTTTTTTTTTTGTTCATAGAGCTACAGACCACAAAGTAACACACTACAAACAGATAAAAAGTGAAATTCAGAAGAGGGAGGAGCAGATAGAATAAAAGTAGAGAATGCAAGAGTGACGACGAAGAACCAAAATAAGTGTGAATAAGTTTATAAGATATTTAGGAAACATGAATGAATTAATTATTTTTTGTATGTCCACTTGTTCAAACCTTTGAACCCAGGTTGACTAATGTTCATCCTCATCATCTATCCATCCATCAGGTGACTGCATGGTTCCTCAAGCTTTTTCCAGTGCAACCTGTCACTAAGGGAAGGCTGAAGCACCAAGTGCTGAAAGTCCTGCAAACTGCGATGATCATGAGCTGCAACAGTATTTAGCAAATGATGTATATTTTGACGAACTTCCTGAGCTACTCTCATCAATCAACTTGACTAGGAAAAACCTTTTGTTCAGTCCTGCTGACTACGAACCACCCCTTGACTGTGTGATGACTGTTACGCACAGATTCTTTCATAGGCAATATATATATCTATATAGAAATATTTACCTGTCTGTTGGTGCACTCTATTTTGTAGTCAAAGGTACATAACTCTTGATTAAGTTGATGTTACATTTTATTATGGTTGTTACCTTCTTTTGGGTCTTAACCTGGCAGTTGAATATTAGTAGGTACCACAAACTGCCTCTTGCGCGGCGGTCGGAAAATTATGTGACGCGCAAGCGAGGCCCAATTTGGGCCCTTTTCAACCTCGCTCTGCCTAGTAATTAATTTGCCTTTTCTAAATAAAAATTATATCTTCTGGTTCCTTGATTTTTCTTCTTTCATAATATGTCAATTATAACTTTCTGCGTGTCATTGAAATTGAGTGAGACAAAAAACAAAAACACCATTAAAACTACTCTTGCCGTGCGCTGGCTGGCTGGCGCTCAAGAAAGCGAAATTCGCTGAAATGACCCCCATCTCATTCAAAGCGTCGGCGCTGTGTCCTCAAACATGCTACACTAATACGGTTTTCACCAATGAGAAGAGCGGAAACTGAGCTTTACACACGTGTAACATGAGGCACAGATTTTTTAAAGGAAGACATCGTAAATTTGAAGTGAATGAGAAAGTTTGGATTTTAATACACATCTGGGAGGCCTACCTACACTCGTGTTACATCAAACAAACAAGCAACCAATCTGCTAAAATCGTATCAAAATTTTAAACACCATCGTTATTTGAGCAAAGAGCGAAAGAACGTTAAAACAGAGCACCTCCAACACATTTCAGCGCATAAACATAATGGCGGATGTTCCATCTGGCAAACCCGGACAAGATGGGCTGGCTGTACGAAACACAGCACGAAATGACTCAGGCGCTGAACTGAAAGTTTCACCAATGGAAGTTGACGCAATATGTGTTCTGAGTAAGTTTTGAACTTTGTTTTATTTATATTCATTTCAGACCTATTTTGTTTATTTGCAATATAGCAACGGCAAGTGACATAGGGCGGATGTATTAGTAAAAGAACAGCCAAATGTGACGTCTCGATTCACACATTTAGACAGAAAGTTTTTCGTTTTTTAACTCTTAGTATATGAGCGGCCTTCTAGAGAGGCCGATGATCGATCCCCGTCAATAGCAAAAATTTATAGCTGAATGCATGTTTAAAACCACTGAAGAAGTTAGTTACATGCATGATATAGGGGTTTCATTTCTTCACATTTTGATATATAACACTTATGTTATCTTTATAAATAAATTATTTATTGCAAAATCTGTAATGGTAGTCATAAAAGGCCGCTCGTATACTAAGAGTTATGCAATTTTGGGGGTGGGGTATTGTTGTTAATGTAGCTATTTGGTTGTTTTATCAGACCATCACCATTTTCTAAACATTCGGTATCAGAATTAAGGTCTAACACTACAGTTTGTAAAGTCGCTGACGCTGACCTCCTTTCGATAAAGTTATGGATGTCAAAGGTCATGTTTAGAATCTAGGCCTAGCTTGCAAAAAAATTTGTGAACGTTCATTTTAAAAAAAAATTGCCTCTCGCTTAACCTTTTTTTTTCTCAATTATTTCAGGGGACGATCGTTATGATGCATTGCGAGCATATTTTTCAATGACGGGAAGAGGCAGACGTCCGGCTCTGCCACGGATTTCTACTGTGACAAACAGACTATTGGCACAGTTCTGTCTTCTGAAGGACTCGGAAAAAGCAACATGGGATCTAGTACTAGTAGTAGTACGTCTTGTTGTGTAAAGTTTATATTATATAGTATATATCATATTATTTCCTCTCATTCTCTGATGTTAAAAATCATTAGGCTACTATGTAGTTGAAGCTTTCCTAGAAGCCTCTACAGGTTTTGAGTTTATTTTACAATTACAAACATAACAGACAAATGACATAATCCATGTAAAAGAGAGACTTACAATCTACTGTATAATTAATATAGTGATTTAAATGGTAAATGCAGTAAAAATTAATGCCGCAATAAATGCTTAATGATTAACAAAGGGAAAGAAAAAATAATTTGGCCGACATTTTGTGTATTAATAATATAATAACACAATCATGCAATTTGTCCTCTTCCCGTCCCTCCCAACAAATTTCTCTCAGGTGACCTCTTGGTTTCTCTGTGCTACCCGAACAGAATGTGAGTAAAGGACAGCTACAGTACAGGTGCCAGATGTCAGTACAACAAGCCAGTGCCCTGAGAGGAGATTCACTTGAGGACTTTCTGAACACACAATTATCTTTTGATGCAGCTGACCCCAAGTGACAGTGAGTTGGACACGGACTAATATGTAATGTTTCTTTGTTTATAAAAATCAAATTTTAAGCAGTAAAGGTTGTTTCAATCAAGAAAATAACCATCAATTTAAATTGTACAACTCAAATTACATAAATATGGAAGTTTTCAGCTCTATAGCTGCAATATTCATGATTTTATGACAACATTTGGAATTTCATGAGATTTTTTTCTTCCGAACTGCAAATTTAGCCTTTGATCCATTTTCACATAATGCAGTTTTATAGTATTCAGTATTTCTTGTGGCTCAAAAAAATTAATCATCAAGTATATGATGCTCTCTTTAAGCTCAATAAATATTATAGCTTTCCTGTGTGTAGTTTTTGATTTATGAGTGCATGAAAATGCATATTTGCACTTTGCGAGCACAGCAATGAGACATGAAACTGTATCTTTTGTCAATTTTGATGGACCATAATTCATTTAATTGATTTGTTGTACTTCTCATGTTTCTTTTATGCAATAAGGACTTGTATGACTTTGTACAAAAAGCATTATTGACTTGGTAAGTGTTTGTTGACTGTAGTTATGATTGTGCAAAGTCAGGCAATTTGTTTGGTGCAAAGATGTTTGAAAAATTTTGTAATTCCCCACAATTTTTAAATGCTGTAACTCGGTTGTTTGATGTCCGATTTTTAAAATTTAAAAAGGAAATTTCATGGCTTAAAGAGATCCATTAAGATCTATAAACAAAAACACTGTAAAAACAAAATGAAAAATCAGTTTGTGGTACCTAATATTAGATCTACGTCAGGTTGTCTCCTTATATGGCCAGAACAGATCAGTTTTTCTTGGAATGTTTATAACCTGAGTTGATGGTTATTCCCTGTCCATTTAAGGCGATTTGGTCTTGTATCTTTGCTTGGTTGTGTCCAACATCGGCCCGTTTTGAGTTGAACTCTGGGGTCAAGCACTTCTGCGCATGTGTCGAATTTAGGTTGTTCGAAAAAGACTTCCGTAACAAAAGTCAAGATGTAATTTGTGTCGGGGCAAGACATGTTCTTGTGCCCCGAGTTTTCTTTCATCATGGGCAAGAAACCTCTGTGTGTTTGATGGCAAGTCTACTGATATTAGTCCCATGTGTTTAATTCTAACGTCTTGAGACGGTTGGAATTGTGGTGTATTTCGAACGTAAAGGTAATTGCTCTTCCTACTTCGTCCTGTAGCCAGTGAAGTTAGACATTGTTGTTTTGACTCGTTCGCTATCGTCAGGCAGAGAGGAGTCTTTACTACTAGAAGTACCCCAGGTATCTTTATACCTAAGATTTATATATATTTCGGGCTACTTTATGCCCAGAGAACAGTTGTTATGTTCCTCGAACTTCGCTATGCTAGCAATAATACCTTAACTAAGGTTAGACTTAGAAATACGTCCATATAGGTCAACGTGAACTGTATTCATAGCCCACCATTCTCGTGTGGCTTGCATTCAGACTTGTCTACATATCTGATCTACTAGTATCAGGAAAGAGTTGATTAACTCGCATATTGATAATGTTGAGCTGAATCTGCTGAAGCTAGAGTATATGAGATCAGCTCACTTGGATGCATAATTTACTGAGGAACTTTATCTTATGCTGATTGCCATGTATTGCATACATGCCACACGCTATGGTTTACCCATAATCTGTACGGGGTGTTTGCGTTTTCAGATGTGTACGGCCCGTACAAACGTCTGTACGGGTTTTTTCGTCTAATTATTAAACATACATATAAATCGATTGTCTTGTGCCACTACCGTAGCCGTAATTTGCGTCATTTTAAATGTTATTTGCAAGAGAGTTAGCTTCTGTTTCCGATCTTTATTTAGTAATGGGAGTATCCGCGTTTATTTTCTGTGAATTTTTTAAATCGCAATCAATCGGCATCGAACATGCAGCCATTTTCGCTCTAATTTTAATGGATTCTGACTCCGATGCGATGACAAGGAGATCTTTGTCTTTATTAGCGCTAATATCGGTTCTCAGAATATGGGTGATGGCAGAGATGGAAACGAAAGTAGAATGTCATTGCTAATATGTATAATTTTAGGGGTTAGGATTAGGTTTATCGGAAAGGTTTAGGATTAAGGCCGAATGTCACTGCTGACGAGGGCGTTTGTTGCTTTGCTACTGATGATGGGTGTAACGAAAAGATCGTCATTTGATTTGTATTGGTCAAATGACTTTCATTGAGATGCAAAGGAAAAGGATTCTTCGTTTGTTGGTTTTTTTTTTTAATTTAAAAAAAAAAAATTTTAATTAAAAAAATTTTTTTTTTTATTTTTTTAATCGTATTTTTCATCTTTCCATACCTCTCTTCCTATCACATCTAACATGTACACAAACAAATTTTATATCATCAGATTCATCATTCATTTATTTCTGTGCAGTCCAAAAATTAGAGCAATTGACCAAAAAACTATAGAATTTACAAGTCATCCACTATAAAAAAAGGGGGTGTTGTGAAAAAGAATGCAGCTGCAGGGCAAATTTTCGGGAAAACAATGCAGCGTGCTAAAGGATAAGGTCCTATCAAACACAGGATTTCCTGGTCTGTTAGTGATAATTAAGCGCAGAAATAGACTAAATGATGACACGATCACATCATTTTTACAGTGCAAAATAAATTCAGACAAATATTGTTTGAGTTTGAAAATAAATGAAGACCTGTTTTAAAAGGCAAAGTCCCTATGCCTCTATGATTCAGTTGTAATTGAAATTTTTTTTACACGAATTAACTCTTTTGATACGTTTTTTCTGTCTTTTTTTTTTTTTTGTACAGGTTTTGCGGGTCTTTGTACAGGGTTTTTGAATTTTTTGTACAGGTTTTTCATCTCCGAGGTGTGGCATGTATGGTATTGCATTATTTATGATTGATCGTCGATGTCAGCGTACCTGTTGTTGCGTCCTCAATAAATGTTTGGAAAACGTCACCAGCTGTTTACTTATTGACTTTATCCTCGTGAGTCAACGTGATGTTGCTGTGACTGATGTACTGTGGTCCTGCATGGACAGTCATCTGTATACCTATCCTTACCACACCACAAGCATACAAAGCAGACCAGAGACACCTCTACATATTTGCATCTTCCACATTGTTGGCGTCCACGCTATTGTGAGCTGTCCTAGCCTAATGGCAGTGTTACGGTCAAAAAGGGAGGTGATTCCTTGTATACGGGTTGGACAGAGTAAATTAAGGGTTACATTACTTGTAGCCTTGATTAACGGTGAATTGGTTAAACAAATATATGATAGAGGTCATAGTGTACAGATAGCGTCATGAGCGCTGTTCTGTATTGTAGAACTAAATAGTTCGCACGGCTAGTCCGTGAAAGGGGACTGAGCTGGGTGAACAGCGAAGTCCCGTGACTGTTTAGACGGAAGATTTTGTGACCGCTTGCAGTCGGTTCTAGGTTTTGACGAAGTGAAGTCAACTCTGGTGTTTTTTCTAAGTGTGTGTTCCTGACCAGTGTTCGGTGAAGATGTATAGTTTTTTTGCACAATGTGTGTCTCGGTGGAGACTTTTGAACAGGCCTGTATCTGAATATTCTTCCTGCATATGTATTCTTCCGTGTGTTAGATTATTGGAGGATGGTATGTATTAATATTTATGACTGCAGTGGATGCAGCTTATGGGAGATTTTGTTATTGGGCACGTTCTATGAGAAGTGCACCACTAGTCTACAATTAGGCGCTATGAAGAGTCCGAGAGGTAGAGAGACTACTTTGTAGGCCATAGACATTTTTGTGAAGGAGATTAGGCCATATATATTGTGCAGGTTATATTACTGCAGACTTTGAGGAATATTGTGGATGGGCCCCACTATCTATTATGAAGGCCAGGATTTTGTACAGGCCGTATTTGATATAACTGCCGTGGGAAGATTAATGGAGCTATTATGATGTTATTATGAAGGCAGTCTTTGAGGGATTTTGCTATTGTGCACGTCTGATGAGGAGTGCACCACGATTTATTATTGGGCCTTAAGAAGGGATAGCGACGATGATTATTCAACTGCCGGGGAGCAGCCTTTGTTGAGAAGGGGAGACGTAGTCTTTTGAGGAAAATCGTTGATGTGCATCTTCTGTAGGAAGTGCACCGCTATTTGATAAATCTAATAGTACTGCGATGGAGCAGTCTCATATGTATGAGGCCGTATTTACAACTGCGGTGAACGCAGTTCTTTAAGGAACATGGTGGATGTGTATTTCTATGAGGTGCGCGCCATTAGGCGCTGTGATTCATGCTTGTACTTTATGCTATATGTCGTCTATGTCAGTGTGATCGTATTGTAACGTAAATAAACTGTGTTTTCAACGTTACTCAGCGTTCAACGATCCATGAATCCTATGTGTGTTACTGTGGTGGACGAATGTATCAGTACACACCTACTTCGATCAGTCCAGACATAGTACTCGGAACGTAACATTAACCTACTCATGTATTATAGCTCTGTGTGGGCGTATACATACATATAAAATATACTATCAGACTATTATTATATTCCCCTGAAAAACATTAATGACGTATCAGCTGTTTCCACTAAATACCAATCAGGTCGTATCAGTGGTGGTTCTCAGTAAAGTTGTTACAGTGGTAGTTTCCAGTCATTGAGGGTGTGATACCCAATACAGAAGAAGTTACTGCTAAACAGGGCAAATAAAGCGGTAACAGGCAGCCATTATTATGTCTACTTTGGGGTGTCGGAAGATAAGATGGTAAACAACAGCATACACCCTTGATATATATATAAACCATCTTTATCAATGACCAATTCCATATTGGCAGCACTTGATAATTTCAGAAGTAGGGAGGGCCTTACAAATACATTTCTATGTTCCTGGGTACAAAGACTCTTGAATAGACCATTTACCAATGCACAGATAAGAGCACTAAGACAAAAAGTGTCAAGTTCTTGTAAAAAAATTAAGGATATGAAAAAGAAAAACATCAATATCAAAGACTGTTTGAGTCAACCAGCTTTTGAAGCTATGACTGTGCTACCATTACTACCAAGAGAACAGGAAAACAAAGAAACATCCTGTACCTGAGGTAAAGGTAAAGGTAAAGGAACCCGTTACTCGCCCATTGAGGCATATTGGGAATATGGTGTTAGGCCCATATTATCTTGACCTTCGGCACACGAGGGGTGATGTGGTCGGCATCACGCCGGCCGCCTTAACCTTCCCAGAGTTGCTCTGGTACCCATTTGGGGCTGGGTCGACCCAGGAGCCGTTTGTGGCCTAAAAATTTCCCGCCTCATCTGGGGATCGAACCATAGACCACTGCGCTAGGAAGCCAGTGCACTAACCACTATGCTACCGCGGCTCCTGTACCTGTAGTGGCAAAAGTGAAACTGTCCAGAGTGGCATTTCCAAATTAAATCAAAACCTCAAGAAAGCTCAAGAGGTGATTGAGAAACAAGCAGTGCAGATCAGTCTCCTAAAAGAAGAGAGAGACAGTCTAACGTCGCTAAAAAAAACTGAAAGTCATACATGCCACACCTCGGAGATGAAAAACCTGTTCAAAAAATCCAAAACCCTGTACAAAGACCCGCAAAACCTGTACGAAGACTGAAAAAAAAAATCAAAAGAGTTAATTTGTGTAAAAATATTTTTAATTACAGTGGGCTGCATTATAAATGAGGCACAGGGTCTTTGCCTTTTAAAGCAGGTCTTCACTTATTTTAAAACCCAAACAATAAATGTCTGAGTTTATTTTACACTGTAAAAATAATGTGATGGTGTCATCATTTAGTCTATTTCTGTGTTTAATTATCACTAACAGACTTTGCGAAATCCTGTGTTCAATAGGACCTTATAAAAGAACTCTGAGACACAGTAATAAGGGGAATGGGTTAGAAAACCTGTACAGAAATTATGTACAGGGTGTACACATCTGAAAACGCAAACACCTTGTACAGATTATGGGTAAACCATAGCATGTGGCATGTATGGAAAGTGCTGGTGCTACACAAAAGTTTGAAAAGGAAATTAAAGACATTGAAACAAAAAAATAAAGAACTAATTATTCAACTTTCAAATGTTAAATCTTCAAAAATATACAAAAGGAATTATTATTTAAGGAAACTAAATAAGTATCTTAATCATCGAAATAAAGTTCTAGAAAAAGATATATTATTTTTTCAATCAGAGAAAGGGACATTGAAAGAGATAACCAATAATTTAAAATCAAAGGTAAAAGTAGAGAAAACATTGAAAGATAGATTTAAAAAGATACTGGAGAAAGAAAAGTCAACCAATACATCTTTACTAGAAATTGTCTGTTAAAAGCTGTTAAAAAAATTCTTGATACTTGTCCGATTACAAATCTCATCGGAGAGAGAATGTTTGGTGATTTTGACTTTGACATTCACAAGCGAAGAAATGCATCCACACATCTCCGTTCGACATTAAATATGTGGAAACACAACAAAACAGCGTTGTGGTTGAAGAAGCAGAGTTTTATAAAAACCTGTAAATTGCTTGCTGAGGCAAGAAAACATAGACTGGAATGGAAGACACAGAGTAGAGAGGGCAGTCAAAGAAAAAATTAAACAGCGAATAACTGACAACAATAGGAAGAAAAAAGAGAAAGATATTAAAAATGCAAAGAAGAAGTTAGAGTTATATAACACAATCATAAGCCAAGGGAGTCTTTGCACCACAAAGGAGGATGTAGATAAAATTTTTAAAGGACGACATGCCCTTAGAAATCTTAAGGCTCAGTTAAGATACAGAAAATTAATATTGAATAAGGACATTAAACTATCAGGAAATATCAAAGAATTGTATTTTGGACTTCTGAAGCATTTAGGTTTTGAGGCTTCATTGCCCCCTCGCAGGGAAAGAGTGCGCCATGATCATTCTCCTCCAGTTTAAAAATGCCTTTTTAAATGCTAATAACCAGTTGTTTAAAAAAAATATAGCGTTTAGATGTTGTTAATTATTGTTTAGATGTTGTTAATTATTGCCTACACATTTTTTAAAATGAAATATGGACAGTATCTTCAAAAAAAAAATGTTTCTTATTTTCACATTTTTTTCTTCCCCTGCGACAAATTGGCCTCTGGACACATTTTAAAAAATTATACAAGAACAAATAGATGTTTAAATCCTGTGAAAAAAAATTAAGCTATATGTGTGAAGTATGCAGATTAATATGTACAAATTTAAAGCTTGTACCTTTTATCCTTTTTGAAATATGATGTTGTAAATATTGACTTTCATTTAACCAATTTTTTTTTTTTGGTAATGTGTTTTGCAGATTTGCAATTTTTGGTCTCAAATATATTGATAATTTTTTCATGATGTAGCCCTATAGTTTTCTTTGTGTGATCAGTATATTCCAGACTATATGCTGTTTGTCAGAGAAAGTTGTAAGATTATATTTAAGAAAACGGCAGTGTTCTGAAGTTGGTGTGAAGTAACGTTTTCAATGTTGCGAAGTCCCCACATTTTTTTAAATGCAATAACTTTTTTATTTGTCGTCCTATTTTAAAAAATAAAGTACCAAATTTCATGATTTACCAAGGGCTTCAAAACTACATTGTTTTCTTTGGTGTTTCTGTGCAAATAAAAATCACTTTTTGCTACCTAGTTTCACCTGTAGCTGTTTTTATTCTCCCCATCCCGATCCATCTGCTCTCACTTATTTCCAAGATTTGCAATTTGTAGTTCCTCATCTCTGCTGTGATCTGCCTCAGCTTTCCTACCTCATTCATAAATCTGACGTTCCAAAATCCAATTCTATACCATTGTTTAGACATACTAAATCAACCAGTTTCCAGAATATATCAGACAGTTAATTAGCTTTATATGTTGTAAGTACCATTGTTTAGACAAACTGAATCAGACATATAATTAACCTTATATGTTGTTTAGACAAACTATATCAGACAGTTAATTAATCTTATTTGTTGTAAGTACCATTGGTTAGACAAATTATATCAGACAGTTAATTAACCTTATATGTTGTATGTACCATTGTTTACACAATCTATATCAGACAGTTAATTAACCTTATATGTTGTATGTACCATTGTTTAGACAAACTATATCAGTTAATTAACCTTATATGTTGTATGCACCATTGTTTAGACATCCTATATTAGACAGTTAATTATCTATATATGTTGTATGTACCGTTGTTTAGACAAACTATATAAAACAGTTAATTAACCTTATGTGTTGCATATACTGTTTAGACAAACTATGAGGGGCGTTCAGAAAGTAATGTACCACATCGTTTTTCTCAGGAGCTGTTTATTCAAAAAGCATGACATTTATACACAATATATATGGATATGTCATGTAAACATCAGTATTATTCAACATAATCCCCATCAACTTGTACTGCTTTATGCCAGCGCGAAACAATTGCATGTATTCCTAGCCCGTAACAGATTTTGTCTTGATCATGTAGCCATTTCTTCGCTGCATGAATCACTCCTTCATCATCTTCAAACCTTGTCCCATGGAGTGCATCTTTAAGTGGACCAAATAGATGAAAATCAGAGGGTGCCACATCGGGACTATAGGGTGGATGGGGTAGTACAGTCCAACCCAATTTGGTGATTGCTTCCCGTGTTGCCAAACTTGTGTGAAGTTGCGCATTGTCGTGAAGGAGAAGCAGGTCTGCTGGATTCTTGTGCGGCCGAACTCTGCGAAAACGTTGATTGAGTTTTTTTAATGTCTTGATGTAAGCTTGCGAATTGATTGTCTCTCCTCTTGGCATAACATCCACAAGAATCACACCTTCAATGTCCCAAAAGACAGTGATCATGACCTTTCTTGCTGAAGAAATTGTCTTGAATTTCTTTCTTCGTGGTGATTGCGGATGATGCCACTCCATTGACTGTCTTTTTGTCTCAGGTTCAAAATGATGTGCCCAGGTTTCATCACTTGTAACGATCTTAGCCAAAAAGTTCTCTCCATCAGCATTGAAACGCTCCAACAATTCAGAAGAAATTGCTTTCCTTTGCAATCGATGGTCATTTGTGAGACTTCGAGGAACCCATCTTGCGCAAACCTTAGAAAATCTGAGAGTTTTTATAACTGCATTTGCACTACCAACGCTGACTGACAGCTGTAAGGCCAATTGTTGAGTAGTGATTCGCCTATCAGATGCCCTCAGCGCATTTCAACATTTCTGTGTTGGTGGCTGGGGCAGGACATCCACGGCGCGGCCGATCAAGCAGCTCCATATCTCTACTTCCTGATTCTTTGATTCTCTAAACCCAGCGACTGACTGTACTCCTGTCAACTGCAAAACTTCCATACACATCGTATAGACGCTTGTGAATGTTCACAACAGTTTCCTTCTCTGAAACGAGAAATTCTATCACAATTCGCTGCTTATAATGCAAGTTGCTAACACACTCCATTTCAACGTTTTAGGGCAGCCGTATTATTTGGCCGGTTGTGGTGCAATTTGGTGCACACAATTGGCACATGCCATATTTGAAGTGTGCAAAATTTCATGCTTCTATCTTCATTATTAGCTGAGAAAAACAATGTGGTGCATTACTTTCTGAACCCCCCTTATATATCTGACAGTTACGAGGGGCATTCAGAAAGTAATGCACCACATCGTTTTTCTCAGGAGCTGTTTATTCAAAAAGCATGAAATTTATACACATTATACATGGATATGTCATGTAAACATCGGTATTATTCAACATAATCCCCATCAACTTGTACGGCTTTATGCCAGCGTGAAACAAGTGCATGTATTCCTAGCCCGTAACAGATTTTGTCTTGATCATGTAGCCATTTCTTTGCTGCATGAATCACTCCTTCATTATCTTCAAACCTTGTCCCATGGAGTGCATCTTTAAGTGGACCAAATAGATGAAAATTAGAGGGTGCCAAATCGGGACTATAGGGTGGATGTGGTAGTACAGTCGAACCCGATTTGGTGATTGCTTCCCGTGTTGCCAGACTTGTGTGAGGGTCACGCATTGTCGTGAAGGAGAAGCAGGTCTGCTGGATTCTTGTGCGGCCGAACTCTGCGAAAACGTTGATTGAGTTTTTTCAATGTCTTAATGTAAGCTTGCGAATTGATTGTCTCTCCTCTTGGCATAACATCCACAAGAATCACACCTTCAGTGTCCCAAAAGAAAGTGATCATGACCTTTCCAGCTGAAGGAATTGTCTTGAATTTCTTTCTTCGTGGTGATTGCGGATGATGCCACTCCATTGACTGCCTTTTTGTCTCAGGTTCAAAATGATGTGCCCAGGTTTCGTCACCTGTAACGATCTTAGCCAAAAAGTTCTCTCCATCAGCATTGAAACGCTCGAACAATTCAGAAGAAATTGCTTTCCTTTGCAATCGGTGGTCATTTGTGAGACTTCGAGGAACCCATCTTGCGCAAACCTTAGAAAATCTGAGAGTTTTTATAACTGCATTTGCACTACCAATGCTGACTGACAGCTGTAAGGCCAATTGTTGAGTAGTGATTCGCCTATCAGTAACAATAATGCCCTCAGCGCATTTCAACATTTCTGCGTTGGTGGCTGTGGCAGGACGTCCACAGCGTGGCCGATCAAGCAGCTCCATATCTCTACTTCCTGATTCTTTGATTCTCTGAACCCAGCAACTGACTACTCCTGTCGACTGCAAAACTTCCATACACATCACATAGGCGCTTGTGAATATTCACAACAGTTTCCTTCTCTGCAACGAGAAATTCTATCACAATTCGCTGCTTATAACGCAAGTTGCTAACATGCTCCATTTCAATGGTTTAGAGCAGCCATATTATTTGGCCGGTTGTGGTGCAATTTGGTGCACACAATTGGCACATGCCATATTTGAAGTGTGCAAAATTTCATGCTTCTATCTTCATTATTAGCTGAGAAAAACGAAGTGGTGCATTACTTTCTGAATGCCCCTCGTAATTAACCTTATATGTTGTATGAACCATTGTTAAGAGAAACTTATGTGCTTACAGTTACTACTTACTTAGTTGTTCCCCTTCTATCGTGAGGTGTAGAGGTGTGGAAGAGAGAGCGCCAGACTATCCTATCAGCTGTCTTCCTTCTGGTGTTGTTGCATTCTAGTCCTCGGTCCTTCAAAGATTGTCTAATCTTGTCCTCCCAGCGGACTTTGGGTCAACCTAGGGGTCTGGATCCCTGGCTCTTTGTTTCCCATGCTCGTCTTGGTAGCCGATCTTCTCCTATTCTGCAGACATGTTCAAACCATCTTAGTTGGGACTGTTCTACTTGGGTCTGCAGGGGGTGGGATTTTAGGCCTTGATGTATCGTCTGGTTGCGGACCATGTCTCTTCTTGTTACTTCGACCACCTTCCTCAGATACCTCATTTCTGAGGTTTGGATCTGGCTGTTGTGGGTTGTAGTCATTGCCCATGACTCGGATCCATATGTCAAGACTGGGACATGGGTGGAGCTGTATACAACCATATTTGTTTTCTTACCAACCTCTCTCTTGCCAAGGAATCCTTGATTTATGGCCTGAAAAAGTCTCCCAGCTACTGCTTTTCGAGTGGCCAACTCTTCTTTGATGCCTCCCTTTCGATCTATAATAGCTCCAAGGTATTTAAAGTGGTCAACCTGCTCCAGGACCTGTTCTCCCAGCTTAATCTGATGTCTTCTTTCTTCTCATGATATCACCATGGATTTTGTTTTAGAGCCGCTTATAACCATTCCTCTTCTCTCCAGCTCTTCCTTCCAGACTTGCAGGTTGGATTGAAGTATTGTCTCTGATTTAGCAATCAGGGCAACATCATCAGCAAATGCCAGCTCTGAAATACAGACCTCTCTCATCTTCCAGTACCCCACTGAATACTTTCTTGTTCTCACCTTACATGCCTTGATGACATCATCCATGAGGAGTATGAAAAGATAAGGTGACAGGATATCACCATGTCTTACACCAGTGGTGGTCCTGAACCCTTCTGACTTATGTTTGCTGTCCTCACATAATTTCTGCAAGACTTGTAGAAGCTCTGTATAGCATGAATCAAAGGTGCTGGAATATTCTTCCTTACCAAACAGTCCCAAAGTTTACTCCAGGGGACCCTGTTAGATGCCTTTTCCAGATCTATGAAACAAAGATGGATCTCACTCTTATACTCAAGGGCCTTTTCACTCAGCTGTCTGATTGTGAAGATAAGGTCTTGAATACTTTGGTTTGCTCAGAATCCGCACTGGACCTCATCCAACTGTGGCTCAGCTAGGCGTCAAAGTCTCTGCTCTAAGATTCTAGAGTAGATTTTACCAGGGACACTAAGAAGGGATATGCCTCTATGGTTTCCACATTGTCGATTGTCACCCTTTTTGAAAATTGGTGTTATGATGGCAATCTTCCAATCCTTTGGTATGGTCTTGCTGCACCATGCTGCCTGTAGGACCCTTAAGCTTAATAGGTCTCCTGATGCTCCCATGTACTTAACTATTTCTAGTGTTATACCATCATGCCCTGCTGCTTTGCCCATCTTGATTTTCTCCAGTGCTGCCTTCAGTTCTTCCATCTTTTTGTCATCTTCACCACCATTGATTTTCTCTTCTGTGCTAGTGGTTATCATTTCTGATGCTTGACCTTGCTCACCATCAAGGAGTTCTAAGAAATATTCTTTCCATCTTTCCATTACTTCCTTCTGGGCAGTAGACAATTTGCCTTGCTTGTCGTTTATAAATTTAAGAGGGCATTGTTTTTCCTTCCTCATGTTATTTAGGTTCATATAGAACAATTTTTTTGTTTTCTTGCACATCTTTTTCTAGCTTTTCTCCAAATTCTTCCCAGGACTTCTCTTTTGCTGCTAGCACTTTGCTTCTATTCTGAGTGTCACATATTCTCTATATTTCTCTATTTGTCCTGCTGTGTTTTTAGCTCCTAAGTATTGTTTCCATGTCATTTTCTTCTCTCTTATTTTCTCTTTGACTTCGTCCACCAAGGTGTCCTCACTCTCTTGTTCTCAAGTCAGACTTACCACATGTTTCTTCAGCAGCTGTCTTTATGATGTCCTTGAATTTAAGCCAGAGGGTTTCCAAGTCATCAGGTTGTTCTTCTGTGTTTCTCACCACTGTAGCAATAAGCCCCTGATATCTGGTCTTAATTTCTGGCTCTCCTAGCTTGTAGGTCTTAATGCTCATTTCTCCCGTTCGTTTACTTAGTTTATTGCATGATGTTGGGCAGTTCCTAGGCTGAGCAATTGTTCTTTTGATTGTTAGCAGGTAGGGGTCACTTCCAATCATAAATGCCAGGATTGATCTAAATTTGTTTCAGGCTGATTGTGATAACAGCTGTACTCAAACTGAGATACAGTATACTGACTTCTTGGACATCACAGAAAGTCAACAACAGTTATGCTTATTTGAAGATGAGAAAGGTGTGTGTATAATAGCGATGTTATTATTTTAAATTCATATTTTGGCTAAATAAGTGTACTTGATTTCAATATCTATACAGCATGACATTTAATACTAAGCAGCGAGTGGGCCTTTCTTGGAGAATTAAATCTATTTACACATTTTAATTCAACTTGCATACTACATGTATACAATCAGGATGCTACAGTACAGTAAGCATTCATACACTTTAACATTTGCTGTGGGAGACCTAGCACCAATGGGTTTGCCTGGATTGCTATGATTTTGATCCTGAATAACAATGACATAATTATCAGGAAATCATACTTATGTGTTTGTTACTACACTTTGCTAACAAATTTTAACTAAACACATAAGACATGCATTTCATTATTTATCTTTGCTCATTATTTTTAATATTACAGGTGCTTATTCTTGTCATCTGTGCAACACTGATTTCTTCCAACTTGATGTCCTGGATAAGCATATGAAAGTAGTACACAGAGATGGAGGCTGCGAGTTTGAAAATAAATGTAGTGATCTTCAGAATGTGTTACCACAGGACAGTAGAAATAACATGGATGAAGCAGTGAATAAGATTGGAGATGCCACTTTTAATTATGTCGCAATAAAAGATAGCATCAACAAGAGACTCAATGGTAATGAAGCATCAGTAGACCTCATCAACAGTCAGGAAAGGACTGCTACAATGTTTTACAACCTACACAGTAATATGTCAGTTTGTAAAAATCAAATCTGTAACATAAATTATTGTACAAAATTTTCTGCCAGTGAGATAAATGTTAAGCTTTGTGTGACTGACATAGCTGATGCTGCTTGCAGTGATTTAAGCACTCAGTCTCACAAGAAAATAGAGGTAGACAAGTCCTACAAGTGTGACATTAATGGAGCATCATTTTCTGTGAAAGATAACCTACAGCAACATAAACGAATACATACAGGAGAGAAGCCTCACAAGTGTGATGTTTGTGATGCAGCATTTACTGTGAGCAGTAATCTACAAATACATAAAAGAATACATACAGGAGAGAAGCTGCACAAGTGCGATTTTTGTGGTGCAGCATTTACTGGGAGCGGTCATCTACAAATACATAAAAGAATACATACAGGAGAGAAGCCGTACAAGTGTGATGTTTGTGAAGCAACATTTACTGTGAGCAGTAGTCTACAAATACATAAAAGAATACATACAGGAGAGAAGCCGTACAAGTGTGATGTTTGTAGTGCAGCATTTACTTCGATTTGTAGCCTACAAAGACACAGAAGAATACATACAGGAGAGAAGCCGTACAAGTGTGATGTTTGTAGTGCAGCATTTAATCAGATTTGTAACCTACAAAAACACAGAAGAATACATACAGGAGAGAAGCCTTACAAGTGTGATGTTTGTGGAGCAACATTTACTCAAAAAGGTAACCTACAAAAACACAGAAGAATACATACAGGAGAGAAGCCTTACAAGTGTGATGTTTGTGGGGCAGCATTTACTGAGAGCAATGATCTACAAAAACATAAAAGAATACATACAGGAGAGAAGCCTTACAAGTGTGATGTTTGTGGAGCAACATTTACTGTGAGCAGTGGTCTACAAAACCATAAAAGAATACATACAGGAGAGAAGCCTTTCAAGTGTGATGTTTGTGGAGCAACATTTACTGTGAGCAGTAATCTACAAATACATAAAAGAATACATACAGGAGAGAAGCCTTACAAGTGTGATGTTTGTGGTGCAGCATTTACTGTGAGCAGTCATCTACAAAAACATAAAAGAATACATACAGGAGTGAAGCCTTACAAGTGTGATGTTTGTGGCACAGCATTTACTCAGACAAGCAACCTACAAAGTCATAAAATAATCCATACAGGAAATAAACCTTAGATGTGTGGAGCAGCATTTACTACGAGGGGTAGTCTACAAAGACATAAAAGAATATATACAGCAAATGAACCCCTTACAAGTGCGATGTCTGTGGTGCTGCATTTACTCTGGTAGGTCACCTAGAAAGACACAAAGTATACATACAGAAAATAACCCGTACAAGTGTGATGTTTGTAATGCTGCAATTACTGAGAGTGGTAGTCTACAAAGATATAAAAGTATACTTAGCTTAGTGTGAGTGATAGTGCTGCTGCTGCTTGCAGTGATTTAATCAATCAGTCTCACAAGATAATAGAGGAAATCAAATCCTACAAGTGTGATATTTATGGTGTATCATTTATTGAGATAGATAACCAACCCCGCCTAGGCCGGTCCCAAGCCTGGCTGAAAAAAGGAGGCGGGCGGCCTACATAGAGGACCTGTAACAAGGCCGCCCCTCAACCATGCAAAGGCACAACAGGCCAATTACCTGTTTGCTTTAAACTTGATTACAAGAACTACAAGAGAGAAAACCGGACTGATTCTGAAGGTGACAGACTGGAATGGACTATGACATATGGAACTTGAAACACAAGAAGTATGAATGGGAAAGAAGGGGAGCTGGTGGAAGAGATGAGGAAAGCAAAACTAGAAATCCTGGCTTTAACGGAAACAAAGAAAAAAGGACAAGGAGTCATGGATCTTGATGGCAACACGCTGCTCTACAGTGGTGTACCCACATCTGAAAAAGCTAAAGGGTTGCATTGTGGCCAAAATCCAAAAGATAGTATCAAGGGATGGAACTTTGTCTCGGAGCACATTATGGTTGTAAAACTAAAAGAAGGAGAAACCATAGTCAACCTGGTCATGGTGCATGGGCCAAATGAGGATGAGAGAGCAGAGGTCAAGGAGGAATTCTTTGAGCTGCTTCACAGGACAGTGGATGACTGCCTAGACGAAATTATCATGCTCAGAGATTTCAATGCCGGAGTTGGAAATGACCATGCTAGATGGGGTGGAGTTATCAGAAGATATGGAGAAGATACTCTCAATGACAGTGGAAAGTGACTCCTTAGATTCTGCAGTGAGCAGAATCTGATCATTACAAACACAAAGTTCCCCCAATAGCGCATACATGTTCACTAGATGTGAACCAACCAAGAATGAGAAGTCAGTGATCGACTATGCCATTGTTAGAAGGAGCTCATTCAAATATGTCTGGGATGCTAGAGTCTGGAGGGGGCCAGAGATTGGAAGTGATCACTACCTGCTTACAATCAAAAGAACAACTGAAAAAGTTGCTCAGCCTAGGAACTGCCCAACATCATGCAAGAAACTAAGTAAACGAACAGGAGAAATGAGCATTTAGACCTACATGCTGAGAGAGCCAGAAATTAAGGCCAGATATCAGGGGCTTATTGCTGCAGCCGTGAGCAACACAGAAGAACAACCTGATGACTTGGAAACCCTCTGGCTCAAATTTAAGGACATCATAAAGACCGCTGCTGCAGAAGCATGTGGTGAAGTCCAACTTGGGAACAAGAGAAAGAGTACACCTTGGTGGACAGAGGAAGTCAAAGACAAAATGAGAGAAGAAAATGGCATGGAAACAATACTTAGGAGCTAAAAACACAGCAGGACAAATAGAGAAATATAGAGAATATGTGACACTCAGAATAGAAGCAAAGAACAAGGTGCTAGCAGCAAAACAAAAGTCCTGTGAAGAATTTGGAGAAAAGCTAGAAAAAGATGCGCAAGAAAACCAGAAATTGTTCTATAAGACCCTAATGAACATGAGGAAGGAAAAACAATGCCCTCTCAAATTTATTAAGGAGAAGCAATGCAAATTGCTTACTGCCCCAAAGGAAGTAATGGAAAGATGGAAAGAATATTTCTCAGAACTCCTGGATGGTGAGTGTGATGGACTTCTTATATATAGCTATTAAATAGCTTGGTTGACAGGTTTTTATTATGGTCTGTCACCTAGCTGCAGATACAAGGTCACTAATTAGTATGCAGGAGAGGTCAAAAAGAGGGCAAAGGATAGCCAAGGGTTGAGGGGGCATTGGGCGGTGTGTCTGTGTCATGGAAGAGTGAGGCAGCATGTAGGTATTGCTCCTATATATTTCGGATGTCCGTGTTTTTACAGATGTTTTCTGAAGTTATTCTGGTCACCCTGGAATGACAGAGTGCCTGATTCATTAGCAGGATAGGTAGATGAGTGATTAGAAATAATATAGTGACTTCTAGAGACGTGATGTCCTGGTTCTTATGTATGTATGTGTGTGTGTGTGTGTGTGTGCATGCATGCATGTGCGCGCGCATTTATTCATTCATAGATACAGCTGATTACAGGACTGTATCTCGACATTTACTGATAGACTGTTGTATGCCAGTATCTGCATTTACCCTATGCCATGGGAGTTAGAGATGTGTAGTGAAAGAGGTCTCACACGTAATACTACATTGGAGCATTCGTTTTATTCATAATAAAAATGTATGTGAATAAGCTGGACGTTTCTTCAATTCCTGTGTGGCTGTTGATGTTGCAAGTTTAAGGACTCTCATATGACCACTTGGCTACTGGTAATATGTTTACTCTTCCATTAATTAAATGATTAAACCTAAGCGGCAGGTTGGAGAACGCCACACTGAGCAAGGTCAAGCATCAGAAATGATAGCCACTAGCACAGAAGAGAAAACCAATGATGGTGAAGATGACATAAAGATGGAAGAACTGAATACAGCACTGGAGAAAATCAAGATGGACAAAGCAGCAGAGCATGATGGTATAACACCAGAAATGAATAAGTACATAGGAGCATCGGGCAACCTATTACTCATAAGGGTCCTACAGGCAGCGTGGTTCAAAAAGACCATACCAAAGGATTGGGAGATTGCCATCATAACACCAATTTTTAAAAAGGGTGACAATCGACAATGTGGAAACCACAGAGGTATATCCCTTCTCAGTGTCCCTGGTAAAATCTACTCTAGAATCCTAGAGCAGAGACTTTGACGCCTAGCTGAGCCACAATTGGATGAGGTCCAGTGCGGATTCTGAGCAACCGAAGTACTTAAGACCTAATCTTCACACTCCGACAGCTGAGTGAAAAGGCCCTTGAGTATAAGAGTGAGATCCATCTTTGTTTCATAGATCTCGAAAAGGCATTTGGAGCAAACTTTGGGACTGTTTGGCAAAGAACATTCCAGCACCTCTGATTCATGCTATACAGAGCTTCTACAAGTCTTGCAGAAATTATGTGAGGACAGCAAACCATAAGTCAGATGAGTTCAGGACCACCACTGATGTGAGACAAGGTGATATCCTGTCACCTTATCTTTTCATACTCCTCATGGACCATGTCATTAAGGCATGTAAGGAGAGGACAAGAAAGTATTCAGTGGGGTACTGGAAGATGAGATAGGTATGTATTTCAGAGCTGGCATTTGCTAATGATGTTGCCCTGATTGCTAAATCAGGCACATATCCAATCCAACCTGCAAGTCTGGAAGGAATAGGGATGGTCATAAGCAGCTCTAAAACAAAATCCATGGTGATATCACGAGAAGAAAGAAGACATCAGATTAAGCTGGGAGAACAGGTCCTGGAGCAGGTCAACCACTTTAAATACCCCGGAGCTTATTATAGACTGAAAGGTAGGCATAAAAGAAGAGTTGGCCACTCGAAAAGCAGATGCTGGGAGACTTTTGCAAGCCATAAATTGAGGATTCCTCAGCAAGAGAGAGGTTGGGAAGAAAACGAAGATGGCTGTATACCACTCCTAGTCTTGACATATGGATGCGAGTCATGGGCAATGACTACAGCTCACAAAAGCCAGATCCAAATCTCAGAAATGAGGTATCTGAGGAAGGCGGTTGAAGTAACAAGAAGAGACATGGTCCGCAACCAGACAATACATCAAGACCTAAAATCCCATCCTCTGCAGTCCTAAGTAGAACAGTCCGTACTAAGATGGTTTGGCCATGTCTGCAGAATGGGAGAAGATCGTCTACCACGACAAGCATGGGAAACAAAGAGCTGGGAGGACTAGAATGGAACCAGGCCAGGAGGAAGACATATGATAGGATAGTCTGGCGCTCTCTCTTCCAAACCTCTACACCTCATGGTAGAAGGGGAACGACTAAGTAAGTAAGAGAAAGATAACCTACAACAACATAAAATAGTGTAAACAGGAAAGAATCCTTACTGGTGTGATGCAGAATTTATTCAATGTCTTCTTGTTTGGTCCTTAGTGCTGACTGACAAAGCAATCAGTGACCAGCATGCCTGGTGGTGTCTTGTAGGGCAGCAACAAACTGTCTCTACTTTGCTCTTTCAACAGCCATCCTTCATGTGGTTGCCCCAGCCCTGGTTCATGCTTAGCATTTCAGCCTCCACAGTTCTCCGTCAGGTGGCCTTTGGTCATCCTTGCTTTCACTTTCTATCTGGAGTCCATAGCATGGCAGTTCTGGTGATGGTGTCAGGATCTCTTCTGGTGATGGTGTCAGGATCTCTTCTGGTGATGGTGTCAGGATCTCTTCTGGTGATGGTGTCAGGATCTCCTCTGAGGATGTGGCCCACCCAATTCCAGTGTTTACCAGCTATGATGGTGCACATGTCTTCTTGGTAGCTCCACATTAGCAGTTCTTGGCTGGTGATGGTGTTGAACCAGGAAAATTGAAAAAAGTTTCCTTAGGCAAATTTCTCAGAGTGGTAGCCTGTTGTTCGTCCATCACAAGTGATGAAGACCACTCTGTTCATCCAATTATTAGGATGTTAGGATAGTCTATGAGTACGAAGGTGACTGATGAGCCCGATGCGGGCCTGGAAGGATCTCGGACAGTGTGGGCAGGGAATGTTTGCTTCTTGTGAAGGTTTTATTTCACGATCTTTTCTAGCTTGTCTCTGCTGTTCCGCTGCTGCTCTTCTGGAAGATTCGCATGCCACTGCACCTTTACGAAGAGATGTGCGCCAGGCAGTTCGGTCTTGCGCAGCAGCTTCCCATGTGTCTGGGTTTATGTCAAAGGTTTTTAATGAAGCATTAAGCGTGTCTTTGAAGCGCTTTTTCTGGCCACCATGGGAGCGTCTACCCTTCTGCATCTCACCATAAAAGAGTATCTTTGGCAGTCGATGGTCTGGCATGCGGACTACATGACCTGCCCAGCAAATCTGTGACTGCATCAGAATAGTATCGATGCTAGGGATACCAGCTCTGTCAAGAACGGCGGTATCTGGGATCTTGTCTTACCATTTGATGTTCATTATCTTCCTGAAACAGACTGTATGGAAGTGGTTGAGCTTTTTTACGTGGCGCCTGTATACAGTCCATGTTTCACATGCATAAAGCAGCACTGGAAGCACCGCAGCTCTGTATACCTTCAGCTTTGTCTGTAGACTAATGCCACTTCGATGCCAAACATTGGTGTATAGTCTGCCAAATGTGCTGCTGGCTTTGGAGATCCTGGTGTTCACCTCATCATCAATGACGATGTTCTGGGATAGTGTACTACCAAGGTATGTGAACCTGTTCACAACATTCAGTTTCTCACCATTTACCTTGATGACTGGCTCCGTATAAATTGTGCCAGGAGCTGGTTGGTACATGATTTCTGTTTTCCCCGTGTTGATGGTAAGCCCAAAGTTGGAGCAGGCTTCGGAGAATCTATAAACGCTACGCTGCAGATCAGCCTCTGAGCCAGCACTGAGGGCACAGTCGTCAGCAAACAGAAGATCCCTGATGGTGTGTGATTTGACCTTGGTTTTTGCTTGAAGCCTCCTAAGGTTAAACAATTTTCCATCAATACGATATCTGATGTCAATTCTTGTGTCCCCGTCTCTGAAAGCATCAGTCAGCATAGCAGAAAACATGATACTGAAAAGCGTCGGTGCAAGTACACACCCTTGTTTAACTCCATTTGAGACTGGGAAAGGCTCCGATAGCTCACCGTTTTCCTGAACTCTAGCCTGCATTCCATCATGCAGCTGCTGCACTATTGAGATAAATTTCTTTGGGCAGCCGTATTTTGCCATGATCTTCCATAGACCCTCTCTACTGACCGTGTTGAACGCCTTTGTCAAGTCGATGAAAGCTGTGTACAGGTCACAGTGCTGTTCTTGGAATTTTTCTTGAAGCTGTCTTGCAGCAAACACCATATCGGTGGTTCCACGTTCTTTCCGGAATCCACACTGACTTTCAGGTAGAAGACCTTTGTCAAGATGAGCCGTAAGGCGATTAAGAACGATTCTAGCAAATATCTTCCCAGCGATTGATAGTAGTGAGATGCCTCGATGATTGTTACAGTCTTGGCGATTACCTTTACGTTTATAAAGATGTATAATTGACGCATCCTTGAGATTGTGTGGGATGGTTTCACTCTGCCACATTTGCTGGAAGATCATGTGAAGTTTCTCTATCAGAACTGTACCGCCATCTTTATAGACCTCAACAGGAATTGAATCGGAGCCGGGGGCCTTTCCACTAGAAAGTTGACGAATCGCTTTTTGAGTCTCCTCCAGAGTTGGTATATCATGTAGTGCTTCATTTGTAGGAATTTGGGGCAGTCGGTTGATGGCTTCATTGTTAATAGATGATGGCTGGTTCAAGAATATTATTAAAGTGTTCGACCCAGCGTTGGAGAATTTTTTCCTTGTCTGTAATTAGTGTTTTTCCATCTGCATTAAGGAGGGGAAATGATCCTAATGATGTTGGACCATAGACCGCTTTGAGTGCATGGTAAAAATTTTTCAAGTCATGGCTGTCAGCAAAGCCTTGGAGCTCATCTGCTTTATTACTCAGCCATGAATCCCGCATCTGGCGTAGTTTATGTTGGACGATTCTACGCATGTTGTTGAAAGCGTCTTTCTTGGATGTAGATTTTGGATCATTTAAATATGCTTTATGGAGATGGTGTTTCTCAGCCAACATCTTCTTTATATCATCTGAGTTCTCATCAAACCAGTCATTTTGTTTCTTGATGGTGGGACCCAGGACCTCTGTAGCAGTGTTGTAGATCTGCTCACTTAGGGCTGTCCAATTTGTTTCCGCACTTTGGCCGTCTAACGAGATAGATTTGAGACGGTCTTCTAGGGTGTCAGTGAATGACTGTTTAATTTTTGTCTTCTTTAGTTTGGTAATATCCAGCCTTATTTGAGTTTTCTTTCCCTGAGGGCGCCTGGCAGGTTGAATACGAATTTTAAGTTTAGACACAATGAGGCGATGATCAGTCCAGCATTCGGTACCACACATGGACTTGGTCACCCGGACATCTTGCCTGTCCTTCTTCCTAACAATTATATAGTCAATTAGGTGCCAATGCTTCGAGCGAGGGTGCATCCAGGAGGTCCTGTTGCAAATAGGAAGTCGAAAAATGGTGTTGGTGACAAGGAGGTTATGTTCTGCGCAAGTCTGGAGGAGAAGAAGTCCATTGCTGTTGCAGCGACCCATGCCGTACTTTCCGATAGTGCCATTCCAGGAGATGTTATCTGAGCCTACTCTTGCATTAAAGTCACCAAGAATAATAAGCTTATCTGCTTTGGGAACTGATGCAATGACTGCATGTAGTTCTTCGTAAAACTTATCCTTGACGTCATCCTGGTTTGTCATAGTTGGTGCATACGCGCTAATGATGGTGGCATGTTTCCTTCAATAAAGCAGCGGGATCTTGACCGTCATGAGTCGGTCATTTATTCCCTTTGGGGGCTCCGCTAGCTTGCCAATAATTGCTGTTTTGATTGCAAATCCAACCCCTGCTTCTCGTCTTTCTTCATTTCCTCTTCCGCTCCAATAGAATGTATAACCTGCACCCTTTTCGCAAAGTTGGCCCTCGCCTGCAAGTCGAGTTTCACTCAGTGCTGCTATGTCAATGTTGTATCTGGCCAGTTCTCTCCCAATCAGGGCAGTTCGCCTCTCGGGTCTGTTTGTGTTAAAGTCTTTGTCGAGTAGAGTGCGCACATTCCATGCGCCTAGAATGAGGGGGAAAAATCTGTCCTTTCTTTTTCTTATGTGTCGCCCGCTGAAGTAGGGTACCCACCAACCGCGGTAAGCTGGTTAGGTAATGGTGGAGCAGGCAATAGTTAGGGCACCTTTTCTAGCCCCTTCCTCATGCCATGGAGGTGAGCAGTGCTTTCCTAAAGAGGGCTGCTCAGTCACTCAGGGGGCTGCCGAATCCCACTGCTGCTCCGATCAGTGGAAGACGACCATATGGCCTGAGCCGCCTGTGTGTAGGTCTGCGACTACGACTGCCAGCGCACCCACGCCTGCCGCTTCGCCGCTCGCCCATCGCCACAGGACTTGTTGTGAGTGGATGGATGAGTGGATGAAAGAGTGACTTGCGCAGTGATTTGGTTTAAAGTAAGGAAGAGTTGCGCAATTCGTCGACCTCACTCTCTCGCCTGGGTCCATCTTAATCCAGTGGCAAGACAAGTCAAGACGACTGGAGATGAAGTCAGGTGCAGTGGATGACCATGGCTTTCTACGTGCCTCGCCATGCTCCTTACGCTCCACAGCGCGTTGCTGGTAATCGCCGTCATGCCCGTTGAACCAACAGGTGGTTTCTTCCGCGCAGTCTACCGAATCCAGTCTTCGCATGCATGGGTAGGCAGACCCTAACTCACCGAAGGTTTATAACCAGTCGGCTACCCTCACCTAGTTTAGCCGGCCTGTCAAAGCCGTTTCCCGGGGGGTGGCCGCTGTCACATGCTGACAGCTACGAGGAGCCACAGGTGAGAGCTGAATGCCAGGTTTGGACCAAAGGTGGCCGAGCTGCCCTGAAAAGGGCATGACAGCTCCTTAACCAGAAGGTAGCCTACAGTTACATGAAAGGATACATGGACTGGAAATGTAGTGTTTGTGGTGCATCATTTAATGTGAGAGGTGGTCTACAAAAAAATAAAAGAATGTTTACAGGAGAGAGACCTTACAAGTGTGATGTTTGTGGTGCAGCATTTACTGAGACAAGTAACTTACAAATATATAAGAGAATACATACAGATAATAAGCATTACAAGTGTGATGTATGTGGGGCAGCATTTACTGAGACAAGTAACTTACAAAAATATAAGAGAATCCATACAGATAATAAGCATTACATGTGTGATGTATGTGGGGCAGCATTTACTGAGACAAGTAACTTACAAAAATATAAGAGAATCCATACAGATAATAAGCATTACATGTGTGATGTATGTGGGGCAGCATTTACTGAGACAAGTAACTTACAAAAATATAAGAGAATCCATACAGATAATAAGCATTACAAGTGTGATGTATGTGGGGCAGCATTTACACAAAGAGGTTGCCTACAAAATTATTTAAGAATGCAAGCAGGAGAGAGCTTAATAATTGTAACGTTTTTTGGTTCAGCATTTACATAGAGAAATATTCCGCAAAAAAACAAAAATATATACTAGAGAGAAACTTCACTAGTGTATGATGTTTGTGGTGCAGCATTTACTGTGATTGGTAGTCTACAAAATCATAAATGAGAACATACAGGGTGTCACGAAGTGGTTTTAATTTTATAGAGTGTGCCTGAATGAAAGCAAGACCCTAGTATGAGAAAGTCTGAGAAAATAGAATTTAGATGGAAAATGACAAGCCTGTGGACAGATGCGACTATTGGCTCAAGGGATAGAACCAGGATTTGAATATCCTCTTGCCGCTTCGTGACTTTAGACTCGCTATAGTCTCGCCCTCCTCTGACTTCCTTTAAATACAAGGAGATAAGGTGTATAAATACGACCACAAACACCACTATACAGACAACATAGAGTAAGTATAGTAAAGAATAGAAGCTGATCCAGTAAATAATATATGTATATATTTATTTACATACAAGAAAAACATAAAATGGCATATTACGTCATCAAGTCAGTCGATAGCGTGCACTGTTGCACGGCCTGGGAAACAAGTAACAATGAAATTGAGAGACACGAGAGACAAAAAAAAACCCCAAATCACATTCACTCTTTCTGTCACCCTGCTGAGGAACAATAAAAATGGTTAGTGATTTAAAACCCAATCTAATTTGGTGGGGCTGTCAACTTTTAGCCTCCACTCTCTAACACTAATAAATTTCTACTGTCTTAGTCCTGGTGACTTCTTCCTCAACGAAACGCTACACAGCTTTCTACTAGTTAGGCGGTATGCGCTGATAACTACACCACAAGAATTGCTAACATAATAGACTTGGTTTTTCGAACGCAGACTCAGTGTCTATCCGTCCAATGGATACTGAACAGACCCTACTGGTCCTGTCTATTTTCTCCCTCCGTCTCTCTCGTGGTCTCAGTGTCTCTCTAGCTCTCTCTTTCTTGGTCTCAGTGTCTCTCTAACACTCGAGGACTGATGATGCGGCGTCTCCGCTACTCTCTTCTCTACTATCAGGACCCAGGGATGTTAACCCTCTCCCCTGCTCCTGAATTCGGTGCTGACGATGTTCGGATATCCAGCATGAGGGACTTGGTTAACTGTAGGCGCTTCTCTGCTGCTGAGCAAACTTTCCCCTTTTCTCCCACTCCGGATTTAGAGGAAGACACAGCCTTGATTTCTGGCTGTATGAAATTGAAACCAGTCTCCCGGCCACCTGCCGTTGCTAGAGACTATAATTGCGATGCTCTCGGCTGTATGATAAATAAACCACGGTCCAGCTGAAAGCATAGGGGCTTCACTGCCAGAGACCATAGGTCAGACCCTTAAAATAGGTCCTGTTGCCGTGGGTAATTTTGCACATGGGCAAATTTACGCTTCCCCACTATTCTTGGCGGGACTCGCTGAAATTAAAAGAAACAGCGTCTAATGTACACCCTCTCTAAAATCGCTTATCTCTAACATATACGATACATAAAATAATTATGTACACGTGTCACTTCAATCTCACTCCTTCTACTAAAATCTGCCAGGTAAAATAAACAAAACCTCCCGACACCGTCTGACACGTTACATGGCCGTTACGCATGGCCGATCACGTGTTCAAACTTGACAAAAATAGGGAAATTCTTTTACCCATTAACACAAGAGTTTCCCCGGCTTACTCCTATTTAAATTAAACCTCGCTGTAGGGATGATTTATTTCCCCACGCCGTATAATTCACTGATAACATAAGCTCACTGCATTCCTCACATTTAAGGCTCAGAAAAATTAACGTACACACCAAGGATTTCCCAATAAAATTACATTAGAAAATATACAGGAATAAATGGTGGTTTTACATAACATTCTACAAATCTGGGCACACGTGTAGCTTATAACTTCCCACGTTCCTATCTACTGCCAAAATCATAGAAAGAATAAGCACACTGTTGCATTTACGTCGTTCTTCAAAAAATAATAATGGATGGCACTATCGTTTATTTTAAAACTGAAAAGCTAAACTTTACCTAAGGGCGAATTTCTGAAAAACCCACTAATAAGTAAAACGATTAATAAAATAGTTACATACCGATTATCGCTTGTTTTTTTCCCACAGTGGAGAACGATAATTACGACGTCCTACGGCCAGGCAATTATTTCTTCAGAGACAATTGCCCGCAGTTTCCTCTCTCATTATATACAAGAGAAAACACCCACGCGAATTCCTCTCCCACGCCTATCCTAAGTTTTCACTCGGACCAATGGGAGCGCTAGGAAAAATCAATACTATCAACCTACGCAAATTCCCGCGTGTAGGAAAATTGCGTCACGTTACGCGATTTCCTCGTGTTTCCAGCCGCGTGCTACTGACGCGTCATACAGGAGTGCCCGAAAATATCGATTTTCGTAAACAATGAAATCTACGGGAATCGCGAAAAATACAGGAGAGGGTAAAACTGATGCTAGAATAAAATAAACCTACCATCATAAAACGAACCCGTTTAAATTTCCTACTCAAAAATACCGAACACGATATTTTTACATGATAAGAAACAAGGCAAACCCATATAAAAGAAAAAGAGAAGAGAAATGGTGAAACTCAAAACAGAATCGGGCCTGATGAAAGTCAGAATTACAGTGTAGCATCACATAAGTCCCCCCTTTCAAGTACGGGAATCCGTGCTCAATCACTGAAATCTCTGGAATTCATACTGGTCCGTATCTAGATCTACATCCCGATCTAATCACTGTCATAATTAGCATTATCATACAGGCCCATCTCCATATCCTTGAGAATCTTGGCAAGCCCGGGATCGTGAGGGTCACGCCATGGGATTTCCTCCTGGCGACTGCAACATGACTGGTCGCCCTTCCTCCTCCCTCTCGTGTGTTTCCTTCGCCCACGAATTTTCCTGTCGGCGCATGGTAAATACTGATTACCAACTGGTGCGACCTCCCAGTGTTTTGAAACAGTCTGACTGGCTTGGCCAGACATCGCCGTAACAGGGCGTAACTGTTTGCGGTTGACTGAAGAGCCGTGCACATGTTCCTTCTTGTCAGTATTTCCCTCCCTTGAGGGATTTAATACCATCGGGGGCCTAATTCCCGACGACAAAGAAGATACTTCTGAAGTAAGAGGCGTCACCACTGTTTGACCTTTAGGCTGAACAGGGCTGACAGGCGAATACGCCTCTGTAAATAACATTCCACTGTCTTTAGAGGCGTCTCTCCTCCTCATAGCAAGACAAGGAGGTTTGAGCTCCCGTGGGGCTCCGTGAATTTGGGGCTTTCCCCTTTCACTTTTCTGGCCTGCAGTAGGCCCCCTTGCATTAGCAAGGATCGGTGTGGTGGGGTTTCCCAAAACTAAGTATGGGCTTCCCAGGATGAAATCATGTGCTGGCTGTGCCATTACAGCTGCCTTGATGGTGCCAGACACAAACTTGCATTTCACCTCAATATTGGCTACAGGCAGACGCTGTGAGACACCTCTTCTCAAAATGCCACCAATCTCAACTATTTCTCCTGTCCACTGACCTGGTTTCACCAAATGACGAGCGACAATACTGGGGTATGTAAGCCCGCTGTCAAACAAACAAGTAGTTGTCGTTCCGTTCACTACAGCTGGTCCACTGTTAGAGAACAAATTCTCTGCCTGGACTGGTTCCCATTTATTCCCTTTAGTCCATCTCACCGGTCTTAAACAAGCTGCATGGTGAGCTGGGGGTTTGTTCATGCACCGGGATGTCCAGTGGGAAGTGGTTCTACAATTCTGACAATACCTCTCATTATCTCCTCTGTTCCTAGCGGGTTCCTGAGAGGTTGTTGTCGGTGCTCTGTTATGCTGCTGGGGGCGCAAGTTATAACCAGAATGAGGCTCCTTGTGAGAAGGCCCTGGTTGCTGATGAGCTGGTGAAGTAATCGACTGCGATGATGAAGCTCCTTTGTCTGGGGCTGGCAGGTCTGGGTTTTTCCGTTTCTGTCCCAGTACTTCGGCCTGTGCTGTCTGGTACCTTTCTGCAAACAGAATAATCTGATCGAGTTGCTGGGCTCCCTGCTCTGCCAGATACCGCCTCAAGTCGGGGGACATGTTTGCTTTTACCTGTTCACACAGAACTAGCTCCTCTAACCCTTCAAAAGTTTTTGCCAGTCCTGACAGTTCCCTCCACCGAGTTAGGTAATTTCTCACCCGCTCGGCAAACTGTGCAAAACTCTCTCCCTTCTCCGGCCTGCTCTCCCTGAACATGGTTTGGCATTTTCGGGGTGTCCACTGAAATCTTTGCAACAAAGCGTTTCGCAGTGCCTCAAAGTTGTTCTGATCATCTATGAGCAACTTGTTGTAAACTTCATACGCATGACCTTTGAGTGATTGCGATAATTTTAGGCACCAAAGACTCTCATCCAACCCATATGCCTTTGCCATTCTTTGAAATTTCTCCAAGAACACGTCAATCTTTTCATTCCCGTTAGGGAACGAGTCAAATGGGAAGCTCATGGCTGCCATCCGGGGCCCTCCATTTCCTGAGGTGTCTGTTGCTCCTGCTCCGGGTGAATCTCCATTAGCAGAACTGCCCTCTGAGGATCGGTACTGCAGTTCCAGAGAACGCAGGGCAAGTTCGTGCTGTCTCTCCGCTGCCTTTTCCTCTTTTGCTGCTTCGGTGGCGGTTATCCTTTCCTCTTTTGCTGCTTCCAATTTCCGAAGTTCCATCTCTGCTGCGGCTGCCCTCTCTTCTTTCGCTGCTTCTGCGGCAGCTGTCCTCTCCTCTTTCGCTGCTTCTGCGGCGGCTATCCTTTGCCTTTCCTCAAGTTCTCGTTGATTATGCCTATCATTTTCTCCTCTTTATCCATTCCCATGTCCTGGACCGCGTCGCACCAGGCAGCTCGTAACTTGGCCATATCCGCCATCTTACCTGTAAACTGCTGTAAGTTCACAACTGACAGAAAATGACAGAAAGGAGAACAAAAGGAAGGAACTACCTGTTACGTAATAGGAAGTATTCCTCCTATAACCGATGTCCCAAAACCCGAACTCAGACTAGCGTCAAGTCTGAACAATAACCTTAAAAATATTTAGTTAAGAATCTACCGAAAACCCGAAATTACCTTCCTGTTAAAGAAAAATATGTCGGTAAGCCATCAATTACTAAATTTCCACCAATCTAACTGACTGTAACCTGTGGAGAAATTCTATTCTCAGAAAACTTTCTAGAGACACTCTATGAATCTAGATCACAGAATTGATCTCCACAGAATGATCCACCGGACGATTGCCGCCCACTTGTACGAAGTGGTTTTAATTTTATAGAGTGTGCCTGAATGAAAGCAAGACCCTAGTATGAGAAAGTCTGAGAAAATAGAATTTAGATGGAAAATGACACGCCTGTAGACAGACGCGACTATTGGCTCAAGGAATAGAACCAGGATTTGAATATCCTCTTGCCGCTTCGTGACTTTAGACTGGCTATAGTCTCGCCCTCCTCTGACTTCCTTTAAATACAAGGAGATAAGGTGTATAAATACGACCACAAACACCACTATACAGACAACATAGAGTAAGTATAGTAAAGAATAGAAGCTGATCCAGTAAATAATATATGTATATATTTATTTACATACAAGAAAAACATAAAATGGCATATTACGTCATCAAGTCAGTCGATAGCGTGCACTGTTGCACGGCCTGGGAAACAAGTAACAATGAAATTGAGAGACACGAGAGACAAAAAAAAAACCCCAAATCACATTCACTCTTTCTGTCACCCTGCTGAGGAACAATAAAAATGGTTAGTGATTTAAAACCCAATCTAATTTGGTGGGGCTGTCAACTTTTAGCCTCCACTCTCTAACACTAATAAATTTCTACTGTCTTAGTCCTGGTGACTTCTTCCTCAACGAAACGCTACACAGCTTTCTACTAGTTAGGCGGTATGCGCTGATAACTACACCACAAGAATTGCTAACATAATAGACTTGGTTTTTCGAACGCAGACTCAGTGTCTATCCGTCCAATGGATACTGAACAGACCCTACTGGTCCTGTCTATTTTCTCCCTCCGTCTCTCTCGTGGTCTCAGTGTCTCTCTAGCTCTCTCTTTCTTGGTCTCAGTGTCTCTCTAACACTCGAGGACTGATGACGCGGCGTCTCCGCTACTCTCTTCTCTACTATCAGGACCCAGGGATGTTAACCCTCTCCCCTGCTCCTGAATTCGGTGCTGACGATGTTCGGATATCCAGCATGAGGGACTTGGTTAACTGTAGGCGCTTCTCTGCTGCTGAGCAAACTTTCCCCTTTTCTCCCACTCCGGATTTAGAGGAAGACACAGCCTTGATTTCTGGCTGTATGAAATTGAAACCAGTCTCCCGGCCACCTGCCGTTGCTAGAGACTATAATTGCGATGCTCTCGGCTGTATGATAAATAAACCACGGTCCAGCTGAAGCATAGGGGCTTCACTGCCAGAGACCATAGGTCAGACCCTTAAAATAGGTCCTGTTGCCGTGGGTAATTTTGCACATGGGCAAATTTACGCTTCCCCACTATTCTTGCCGGGACTCGCTGAAATTAAAAGAAACAGCGTCTAATGTACACCCTCTCTAAAATCGCTTATCTCTAACATATACGATACATAAAATAATTATGTACACGTGTCACTTCAATCTCACTCCTTCTACTAAAATCTGCCAGGTAAAATAAACAAAACCTCCCGACACCGTCTGACACGTTACATGGCCGTTACGCATGGCCGATCACGTGTTCAAACTTGACAAAAATAGGGAAATTCTTTTACCCATTAACACAAGAGTTTCCCCGGCTTACTCCTATTTAAATTAAACCTCGCTGTAGGGATGATTTATTTCCCCACGCCGTATAATTCACTGATAACATAAGCTCACTGCATTCCTCACATTTAAGGCTCAGAAAAATTAACGTACACACCAAGGATTTCCCAATAAAATTACATTAGAAAATATACAGGAATAAATGGTGGTTTTACATAACATTCTACAAATCTGGGCACACGTGTAGCTTATAACTTCCCACGTTCCTATCTACTGCCAAAATCATAGAAAGAATAAGCACACTGTTGCATTTACGTCGTTCTTCAAAAAATAATAATGGATGGCACTATCGTTTATTTTAAAACTGAAAAGCTAAACTTTACCTAAGGGCGAATTTCTGAAAAACCCACTAATAAGTAAAACGATTAATAAAATAGTTACATACCGATTATCGCTTGTTTTTTTCCCACAGTGGAGAACGATAATTACGACGTCCTACGGCCAGGCAATTATTTCTTCAGAGACAATTGCCCGCAGTTTCCTCTCTCATTATATACAAGAGAAAACACCCACGCGAATTCCTCTCCCACGCCTATCCTAAGTTTTCACTCGGACCAATGGGAGCGCTAGGAAAAATCAATACTAGCAACCTTCGCAAATCCCGCGTGTAGGAAAATTGCGTCACATTACGTGATTTCCTCGTGTTTCTGACGTGTCATACAGGCGTGCCCGAAAATGTCGATTTTCGTAAACAATGAAATCTACGGGAATCGCGAAAAATACAGGAGAGGGTAAAACTAATGCTAGAATAAAATAAACCTACCATCATAAAACGAACCCGTTTAAATTTCCTACTCAAAAATACCGAACACGATATTTTTACATGATAAGAAACAAGGCAAACCCATATAAAAGAAAAAGAGAAGAGAAATGGTGAAACTCAAAACAGAATCGGGCCTGATGAAAGTCAGAATTACAGTGTAGCATCACATAAGTCCCCCCTTTCAAGTACGGGAATCCGTGCTCAATCACTGAAATCTCTGGAATTCATACTGGTCCGTATCTAGATCTACATCCCGATCTAATCACTGTCATAATTAGCATTATCATACAGGCCCATCTCCATATCCTTGAGAATCTTGGCAAGCCCGGGATCGTGAGGGTCACGCCATGGGATTTCCTCCTGGCGACTGCAACATGACTGGTCGCCCTTCCTCCTCCCTCTCGTGTGTTTCCTTCGCCCACGAATTTTCCTGTCGGCGCATGGTAAATACTGATTACCAACTGGTGCGACCTCCCAGTGTTTTGAAACAGTCTGACTGGCTTGGCCAGACATCGCCGTAACAGGGCGTAACTGTTTGCGGTTGACTGAAGAGCCGTGCACATGTTCCTTCTTGTCAGTATTTCCCTCCCTTGAGGGATTTAATACCATCGGGGGCCTAATTCCCGACGACAAAGAAGATACTTCTGAAGTAAGAGGCGTCACCACTGTTTGACCTTTAGGCTGAACAGGGCTGACAGGCGAATACGCCTCTGTAAATAACATTCCACTGTCTTTAGAGGCGTCTCTCCTCCTCATAGCAAGACAAGGAGGTTTGAGCTCCCGTGGGGCTCCGTGAATTTGGGGCTTTCCCCTTTCACTTTTCTGGCCTGCAGTAGGCCCCCTTGCATTAGCAAGGATCGGTGTGTGGTGGGGTTTCCCAAAACTAAGTATGGGCTTCCCAGGATGAAATCATGTGCTGGCTGTGCCATTACAGCTGCCTTGATGGTGCCAGACACAAACTTGCATTTCACCTCAATATTGGCTACAGGCAGACGCTGTGAGACACCTCTTCTCAAAATGCCACCAATCTCAACTATTTCTCCTGTCCACTGACCTGGTTTCACCAAATGACGAGCGACAATACTGGGGTATGTAAGCCCGCTGTCAAACAAACAAGTAGTTGTCGTTCCGTTCACTACAGCTGGTCCACTGTTAGAGAACAAATTCTCTGCCTGGACTGGTTCCCATTTATTCCCTTTAGTCCATCTCACCGGTCTTAAACAAGCTGCATGGTGAGCTGGGGGTTTGTTCATGCACCGGGATGTCCAGTGGGAAGTGGTTCTACAATTCTGACAATACCTCTCATTATCTCCTCTGTTCCTAGCGGGTTCCTGAGAGGTTGTTGTCGGTGCTCTGTTATGCTGCTGGGGGCGCAAGTTATAACCAGAATGAGGCTCCTTGTGAGAAGGCCCTGGTTGCTGATGAGCTGGTGAAGTAATCGACTGCGATGATGAAGCTCCTTTGTCTGGGGCTGGCAGGTCTGGGTTTTTCCGTTTCTGTCCCAGTACTTCGGCCTGTGCTGTCTGGTACCTTTCTGCAAACAGAATAATCTGATCGAGTTGCTGGGCTCCCTGCTCTGCCAGATACCGCCTCAAGTCGGGGGACATGTTTGCTTTTACCTGTTCACACAGAACTAGCTCCTCTAACCCTTCAAAAGTTTTTGCCAGTCCTGACAGTTCCCTCCACCGAGTTAGGTAATTTCTCACCCGCTCGGCAAACTGTGCAAAACTCTCTCCCTTCTCCGGCCTGCTCTCCCTGAACATGGTTTGGCATTTTCGGGGTGTCCACTGAAATCTTTGCAACAAAGCGTTTCGCAGTGCCTCAAAGTTGTTCTGATCATCTATGAGCAACTTGTTGTAAACTTCATACGCATGACCTTTGAGTGATTGCGATAATTTTAGGCACCAAAGACTCTCATCCAACCCATATGCCTTTGCCATTCTTTGAAATTTCTCCAAGAACACGTCAATCTTTTCATTCCCGTTAGGGAACGAGTCAAATGGGAAGCTCATGGCTGCCATCCGGGGCCCTCCATTTCCTGAGGTGTCTGTTGCTCCTGCTCCGGGTGAATCTCCATTAGCAGAACTGCCCTCTGAGGATCGGTACTGCAGTTCCAGAGAACGCAGGGCAAGTTCGTGCTGTCTCTCTGCTGCCTTTTCCTCTTTCGCTGCTTCGGCGGCGGTTATCCTTTCCTCTTTTGCTGCTTCCAATTTCCGAAGTTCCATCTCTGCTGCGGCTGCCCTCTCTTCTTTCGCTGCTTCTGCAGCAGCTGTCCTCTCCTCTTTCGCTGCTTCTGCGGCGGCTATCCTTTGCCTTTCCTCAAGTTCTCGTTGATTATGCCTATCATTTTCTCCTCTTTATCCATTCCCATGTCCTGGGCCGCGTCGCGCCAGGCAGCTCGTAACTTGGCCATATCCGCCATCTTACCTGTAAACTGCTGTAAGTTCACAACTGACAGAAAATGACAGAAAGGAGAACAAAAGGAAGGAACTACCTGTTACGTAATAGGAAGTATTCCTCCTATAACCGATGTCCCAAAACCCGAACTCAGACTAGCGTCAAGTCTGAACAATAACCTTAAAAATATTTAGTTAAGAATCTACCGAAAACCCGAAATTACCTTCCTGTTAAAGAAAAATATGTCGGTAAGCCATCAATTACTAAATTTCCACCAATCTAACTGACTGTAACCTGTGGAGAAATTCTATTCTCAGAAAACTTTCTAGAGACACTCTATGAATCTAGATCACAGAATTGATCTCCACAGAATGATCCACCGGACGATTGCCGCCCACTTGTACGAAGTGGTTTTAATTTTATAGAGTGTGCCTGAATGAAAGCAAGACCCTAGTATGAGAAAGTCTGAGAAAATAGAATTTAGATGGAAAATGACACGCCTGTAGACAGACGCGACTATTGGCTCAAGGGATAGAACCAGGATTTGAATATCCTCTTGCCGCTTCGTGACTTTAGACTGGCTATAGTCTCGCCCTCCTCTGACTTCCTTTAAATACAAGGAGATAAGGTGTATAAATACGACCACAAACACCACTATACAGACAACATAGAGTAAGTATAGTAAAGAATAGAAGCTGATCCAGTAAATAATATATGTATATATTTATTTACATACAAGAAAAACATAAAATGGCATATTACGTCATCAAGTCAGTCGATAGCGTGCACTGTTGCACGGCCTGGGAAACAAGTAACAATGAAATTGAGAGACACGAGAGACAAAAAAAAAACCCAAATCACATTCACTCTTTCTGTCACCCTGCTGAGGAACAATAAAAATGGTTAGTGATTTAAAACCCAATCTAATTTGGTGGGGCTGTCAACTTTTAGCCTCCACTCTCTAACACTAATAAATTTCTACTGTCTTAGTCCTGGTGACTTCTTCCTCAACGAAACGCTACACAGCTTTCTACTAGTTAGGCGGTATGCGCTGATAACTACACCACAAGAATTGCTAACATAATAGACTTGGTTTTTCGAACGCAGACTCAGTGTCTATCCGTCCAATGGATACTGAACAGACCCTACTGGTCCTGTCTATTTTCTCCCTCCGTCTCTCTCGTGGTCTCAGTGTCTCTCTAGCTCTCTCTTTCTTGGTCTCAGTGTCTCTCTAACACTCGAGGACTGATGACGCGGCGTCTCCGCTACTCTCTTCTCTACTATCAGGACCCAGGGATGTTAACCCTCTCCCCTGCTCCTGAATTCGGTGCTGACGATGTTCGGATATCCAGCATGAGGGACTTGGTTAACTGTAGGCGCTTCTCTGCTGCTGAGCAAACTTTCCCCTTTTCTCCCACTCCGGATTTAGAGGAAGACACAGCCTTGATTTCTGGCTGTATGAAATTGAAACCAGTCTCCCGGCCACCTGCCGTTGCTAGAGACTATAATTGCGATGCTCTCGGCTGTATGATAAATAAACCACGGTCCAGCTGAAGCATAGGGGCTTCACTGCCAGAGACCATAGGTCAGACCCTTAAAATAGGTCCTGTTGCCGTGGGTAATTTTGCACATGGGCAAATTTACGCTTCCCCACTATTCTTGGCGGGACTCGCTGAAATTAAAAGAAACAGCGTCTAATGTACACCCTCTCTAAAATCGCTTATCTCTAACATATACGATACATAAAATAATTATGTACACGTGTCACTTCAATCTCACTCCTTCTACTAAAATCTGCCAGGTAAAATAAACAAAACCTCCCGACACCGTCTGACACGTTACATGGCCGTTACGCATGGCCGATCACGTGTTCAAACTTGACAAAAATATTGAAATTCTTTTACCCATTAACACAAGAGTTTCCCCGGCTTACTCCTATTTAAATTAAACCTCGCTGTAGGGATGATTTATTTCCCCACGCCGTATAATTCACTGATAACATAAGCTCACTGCATTCCTCACATTTAAGGCTCAGAAAAATTAACGTACACACCAAGGATTTCCCAATAAAATTACATTAGAAAATATACAGGAATAAATGGTGGTTTTACATAACATTCTACAAATCTGGGCACACGTGTAGCTTATAACTTCCCACGTTCCTATCTACTGCCAAAATCATAGAAAGAATAAGCACACTGTTGCATTTACGTCGTTCTTCAAAAAATAATAATGGATGGCACTATCGTTTATTTTAAAACTGAAAAGCTAAACTTTACCTAAGGGCGAATTTCTGAAAAACCCACTAATAAGTAAAACGATTAATAAAATAGTTACATACCGATTATCGCTTGTTTTTTTCCCACAGTGGAGAACGATAATTACGACGTCCTACGGCCAGGCAATTATTTCTTCAGAGACAATTGCCCGCAGTTTCCTCTCTCATTATATACAAGAGAAAACACCCACGCGAATTCCTCTCCCACGCCTATCCTAAGTTTTCACTCGGACCAATGGGAGCGCTAGGAAAAATCAATACTAGCAACCTTCGCAAATCCCGCGTGTAGGAAAATTGCGTCACATTACGTGATTTCCTCGTGTTTCTGACGTGTCATACAGGCGTGCCCGAAAATGTCGATTTTCGTAAACAATGAAATCTACGGGAATCGCGAAAAATACAGGAGAGGGTAAAACTGATGCTAGAATAAAATAAACCTACCATCATAAAACGAACCCGTTTAAATTTCCTACTCAAAAATACCGAACACGATATTTTTACATGATAAGAAACAAGGCAAACCCATATAAAAGAAAAAGAGAAGAGAAATGGTGAAACTCAAAACAGAATCGGGCCTGATGAAAGTCAGAATTACAGTGTAGCATCACATAAGTCCCCCCTTTCAAGTACGGGAATCCGTGCTCAATCACTGAAATCTCTGGAATTCATACTGGTCCGTATCTAGATCTACATCCCGATCTAATCACTGTCATAATTAGCATTATCATACAGGCCCATCTCCATATCCTTGAGAATCTTGGCAAGCCCGGGATCGTGAGGGTCACGCCATGGGATTTCCTCCTGGCGACTGCAACATGACTGGTCGCCCTTCCTCCTCCCTCTCGTGTGTTTCCTTCGCCCACGAATTTTCCTGTCGGCGCATGGTAAATACTGATTACCAACTGGTGCGACCTCCCAGTGTTTTGAAACAGTCTGACTGGCTTGGCCAGACATCGCCGTAACAGGGCGTAACTGTTTGCGGTTGACTGAAGAGCCGTGCACATGTTCCTTCTTGTCAGTATTTCCCTCCCTTGAGGGATTTAATACCATCGGGGGCCTAATTCCCGACGACAAAGAAGATACTTCTGAAGTAAGAGGCGTCACCACTGTTTGACCTTTAGGCTGAACAGGGCTGACAGGCGAATACGCCTCTGTAAATAACATTCCACTGTCTTTAGAGGCGTCTCTCCTCCTCATAGCAAGACAAGGAGGTTTGAGCTCCCGTGGGGCTCCGTGAATTTGGGGCTTTCCCCTTTCACTTTTCTGGCCTGCAGTAGGCCCCCTTGCATTAGCAAGGATCGGTGTGGTGGGGTTTCCCAAAACTAAGTATGGGCTTCCCAGTATGAAATCATGTGCTGGCTGTGCCATTACAGCTGCCTTGATGGTGCCAGACACAAACTTGCATTTCACCTCAATATTGGCTACAGGCAGACGCTGTGAGACACCTCTTCTCAAAATGCCACCAATCTCAACTATTTCTCCTGTCCACTGACCTGGTTTCACCAAATGACGAGCGACAATACTGGGGTATGTAAGCCCGCTGTCAAACAAACAAGTAGTTGTCGTTCCGTTCACTACAGCTGGTCCACTGTTAGAGAACAAATTCTCTGCCTGGACTGGTTCCCATTTATTCCCTTTAGTCCATCTCACCGGTCTTAAACAAGCTGCATGGTGAGCTGGGGGTTTGTTCATGCACCGGGATGTCCAGTGGGAAGTGGTTCTACAATTCTGACAATACCTCTCATTATCTCCTCTGTTCCTAGCGGGTTCCTGAGAGGTTGTTGTCGGTGCTCTGTTATGCTGCTGGGGGCGCAAGTTATAACCAGAATGAGGCTCCTTGTGAGAAGGCCCTGGTTGCTGATGAGCTGGTGAAGTAATCGACTGCGATGATGAAGCTCCTTTGTCTGGGGCTGGCAGGTCTGGGTTTTTCCGTTTCTGTCCCAGTACTTCGGCCTGTGCTGTCTGGTACCTTTCTGCAAACAGAATAATCTGATCGAGTTGCTGGGCTCCCTGCTCTGCCAGATACCGCCTCAAGTCGGGGGACATGTTTGCTTTTACCTGTTCACACAGAACTAGCTCCTCTAACCCTTCAAAAGTTTTTGCCAGTCCTGACAGTTCCCTCCACCGAGTTAGGTAATTTCTCACCCGCTCGGCAAACTGTGCAAAACTCTCTCCCTTCTCCGGCCTGCTCTCCCTGAACATGGTTTGGCATTTTCGGGGTGTCCACTGAAATCTTTGCAACAAAGCGTTTCGCAGTGCCTCAAAGTTGTTCTGATCATCTATGAGCAACTTGTTGTAAACTTCATACGCATGACCTTTGAGTGATTGCGATAATTTTAGGCACCAAAGACTCTCATCCAACCCATATGCCTTTGCCATTCTTTGAAATTTCTCCAAGAACACGTCAATCTTTTCATTCCCGTTAGGGAACGAGTCAAATGGGAAGCTCATGGCTGCCATCCGGGGCCCTCCATTTCCTGAGGTGTCTGTTGCTCCTGCTCCGGGTGAATCTCCATTAGCAGAACTGCCCTCTGAGGATCGGTACTGCAGTTCCAGAGAACGCAGGGCAAGTTCGTGCTGTCTCTCCGCTGCCTTTTCCTCTTTCGCTGCTTCGGCGGCGGTTATCCTTTCCTCTTTTGCTGCTTCCAATTTCCGAAGTTCCATCTCTGCTGCGGCTGCCCTCTCTTCTTTCGCTGCTTCTGCGGCAGCTGTCCTCTCCTCTTTCGCTGCTTCTGCGGCGGCTATCCTTTGCCTTTCCTCAAGTTCTCGTTGATTATGCCTATCATTTTCTCCTCTTTATCCATTCCCATGTCCTGGGCCACGTCGCGCCAGGCAGCTCGTAACTTGGCCATATCCGCCATCTTACCTGTAAACTGCTGTAAGTTCACAACTGACAGAAAATGACAGAAAGGAGAACAAAAGGAAGGAACTACCTGTTACGTAATAGGAAGTATTCCTCCTATAACCGATGTCCCAAAACCCGAACTCAGACTAGCGTCAAGTCTGAACAATAACCTTAAAAATATTTAGTTAAGAATCTACCGAAAACCCGAAATTACCTTCCTGTTAAAGAAAAATATGTCGGTAAGCCATCAATTACTAAATTTCCACCAATCTAACTGACTGTAACCTGTGGAGAAATTCTATTCTCAGAAAACTTTCTAGAGACACTCTATGAATCTAGATCACAGAATTGATCTCCACAGAATGATCCACCGGACGATTGCCGCCCACTTGTACGAAGTGGTTTTAATTTTATAGAGTGTGCCTGAATGAAAGCAAGACCCTAGTATGAGAAAGTCTGAGAAAATAGAATTTAGATGGAAAATGACACGCCTGTAGACAGACGCGACTATTGGCTCAAGGGATAGAACCAGGATTTGAATATCCTCTTGCCGCTTCGTGACTTTAGACTGGCTATAGTCTCGCCCTCCTCTGACTTCCTTTAAATACAAGGAGATAAGGTGTATAAATACGACCACAAACACCACTATACAGACAACATAGAGTAAGTATAGTAAAGAATAGAAGCTGATCCAGTAAATAATATATGTATATATTTATTTACATACAAGAAAAACATAAAATGGCATATTACGTCATCAAGTCAGTCGATAGCGTGCACTGTTGCACGGCCTGGGAAACAAGTAACAATGAAATTGAGAGACACGAGAGACAAAAAAAAAAACCCCAAATCACATTCACTCTTTCTGTCACCCTGCTGAGGAACAATAAAAATGGTTAGTGATTTAAAAACCCAACTAATTTGGTGGGGCTGTCAACTTTTAGCCTCCACTCTCTAACACTAATAAATTTCTACTGTCTTAGTCCTGGTGACTTCTTCCTCAACGAAACGCTACACAGCTTTCTACTAGTTAGGCGGTATGCGCTGATAACTACACCACAAGAATTGCTAACATAATAGACTTGGTTTTTCGAACGCAGACTCAGTGTCTATCCGTCCAATGGATACTGAACAGACCCTACTGGTCCTGTCTATTTTCTCCCTCCGTCTCTCTCGTGGTCTCAGTGTCTCTCTAGCTCTCTCTTTCTTGGTCTCAGTGTCTCTCTAACACTCGAGGACTGATGACGCGGCGTCTCCGCTACTCTCTTCTCTACTATCAGGACCCAGGGATGTTAACCCTCTCCCCTGCTCCTGAATTCGGTGCTGACGATGTTCGGATATCCAGCATGAGGGACTTGGTTAACTGTAGGCGCTTCTCTGCTGCTGAGCAAACTTTCCCCTTTTCTCCCACTCCGGATTTAGAGGAAGACACAGCCTTGATTTCTGGCTGTATGAAATTGAAACCAGTCTCCCGGCCACCTGCCGTTGCTAGAGACTATAATTGCGATGCTCTCGGCTGTATGATAAATAAACCACGGTCCAGCTGATGCATAGGGGCTTCACTGCCAGAGACCATAGGTCAGACCCTTAAAATAGGTCCTGTTGCCGTGGGTAATTTTGCACATGGGCAAATTTACGCTTCCCCACTATTCTTGCCGGGACTCGCTGAAATTAAAAGAAACAGCGTCTAGTGTACACCCTCTCTAAAATCGCTTATCTCTAACATATACGATACATAAAATAATTATGTACACGTGTCACTTCAATCTCACTCCTTCTACTAAAATCTGCCAGGTAAAATAAACAAAACCTCCCGACACCGTCTGACACGTTACATGGCCGTTACGCATGGCCGATCACGTGTTCAAACTTGACAAAAATAGGGAAATTCTTTTACCCATTAACACAAGAGTTTCCCCGGCTTACTCCTATTTAAATTAAACCTCGCTGTAGGATTGATTTATTTCCCCACGCCGTATAATTCACTGATAACATAAGCTCACTGCATTCCTCACATTTAAGGCTCAGAAAAATTAACGTACACACCAAGGATTTCCCAATAAAATTACATTAGAAAATATACAGGAATAAATGGTGGTTTTACATAACATTCTACAAATCTGGGCACACGTGTAGCTTATAACTTCCCACGTTCCTATCTACTGCCAAAATCATAGAAAGAATAAGCACACTGTTGCATTTACGTCGTTCTTCAAAAAATAATAATGGATGGCACTATCGTTTATTTTAAAACTGAAAAGCTAAACTTTACCTAAGGGCGAATTTCTGAAAAACCCACTAATAAGTAAAACGATTAATAAAATAGTTACATACCGATTATCGCTTGTTTTTTTCCCACAGTGGAGAACGATAATTACGACGTCCTACGGCCAGGCAATTATTTCTTCAGAGACAATTGCCCGCAGTTTCCTCTCTCATTATATACAAGAGAAAACACCCACGCGAATTCCTCTCCCACGCCTATCCTAAGTTTTCACTCGGACCAATGGGAGCGCTAGGAAAAATCAATACTAGCAACCTTCGCAAATCCCGCGTGTAGGAAAATTGCGTCACATTACGTGATTTCCTCGTGTTTCTGACGTGTCATACAGGCGTGCCCGAAAATGTCGATTTTCGTAAACAATGAAATCTACGGGAATCGCGAAAAATACAGGAGAGGGTAAAACTGATGCTAGAATAAAATAAACCTACCATCATAAAACGAACCCGTTTAAATTTCCTACTCAAAAATACCGAACACGATATTTTTACATGATAAGAAACAAGGCAAACCCATATAAAAGAAAAAGAGAAGAGAGATGGTGAAACTCAACACAGAATCGGGCCTGATGAAAGTCAGAATTACAGTGTAGCATCACACAGGGGAAAAGCCTTATAAGTCTGATGTTTGTGGTGCAGCATGTACTCACAGCTGTTTGTGCCTTCTATTTTAAAAGATCGCTAGTTTAGTTTCATGCCCTTTCTCTTGATCTGAAAGGCAATACATCTTTTTAACCCGTGAAAGGCAAGACAAGTTGAATTACCTTGGATTAACAGGTGATCATGGGCTATTGTATAAACATCATGTTGGTCAGATTATACAGAAGTCCAAGAGAGGTCTGGCAGCCCTAAAAAATTTCGCTGCAGCACACCTGGAGCAGACACTACTATTTCTCCTGTATCATCAGCTGGTCTTGTCTGTGATCGAGTATGGGTTTGGAATACTCATGCTGTCAATATCCCAATGTGAACGACTAGAACACATTCAAAATGAAGGGATGCGGATAGTCTTGGGCTGTATGCGAGATAACCCCATTGTGATGATGCGGCATGTGGTTGGATTGCTATCAGTTAGATTCAGGTGTGCGATGGCCCAGGCAAAAGCGTATATCTGGGTAACCACAGACAAAAGACATTCTCTGCATGGGAACATAGCTGACTTCAAAGAGCAAGAAGAGGGGGATATCATGGATGATGCTGGCAGATGAGACTATTAGACAGGTGGCCACAGTTGAAAATATATTCAAAGCAGAAGAATGTAGTAAGTCCCATGAGAGCTGGACAAACTACCAGCAAGTCATCATCAGCCTTGGTGGAGAGTGCAGAACTTTAGCCAGAGGGCGATCAGAGTTGGAAGTTGATCAGCTGATAAAGGATAATGCTGGAGATGATGATGCCATTGTGTACACTGATGGGTCTGTAATCCAGGGTAATAAATCAGGGTAGGGCTTCTCTGTCAGAGCAAAGGGCAGAACTATCACTGAACATATTGGTTCTTGCATGATAACAACCTCCAGCATGAGAATGGAGGTAGAGGCATTTACTACTGCTTAAGGTTTTTTTCTGAGACTTTATTAACAAAGGCAGTTATTGTATCAGACTCACAATCCATGCTTTGAAAGGTCCAAAACAGATGGAAACCTCCTTATATACATCAAAACTTCAAGAACTGATATGGATCTATGTGCCGGTCATGAAGGGTTACGCGGCAATGAAAGAGCTGACAGACTAGCTTCAAGAGCACCCATTGAAGGTGCATTAGACATGGATAAGAGCAAAATACTGAGGACAATTCATGATTACCTATTAGAGAATGACACTACAATTGATGAATCATCAAGGCTAAGACTGCTGGAATTTGGCATCAAAGGTTAGACCAGCAAGGATGGACATATGACTATGAGAGGACGCTTTCGGTGTGTAAACAACCAATGCGCAACAGGAACAATTAGCATTCATACCCTTCAACATTTGCTGGGGGAGACTGAGCACCTGTGGGTTTGCCCAGAGTGCAATGATATTTATTATGTTCTACAATAACAATAACCAGTGAACACAGCATCATTTTCTTTCATGGGAAATATCGGTTGAAAAATAGATTGCAAAACCATGAAAGTAGAGAAGTTAAAGTGAATAGAAATATTATAGTGGTAATGTGACCGCTTGTCATACACTACAATTAATACGTGTTAAAAACCACATAAAATTAGAAATAACAACGTTAAAAGCAGTTAAGACATTTGTGCACAGAATACAGTATCATTAAAAGTTCACGGCTTCGAGATAAGCTGTCCCAGAACAACAAAATAGTAAGTGCATGTTTATTGAATGGAAAATTTTGGGAGAAGTTGCAAGTCTGGGTTTTTTCCGTTGCTAGAGTGAGTGTCGTGTGGAAAAAAGTCGAAAAGCTGAGAAAGCGTGTGCAAATGTAGATGTTTGGTATCGTGTGGAAATTGGCGGGAAAAAAGAGTGGGCTGTATATAAAGAAGAGACGTGGGCGATTGACAGGCTTGTACAGATTTTTGGATTCGTTAGGCGAGAGGATTTTTACAGAACTTCGTCTTTGAGATTATCAAGACAAGTTGTTTTTAACTTGACAAGTTTGTTCAAGTTAGACAGGTATGTTTTTTTAAGTATACAAGTTTGTAGTTTTCTCTATTGGATATATCATTCCTGTGGATTGATATTTTCACTTTTGGATACTCACTACTTTATGTAAGAAAGACATAAGTGCTTCACTATTGTGCCAATGACATTGCTGTTCCAAATCACGTTAATAAAGATATATTTTATTTTTCTACATTGCTGAGTTTTCGTTGGAATATTACAGTTGGATACTTTGTCATAACCATTATACGAGATTGCTTTTCACTAACCATAAAAAAGGGTACGAACGAACTCTGGGAAGGAAGAATAAAATACAGTCAAGAATTTCCATCTCAGGCGGACAGACCTGTAAACGACTTGAACTAAGAAACGTACAAGAGTTAGCGCTCTTCAAAATATTTACCTGCGCTCAACACCATTAACTGAACTGACCCGACCAGCTGACGGACACACATTCTTTCATTGATGTTGTAACCAAATCGCACTAGCGCGGTTACACCTAATACAACTAGGCGCCGTGACCAGCCCTTTCTTGTTAGTGAAAGCATACTTATTCTGGCGAGCGAACAACCACCTTTTTTTTAGTGATAGCAGACAGGCCTAATTATTAATCACTATCATGGATCCACAAGCGTTGCAACAGCGGCTTAACCAGCAACAACACTTGATTAATATCCAGCAACAGCACCAACAACAACACTTAATAAATATCCAGCACAAACCTAAATGGGAAAGAGACACTGTCCAACAACGAGCAGATTGGAGTAGTTTACATAGAAGACATCAACGGATAGCTGTAAGAAATTTTGTTAGTCAAATCAAGACAGGAATAACACTACACATAACTAACATCAACAGTGGGAAGTGTCAGTTAACAACCGAGAATGGTTGGATAATGAATGTACAGCCGGTATTCCCGATGGACAACCTTCTCCAACCACAACGCAGATATATGGGAGAGGACCCAATAGCAGTCATCCTACAACAAAAGCATGCAGCACATCAAATTGCGAACAGAAATGCAGAAAAAGCTTTCCGAAAGAAACAGCGTACACACGATAAAAACACAAAACTGGAACAGTTTCATATCGGAGATCTAGTATACTACAAAAAACACGTTCGACATTCTAAATTTGACGACAAATGGATCGATGGTTTCAAAATCTTAGAACAGACTACACCAACAAATTTTATCCTGTGGCACGAAGAAAGACAGATCAGAACGAAAGCCCACATTTCACAAATCAAGAAAGAAAATCATCGTCCTGTTTCCCAGCCTATCCTCACTAACACCAGACCGATTCGCAAAACCACCCTCCTTTGTCCCCCCACGTCATCCTCTACATCTGATGTGTCACATTGCGACGATGAACATTCAAACCCCTCTCTTCACCCCCCGCACGATGCTATCGACAGACTACGTAGATGTCGCGACACTTCTACGAGTGAACACGACATCCCTCCGCAGGAGCTACGAGAGAGAATTCAAGCACGAAATCTTCGAGTTCAAGCAGATAATTACCAATCGTTGTCCGGAGATAGCAACACATCATTTAATGCAGAAAATCAACAACAACAGACTCTACAAGATGCCGACACCCATATAGATACACCACTACCTTCCGATACAGAGTTATCACCTGCCTCATTAACGGAACGAAATGCTCCCGTTCCTACTTCTACTCAACGAGATGAGTCAGACCTTGATACTGAAGAATACCAAAGTGATAACGATGATGATAACGAGCAAACCGACGATAATATGGACACATCCATTCGGTTCGCCTCGAAACGACCCTACGCATCTTCATCAAACGAATCGCTACCACAGACAAAGTTTATACGCCTTCCGCAGGAACATGTTCGTGCAAAGCTGTACACGAAACGGCGAACTAAAACAAAGAACATCACACAGCACAGTGCATCAACTTCGCAACACCCTACCTGTTACACTACATCAACCGTCACTGCTGTAGACACTGAGAAGAAACACGATAGAAGATTGTCTACGACAGACGCTCTGTACAGGAAACGTTCAACTAAGAGACAGAACATCACACAGCACAGTGCATCAATTTCGCAACACCCTACCTGTAACACTACATCAACCGTCACCGCTGTAGACACTGAGAAGATGTCTAGGAGAGAAGCTATATTAGAGATGGCCAAGTTGCTCTAGCTGGGCTACTCTAAATGGTTTTTTTGTCCGTGTACGATAGCAGATATGTCCAGGAGAGACAATGCTATATTTTAGAGTTAATCTAGTTTTCTCTGGCTAGATTACCCTAAATGGTTTCATTTTGTGTCCGTGTACGATAGCAGATATGTCCAGGAGTTAGTTGCTTATCCTTTACAGGACGTGGCAATCAACCCCAGCTTTTATTGGCTGTTTGTGATTTTTCTAGGCAATTTTTTTCATTCAGTAGTTTGCCATTGCTTTCTGAACGGTACGGCGCTTATACCATTGTTAAAAATCCACACAAAGCGATCTCATGTCCAGGAGAGACAATGCTATATTTTAGAGTTAATCTAGTTTGCTCTGGCTAGATTACTCTAAATGGTTTAATTTTGTGTCCGTATACGTTAGCAGATTTGTCCAGGAGAGACAATGCTATATTAGAGTTAACCAAGTTTGCTCTGGCTAGGTTACTCTATATGGTTTAATTTTCCTTGTCCGAGTACGATATAATTGTCTAGAAGAGAGACATCCTATTTTAGAGTCGGCCGGCGTGCTCTTGCTGGCTGCCCTAAAATGTTTTTCTGATGATGCCAGCCACCTTCTATGCCGTCCAGTTGATGCTATCAGCGGCAGTCATAACCGCCAGTGAAGAGAAAAGTCTGCAGAGGCGCAACTCTATTCAACATGCACAGTTACAGTAGGCCTATTTAAACCATTATATTTTGTATTAGATGATTTAAATTACATTTTGTCTGGACTTAGAAATATATGTATTGTTGTACATTATAAACTTAACCCAACGCATGCATGTACTTTTTGCCACTACGGAAGAATCTCAAGGGTTAAGGAAGACATTGTTTGATCTTAAGCTACACTCTCATGATATGAGACAAGCACATCAACCAAAACGGGCGATTTTGCCGTTTGTAGGCAATGCGCTACAGTTTTTGTTGGCACTACCCACGACAACTATGACAGTTTATGTCATAATATTAATACTTTGGTGGAAAACCAAAACATTATTACACATGTGATTAGCCGGAGCATCACAAATAGTAAACGATATTCAGAGCATTTTTTCTCAATTAACATATTTTTTACTTGTCTAACAGACATATGCTATGAAACGTTTTTATGATTACTCGTACTTCTTATGCATTGTTGACTTTCATTAATATCGCATGAATAACTATGTACCATGTATCATGTCTTTTTAACAATTTACTGTGTTGAGACACACAGATGTTGTACTCGACCACCTCTCTACTCCCTTTTCCCTATGCACAAACTGTCCAGACATGACCTCAGCGGCACCTCGCTGTGTTTCACTGTGCCAGGTCCGATCTTCGTTTTCACCGCCTTTATCTTCCCCCCTGTGGATTTCCCCATGCGAGTTCTTTTTTTTCTTACCTTTCTCTCACGCCTCGCGTTCATTCATCAATCCAAACCGGAACTGCTTTCTCTATTTCTCCCCCTTCCCCCCCCCAGCTATTTCACTGTACTATAAACCCCCCCTCCCTCTCTCTCAGTGGACGCCACGTCTGTGCCCGTCAATGGACTTCTCAAAATATCCATTGTGACCTTCATCGCTACCGTTCACACTGGCGGAGGTCATGGTCACAGGTAAACATCCTTGATCAGTTACCATTCAGATGTAAATATTAAGATAGGATTCACTTATTGTCCTGAGTGTTGATTAACACTGGAGTTTTGTTTGGCATGACCAAACCTTATATGTGTTGACTTTCAATGAAAAGTTCAATAAGTTTAACATTAAGTATGTATATTTCATATCATAACTCCATGTTTTTATGTATGATTACTAGCGTGTTGAGTAAAGATTACATAAGTATTGTATTAATACATGAATAATTTACATTGCGTATTGCACATTGCTATCCATAACCCATACTGTTTAATGACACAGTGTATAAACAACTTGCAGGTGTCCCCCGTTTTACGCAATATAAATCTACTGGATCCCTCGTTTTACGAAATAATTTTTTCTTTTCTTTTTTTTCGGTTCACATGTATACTGAGATCCTGTAATACATTTTTTTTAAGTTAGCTTACAAGTATACTGATATCTTGAAAAATTTTTGGCTCACATGTATACTGACATCTTGAAAAAATTTTTTTAATTTTTTTTTGGGCTCACATGTATACTGAGACTTTGAAAAAAATTTTTTAATCATTTTGGCTCATAAGTATATGCCCCCAGTCAATGACTTATACCAGTAACATAAATTTTTCTCAACCATTGTCCATTGCCAATTGACTCATAAATATATGCCCCATTTAATAATTTACTCCAGTATGTATGTTCGATACTTGATTTTTTTTAGTTGATAGGACGAAAATGTCTCCACATGGGATACATTTTTGTGGCCCCGGGAATTGTGTGACCGCTTGGCATACACTACAACTAATACGTGTTAAAAACCACATAAAATTAGAAATAACAACGTTAAAAGCAGTTAAGACACTTGTGCACAGAATACAGTATTATTTAAAGTTCACGGCTTTGAGATAAGCTGTCCCAGAACAACAAAATAGTAAGTGCATGTTTATTGAATGGAAAATTTTGGGAGAAGTTGCAAGTCTGGGTTTTTTTCCGTTGCTAGAGTGAGTGTCGTGTGGAAAAAAGTCGAAAAGCTGAGAAAGCGTGTGCAAATGTAGATGTTTGGTATCGTGTGGAAATTGGCGGGAAAAAAGAGTGGGCTGTATATAAAGAAGAGACGTGGGCGATTGACAGGCTTGTACAGATTTTTGGATTCGTTAGGCGAGAGGATTTTTACAGAACTTCGTCTTTGAGATTATCAAGACAAGTTGTTTTTAACTTGACAAGTTTGTTCAAGCTAGACAGGTATTTTTTTTTAAGTATACAAGTTTGTAGTTTTCTCTATTGGATATATCATTCCTGTGGATTGATATTTTCACTTTTGGATACTCACTACTTTATGTAAGAAAAACATAAGTGCTTCACTATTGTGCCAATGACATTGCTGTTCCAAATCACGTTAATAAAGATATATTTTATTTTTCTACATTGCTGAGTTTTCGTTGGAATATTACAGTTGGATACTTTATCATAACCATTATACGAGATTGCTTTTCACTAACCATAAAAAAGGGTACGAACGAACTCTGGGAAGGAAGAATAAAATACAGTCAAGAATTTCCATCTCAGGCGGACCTACTAGTAAACGACTTGAAGTAAGAATCGTACAAGAGTTAGCGCTCTTCAAAATATTTACCTGCGCTCAACACCATTAACTGAACTGACCCGACCAGCTGACGGACACACATTCTTTCATTGATGTTGTAAACAAATCGGACTAGCGCGGTTACAGTAAATCCATCTTGGAACGGCATCAATCCGAAAATAGTTATCAGAAAATGAGCAAGTCGGTGGAAGATGAAATATGTGACATGGAGGTTGGAACTGTGTGTCACGACCGCAACACTTTGGTAAAAAGACATGCTACATAGTTACTTATGCGATAGAACAAACTATCAATCTTACAGAAGGGAAATGGTGATGCTATACATATCTCCTAATTGTGCTGTGATACAAAAGGTGAAGTACGTATTAGCTCTGTTCACTACAATAGCATATGCACTTGTGTAATAGATAGCTGTTTCATATGCAGAGGAGTCATAGTTAGAAATGATATGGATAGACGTGGCAGTAGGTAAAGGATGCACACGACAGAGGCATTAAATAGTGTCGATAATAATCAAAGGAATTTGTTTACGAAGACTAGGAGTTTGTAGTGAGATAGAAATGCCTCAGCTGACAAGTATTGATAGTGAGCGAATATATTCCGTGATGGAATATCAGGAGTATGAAATGTATGAAGTATCAGAGAAGATAACTGGTTAACGATAGTATCAATGAAATTCAACAATGTATAAAAAGTAAGCGTAAAATGATCAATAGCATATGTCTGGTTCTGCACTCCTGAACAGACAAGTACAAAAATTAATTTGTTAATTGAGAAAATAATGCTCTGAGTATTGTTCACCATTTGTGATGTTCTGGCTAACCACATGTGTAATAATGTCTTGGTTTTCCACCAAGGTCTTAATGTTATGACATAAACTGTCATAGTTGTCGTCGGGTGCAGTGCGAAACAAAAAAACTGTAACACATGGCCTACAAACGGCAAAATCGCTCGTTTTGGTTGATGGGCTTGTTTCATATCATGAAAGTGTAGCTTAAGATCAAACAATGTCTTAACCTTTGAGATTCTGCTTTTGCAGCTAATAATACACCAATGTAATCCATGTGTTTGGTTATCTTATAATGTACAACAATGTTTGAGACATATTTCTATGTCCAAAAATACATGTTATTGAAATCTTCTAATTCTGAGTGTAATGGTTTAAACGCTGTAAAAATGGTAATTGTGCATGTCTAATAGTATTGCGCCTCTCCAGATTAGTTTCTCTTCCCTGGTGGTTATGACTGCAGCTGATAGCATCAGCAGGACGACATAGAAAGTGGCTGGCAGAAAATAGAACCTTTTAGAGCAGCCTAGCGAGATCAACCTGGCCGAATCTAAAATAGCAATGCCTCTCCTGGGCAATCTGCTATCGTACACGGAGAAAACAAATAAAACCATTTAGAGTAGCCTAGCGAGAGCAACCTGGCCGACTCTAAAATAGCAAAGCCTCTACTGGGAAATCTGCTATCGTACACGGAGAAAAAAAAACCAATTAGAGTAGCCTAGCTAGAGTTAGTTGCATATCCTTTACAGGACGTGACAATCAACCCCAGCTTTTATTGGCTGTTTGTGATTTTTCTAGGCAATTTTTTCATTCAGTAGTTTACCATTGCTTTCTGAACGGTACGGCGCTTATACCATTGTTAAAAATCTACAAAAAGCGATCTGCTACCAAACCGACTGCAGCAGGTTTCGAACCTGGTATATCTGGATTATGAAACTGCGTTCATATCCATTAGGCCACAGACGCCCCACAAGCTAGAGCAACCTGGCTATCTCTATTAGAGCGATGTCCCTCCTAAACAATCTTCTATCGTACTTCTTCTCAGTGTCTACAGCAGTGACGGTTGATGCAGTGTTACAGGTAGGGTGTTGCGATGTTGAAGCACTGTGCTGTGCGATGTTTTTTCATTTAGTTGGACGTTTCCTGCACAGCTTTGTACGAACATGCTCCTGTAGAATGCATATAAACTTTGTTAGTGGTATCGAGTCATCTGAGGAACATACTGTTGCATGACACTTCATGCTCAAATCGGGTTGACTGTAGTCACCAATGATTAACTTCAACCTTGGTGGGAAAATGCTTCTGTTCATATATGGTCTTATTAGCCATTCAATCCTTCAAATTATATTGTCTTGATAAGTTTGGCAATCGTGCTGATGATGTGATTGTGCGAATGGGTGGAAAATGATCTCTATAATACTGGACAGATTTGATAAACTCGTTTGGGTAGAGTCCAACAATTTATTACATATACATCACATTAATATCCATTTCATCAAATATACATCAATGTTGTGCAGTCCATTATAGTCTCCTATCTTAATTGCTCTGTCGTCAAAAGGTATGACTGTTTACTCGCGATGCCGTGGTTTGGTCATCTCGTAACGAACAGCCATCGAATTGGCGAAGATAATGGTTCTGACAATTACAAATCAGTACTCCCTGTTAATATTAATTTATGGCACAACGTATACCTCAATCGGAATGCTCCATTCCTGTATTCATAACCAAGATAGCTGCCCCCATTGCTAATCTCGAAGGAAGACTTCTGCACAATTCAGTTTATACTGGGAGTAATCAAAAATACGTCCGACTTGGACAAAGATCGGAGTCTGAAGGGTGAATCTAGAACGTTGTCAAGCGGTAGCATAACAACGTACCGCGTCATACTTAATCCTAGACAACTATACAAATTTGTGTTCAATAAAATATTGTGAAGCGCGGAACCTCTTATATTTATTGCATCCCATTATGTTAATGTGTAACTTTAAACATGCTAACTATTGAAGTGGCTAACATCATTAAACGAGTTGTAACACATACGTAGGGTCGTTTCAAGGCGAACTGAATGGATGCATCCATATTATCGTCGATGTGCGCGTTATCATCCTCGTTATCATCTTGTTGTTTGTCAGTGTCAGGGTCTGACTCATCTCGTTGTATCGAAGTAGGAACGCAAGCATTTCGTTCAGTTAATGAGGCAGGTGATATCTCTAAATCAGAAGGTTGTGGTGTAACTAGATGGGTGTCGATATCTTGTACAGTCTGATGTTGTTGGGCTAGTCATTCCTGTAGTATGTTAAGAGGAATGTTGTCTTCGCTACTTGCAGGCGAATTTGAGTGGTGACAGCTAGTACTGGGGTTCGGTTGATTTGAAGTACAGAACTTCTGTGCTCTTAGTGCATGCAAAGATGTGTTGCTATCACCGGACAACGACGAATTTTGTTGGTAATTATCTGCTTGAGCTCGAAAATGTCTTGATTGAATTCTCTCACGTAGCTCCTGCAAATGGATGTCATTTCACTCGCAGAGGTGTCGCGACATCTACGTAGGCTGTCGATAGCATCGTGCGTGTGGTGTGGAGAGGGGTATGAGTGTTCATCATCGCAATGTGATACATCAGATGTAGTGGCTGATGTGGGGGGATACAGGAGGGCGGTTTTTCAAATTGGTCTGGAACATCTGAGGATAGGCTGGAAAACAGGACGATGATTATTTTTCTTGATTTGTGAAATGTTGGCTTTTGTCCTGATCTTTTCTTGTTCATGCCACAGGATAAAATTTGTTGGTGTAGTCCGTTCTAAGATTTTGAAGCCATCGATCCATTTGTCGTCAAATTTAGAATGTCGAACGTGTTTTTGAAGTATACTAAATCTCCGATTTGAAACTGTTCCAGTTTTGTGTGTTTATCGTGTATATGCTATTTCTTCTGGAAAGCTTTTTCTGCATTTTAGTGCACAATTTGATGTGCTGCATGCTTTTGTTGTAGGATGACAGCTATTGGGTCCTTTCCCATATATTTGCGTTGTGGTTGGAGAAGGTTGTCTATAGGAAATACCGGCCCCCTATCGTAAAGGAGGTAAAATGGCGAGAAACCAGTAATGTCGTTAATGTTTACTTGTATTGCTTCTAGGGCCTGGTTGATGTTATTTTTTTGCAGTGTTATTCCTTTCCTGATTTGACCAACACAATTTCTTACGCTATCCAATGGTGTCTTCTACTTAGACTACTCCAATCTGCTCCTGTTTTAACAGTGCCTCTTTCTCATTTTCTATGGTATGGTTGAAGAAAAGGGCTAGTCACGGCGCCAATGAATGTGTATGTGCCCGTGTCAGTTAAAATGTGCAAGCAGTTATGATTTTATTTTCAATCAGAGGTAATCCTTTATATGTTGTTGTTCAAGTGGCTACAGGCCTTACGCCTGAGATGGAGATTCTTGACTTTTGCTAATTTTCCTTTCCAGTTTCGTACTTACCCTTTTAGGTTTGGTGATAAGCAAATAATCGTATAATGGTTTTTAAATGATCCAACTGTAACGTTCCAAAAACAGCAGCAATGCAGAAAATTCAACCAGAGTTTATTGAACGTCTTTCGACAAGCACTGATATTTACACAATGACATGATCGTTTACTTACGCTTAAACAAAATAGTGAGTTATATCCGAAAGGAAAATATATCCAACAGAAGAAAAAAAATGACTTGTCTTGATAATCTCAAAGACCAAGTTCACATAAATACTATAAACTGCCTAGCAAAAATTTATATCTATCTAATCTAATCTTTCACGCACATCTCTCCCTTTTATACAGCTTTTTCTTTTCCCACCATTTGTACACACGTCTCTCTTTTTACACACGTCTCTCTGTTTTCCACATTTTGCACACGTCTTTCTGTTGTTTCGACATTTTTCTCACGCCTCTTTATTCCACCTAAACAATGGAAAAAACACAAGAATCACAACATTCACTTCACACTTCCCACGCATAACACCCATTCATTATCTATTTCTGAGACTGCTCTACAATGCCTCTCACAGCCATGACTGCTAACTGAACCTTTAATTATACTGCATTTTGTGCAAAAACGCCGTATCTGTTTTTAATGTCTGTCATTCTTATATGTAGCATTATAGCACGTATAAATGCTAGTGTAGGCCAGCCAATCGCAACTTTGAGATATATCTAAATCGTGAATCCTGGAAACAGGAAACTTTCATGGTTACAGCTCCAGATATCGAGTAGCCACACTTGAGTGTCCCTACATTACATTCCTCCCTGTGGTGAAACATGTTGATAAACGAGCATTGTACACTAAGGTCAAACCCCAGACTTAATTCCAGCTTTTACCTGGTTGGATGTGCCACCCACTGCAGACCCAAGTAGAACAGTCCCAACTAAGATGGTTTGGCCATGTCTGCAGAATGGGAGAAGATTGGCTACCACGACTGGCGTGGGAAACAAAGAGCCAGGGATCCAGACCCCCAGGACGACCGAGAGTCCGTTGGGAGGACAACATTAGACAATCTTTGAAGGACCGAGGACAAGAATGGAACCAGGCCAGGAGGAAGACAGCTTATAGGATAGTCTGGCGCTCTCTCTTCCAAACCTCTACACCTCACGGTAGAAAGGGAACGACTAAGTAAGTAAGTAAGGATGTGCGCAGGAGGATCTGACAATGATTAGATGGCAAAGGAGGGGAGCTATTAATGACTCTGTGTAAGACTTGACGATTCCTTGGGAGAGCCAAGAAACAGCACAGTATTTTTGCCCTTCATATTGGAGAGAGAGCGACCAATTTTGCAGAGTTGTTAGTCCTATGGCCTGTCCTATATTTGAGCCCTAATAGTCCGTGTTTCTGGATGTCTATGATTCCTTCTCGAAGCAATTGGAAGCCAGTGACATAGTCTTACAACGCTGTAGCATGTAAACAAAATTTTCCACCTACGCGCCCAGGTTTCTAATTTGAGGAGAAGTCCAATCTGTAGTCTATCTTAGCATCTCAAAGGACAAACCTATTACAAAAAAACTGACTCATTTTGGTAGGGGTCTATTCCCTCACTACCCTCATCTCACATGTAGAACATTACTACATGGCAACATAAAATGTGATTTTCAAACTCAATAACCAAATAATGTTTTGTTTTTTTCCGTTGCGCCTGTCATGTTTTCAAACTCAATACTTCATACATCTATCACTGATTATATCTTCTAAGATGTTGTTTTCTTGTAATTGTTTATCACAACAAAACCGAAAGTATTACATCACTTTCGTGTCTTAATTTTTACTAAGATTGCCATTGACCGTAAATTTGGGCACGTCAAAAAGTCTGGGTTAACAATAGGAATGTCGCTCAGTGTAGACTCTTACTCCGTCTTGAGTTGGCGATAAGCGAAAACTCAATGTGGCAAGTTTGCTTCTTTGCTATGCGTCGCCAGTAACTAGGGAGAAAATAGCAAGGAGAGAGGAGTAGATGAGTAGTTTGACAAGATGCGATATTACAATTTTGACAGATAAAATCGAAAACAACGAATACTAGAAGAATTAGCACGTAAAAAAAAATGGCAAAGTAATGAGACTGGAGAGGAGTGAGTACCACACAAAATAGGAATGAATGTTTTTGTGTGTTTGTGTGAAAGTGACGCAGGTTTTCATTTGGAGTGGTCATTATTGTGATGAAGATCATTGTTGGTTAACTAGGACTGCAAGGCTTCTCGCTCTTTTGCATACGATACCAAATTGAAGACTTCTTGGTATTATCTTCAATATAGATCTAGCTTTTCCTGTAGCTAAGATACCATTCCAAAACATGTTGGGTTGAAGTAAGAGATCTAGTTTCTCCAGCTTGGCGTGTATCCAAAGGGTCATCACTTCTGGTCCCAAGCTAAGGGTAGACACGAGTGGCATACTGGGCATTCCCCGTCATCCCAGGGGTCTCCAGTTATGCAGAGCTAAAATACTGTGCTCTAGTTCTGGGCTCTGCCAAGGAATTGTCCCTTCCTACACAAAGCCACTTCTCAGCCCCCCCCCCCCCCCCCTGCTTTTAATGGGTCCATAGTTTTGTTGTTGTAAACGCCAGAGTAACGTCTGGGGTTCAAGTGATGCCTTCAAGCTTAGTGTGCAATGCTGGGTTCTCAATGTTTCGCCACAGGGGGAATCCCTGGAAGTAGGTGGATGATTTCAAAAGTCAATGAGGTTATAATTTGCCTCACAGACAGGTTCACTTGCACATTTGTACATTATAGTACTGAGCATAGCTAGTGGTCATATAAGGATGACTCTAGATATACCTCCAAGCATTGCGATGAGGAGTGATGATGATTGTGATGAGGAGTGATAATGATTGTGATGTAGAGTAATGATAAGTGTGATTAGGAGTAATAATGATTGTAAGGAGGAGTGATGATGGTTGTGATGAGGAGTAATAATGATTATGATGAGGAGTGATGCTGATTGTGATGTAGAGTAATGATGATTGTGATAATGCGTTATGATGATTGCGATGAGGAGTAACGGTTATGGTGAAGCTTATTGTCATGATGAGGGGTGCTAATTGTGATGTATATAGATATCACAACGCATTCCAGCTTTCTCCTTCTTATCACATGTCCAAGGAAGATGGACTGTGTACTTCTGATGTGTACTGCTAATGTGTACTTCTAATGTGAGTACAAATACAACCTTTTCCCACTGGCTTCTTTCAGAACGAACATATCCTCACATACTCTGTGTAGCTCTCCTTAATAGTCTTAACGAATCAACATGACACCATTTGTACATTTCGTAGTATATTTTCTTGATATGGCATAAGCATTCATTAATTAGCCTTCAGCACCTGAAGCAACACCTGCTTTCAAACAATTCAAGTCTTAATTTCCTGTAGGAAACGCGCAATGTCTGTCTGTGTCTTCTTTATCCCTTAAAACGTTCGAACATTCTAGGTTTCAAATCTGGGCATTTTCCTACAAGAAAAAAGGTCAGCCAGCCAGCCAGTCAAATTCCGCTTGGTTTTCTCTGCACTTGTGTCATAAAGTTCCTTAGCGTCCATCTTGGATGATCAAGTAGAATTTGACTGAACTGACCATGCTGTTTGAATCCAGATTGGACGAGCAACACTCATTCCAAGAAGCCATATAATGATGTGGTCACGAACTTGAGACACGATGAGTTCGCTGTAAGGGTCATCGCTGTTGAGGTATGGGATAGAGGACTAGTGGCTGCCTCAGTGTATGATTTACTGAAACTGTTGGGTTTGAAAGGACAGTCAAGAACAAGGGCACTTGCGAGGCTCAGCGAAACTGCGGAAAGGGCATCGTGCTGGCTGTGGAACAACCGCAACGGGCTATGGAACACGGGACTAATTTGTTTTCAACATACATATTACTTTTACAATTGCCTCCAGCTGGCAGAAAGCAGTAGTGAAGTTGGAGTGGGTTCAACTCTCTGCAAAAGAAAACAGGAGGCTGACACTTGGAAGTCATGACCCATGTGGGCTCGCTCCCATTAGAGTGTGAAAGACATTAAGGGCTGAAACATTTGATCGAGGGGGGAAGCTTCTGATGATCAGATTCCTTCCTGTTGTATCACTCTGTATAGAGTGTCCTATCATCTTAAATTATTTACTTTGTTTGGCTTGCCCATATTAGCTGATTTTTTTTGTTTGTTTCTTTGTTTTTTTTTTTTAATTTGTTGTTGTTCTTGTTCTTGGTTTAGTATTTTTATCGGAATTGGAAGCCGACGCCATGTCCGTCCATCCCTCACTTATTACAGTTTTACGACATGCATGCCAACTTACAACATTCTTGACTGGCAAGCTATGAGCTACAAGTATTTCAATATTTTTTTTCAGAGTAGCATGGTTGTCTTTATTGTGACAATTACCTGTGACTTATCTCTACAAGATATCGTGATCTTGTCTGTGGGTGGGGTCCTCACCATCACCTGGTTTTTCCTGGGATACTGTACCGTATGTGAAATTAATAGCTAATATCATAACTTATGAGCTTTGATATATTTCGTCCCTGCCGTTAAAAAAAGAATGAAATAAGAATGTTCTTTTTAGAAAAACATTATTATTTGTGCCACTGGTAGTTTCCGGGGGGGGGGTAAGGGGGGGGGGGGGGGGGGAGAGAAAAGCCAAAGTGGTGGTTCCGTGACCCGTAATGAACGAAAAAAAAGATGATTGTGGCGTTGTAACATACAGTTTTGATGTAATAGTCACTTTTTTGGGAGGTGTGGAAGTCTGTTAGTATTGTGTTTTCAAAGTTGGTAGAGTGGGCGTGTCGTTTTATCACCCGGTCAGTACAAGTGATGCGGTGTATATTTAGGTCACCAGCATGAGGAGCTGCTGGGGTATAATGGAGACACTCATACCAATCTTCATTCAGTATCACAGATGTGTAGTACTTGTATTGGGATGTGGTTGATCGTGTAGGTGAGTGGACAGTAGTGCTTTTTTTTTCGTATGCCTGCTAATACTCGAGGCGGAATCTCAGGTTATTTTTAATGTCTAACCGGACATTAATTTTTACGTGAATATCCTATTTTCTTGTGTAGTGACAAGTGTCCCTCGCCATTAAGGCAGATACTCAACGTTTTCGGAAGTACCCATTAGAGCTGGGTCGGCTCAGGAGCCGTCAGTCCCTGGTCGATGACACTTCTGCAAATGTCCTCGCCAGGTCTAGAGTTAATCCAGTCCAAACCCCGGTCGACGAAAAATCCTCAAATGCCGTCGGGCGGGGTTGATCCTGAATCACCCGGTCGCCAGAGCGGTGTTGTAACCACTACGCTAGCACGGATCCATGACAGTAGTGCTGATAACACAAAGGCTGTATAGGCTCTTGGATAGCTGAAACGGGTGGTTTTCTTCCGTTATTATATATTGAATATTATATAATATATTCTTGATTTGTTCAATGTTCGTGATTGCCGTTGGTTAGCTCTTACGGTCTACAAAGTCCCTTCGACTTCTATTTACATAAGTGAAGTTAATTGATTTCATATTGAAGATTGCATAGTGCTGGTAACATAAACATTGAACTGCTGTAGAACCAAACCCGTAACGTAATTAAATTATCAAGCCTTCAAGTTGAGTCCACATGTATTAATGTTTCACAGGTACAACATCCAACAGTTATAAGCTTCAGATACAATTCATATTATAAGAAATTCCAAGTAATGCAAGTAAGTATCCGTCCGTGTCAAAATAATATGTCAGATGAACATCATGGCTGTATAAATGCGCTGCTGTAATCAGACAGCCAGAAATGAGCGCATGAGTTCTCGACAACTACAAATTGAATCATATTTCGATTCTCCTTCCGTAAATTAGATTACTTAATAATCTCATACTTCATATATTATTATCCGAACTGACCTTGAGTTCTATCTCGAATTCATACATATGGCTATATACTAAAGCCTCTCCATGGAAGGAATACTAGACACTACTTCTCTGCTCGACGGACAGCATAAAAGGGGTCACGTAACCAAGTCACTAAGCATGACCTTCCCAACGCGAACACGTCATAATTTTAGCATGTATTTCGCGTTCAGTAGTCCGTAAAATATCAACATATTCTATTAATGCTATTGACCTCCAAAATTGCGCACTGCCAACCCCAGCAGACGCCGTCATTTAAAATAACACCGTAATAGATTTCCTGTCCGACGGGGGAAAAAAATCTATTAGATAGATTTTTTTTTAACTATCTTAATCAAATTATCAAAAATTTAACAAAACCCGACGTATGGCCTACGATGTTCTATCTAGAACAGTGTCGTGGTCATGTCAGTAATATCTTATAATAAAACAAACGTCATATCATACACATAACTTATATTAAATAAAGATATGTCACTGTCATTAATTAATTAACTAATTAATATGATGTCTGTATTGACTAACTATTAATGTGAGGTGTTATTAAAATTATTATAACTAATTAAAATTAAAATAATAAATTATAATATGTACGTATGGTATTAACTAATTAAAGTCTAATTAAAGAAAATGAGAAGTAGTATACTAAAAAAAAAATTAGAAGTACGGACAATTAAGACTAAATATAAAGTATACATTAAATTAGTAATGTGTGTTAAACTTAAGTATAAGTATAGATTAGTTAATAACTAATTAACTTAAAGCAAAAAGAAGACAATAGAAAAGAAAAAATTTATACATCTTAAGCATACATATGAAATATCATCTTCTAATATCTATCACCTTACTAATTAAACTATTTAAAATGTTTAATTGGTGTGATATTCTTTTGTGTAATCTTTTCTTTTGTATCTTTTATTTTTTCTCATCACACTTCACCTTTATTTCATTCCATATTAATGTAATAATTGTTAAATTTAATAATATAGGATATGAAGATCCAATCGTCGTTACATCCTTTTGACTTTTATAAAAGTTCCTTAGGAAACGAAGTTCATATTAATCAATTCTGATATGATGATCCAAACGTCGTTAATTCATTTATGGAAATTTTTTAAAGTTATTTGAATCAGTCATTTCAATTTCTGTATCATCACAGTATATGTCCAGTCTTTATCAGAAATTGTTCCTTATTATTACTTTGCAATAGATTTGAAGAATAAATAAGTAATCCGCAAAGTCCAAGTGAAGTCCAAATTTTCAACCGATCTGTAAGACTTGATACCTTGATACCAATAGTTTTTTCTAAATTTCAAACGATCTGTAAAATTTGATACTTTGATAACAATAGTTTCTTCCGAAATTTCTTCATAGAAGTAGGAAGTCCATATGATGTATTGTATATTCTTGCCTCACAGTAATACTGTTCATTTCAAACGTAATTCTTGATTAGTCTGTAACTTTCTTGCAATATTGATAGTCATTCCGGATCCGTAGGATGTCTGGATAACGTATCGGCTATGATATTCTCAATTCCAGGTATAGATTCAATCTCAAAGTCATATGGCTGCAAAGCGATGGAAAAGCGTGCAAGCTTTGGGCTTTTGTGGTTTGAATGACGCAATGCCGCAACGGATTTTTGATCGGTCTGGATCAGAAATGGAGATCCAAGTAGAAACTTTTCCAATTTGGTAATCGCCCATATAACGGCCAGCAACTCCTTGTCCACAGTCGAATATTTCGTCTCAGGAATTTTTAGCTTGCGTGATATGTATAACACTGGATGAAGGATATCATCGTGGTATTGGAGTATTCCTTAACAAAGATGACAAGACAGCCGTGATGGATGATAAGTGAGGTACAAATCTGCTATAGTATTGGACTAACCCTAACAGACTCCTAACCTGTTTCTTCGTTTGAGGAACCGATAAATTTAATATTTTAGAAACTGTACTGGGAATCGTTTGGATACGCCCCGACCCAATAATATGTCCCAGGAATGTTATCTCATGACACGCTATTTGAATTTTAGTTGGTTTAGCGGTTAAGTGGTTTTCCCGCAATATCTCCAAAACAGATTTAAGACCCAAAAAATGTTCCTCAAATGATGAATTAAATAAACATATGTCGTCAATATAGGTAATAATATCTGATCTACCTAATAAAATTTTCGCATCATGCGAATAAAGGTAGCTGGAGCATTCATTAGCCCAAAAGGCATCACGTTCCACTGGTAAAGACCTTGTGGAGTGGAAAATGCTGTGTAACAGTTGGCTCTTTCGGTTAGTGGGATCTGCCAATAACCTTTAGTTAAGTCAATCTTAGTGAAAAGTGTAGCATTGGATAGACGAGGAAGTAGATCGTCAAGGAAAGGACGTGGTTCGCTATCAGGTACTGTCTGCGCATTAAGTTTCCTATAGTCAACACATAAACGTATGTTGTTGTCCTTTTTCCGGACAATGACTAAAGGTGAAGAAAATGGAGATGTACTAGTCTCAATAATACCTAAAGATACCATCTGTTCAAGTTCTTGAGATGTCTTGCTCAGAAAATGTAGTGGTACAGAATAAGGATGAACACGTATTGGTGTATCATCGTTAAGACTAATATCGTGACTAATTACAGATGTGCAACCTGGTACATCAGTTAACACATCTGGGAATGATTGTAAAAGATCAGCAATACGTTGATGCTGTTGCGGTGTAACCGTAGAAAAAATGGTCACATCCCGCCAAGATTCAGCAGGTTGTACCATAAGTACAGGTAAAGGCATCTGCACTTCAGGAAAAGAAGATTCTTCTTCCTGTATAACCGATAAATTAGAATAATGACAAGTAGATACTGTATTGTCATCTAGTTCATGAAAAATTGATTGTAAGTGTTCAGGACGTATATGAAATTGTTTCAGCATGTTTATATGAAATATTTTTCTGTGTCCCTTGATATCCAAGACGTAATCAACGTCGGAAATTGTATCTATAACTTTATAAGGACCATTCCATGAGATCAATAACTTATTGTTATTGTGAGGAAGTAATACATAAGCCTCATCACCTGGGAATAATTGACGTAATCGTCTAGACCTATTTTGTATAGATCGAGCCTTAGCTTTTGCAGCCTCAGAAGAAGCTGTTGCCAACTGGCAAGACTCAATAATATTATTACGAAGATTAATCACATACTCGTACGATGACTGAGTGTGCTGAGTCATCTCTGCATCAATTAATACGTCTTTTATCAGTCCCATAGGACCTCTTGGAGGAGCACCGAAAACTAACTCGAAGGGAGAGAAGCCTGTCTGTTCATGCGGCACCTCTCGGTAAGCAAACAGGACAGCTGGGAGGGCTCTGTCCCAGTCCTGAGGGTGTTTAACCGTAACCTTATGTAACAATTGTTTAAGTGTACGGTTAAGTCTCCCAACTGCACCATTACTCATGGGATGATAAATACTACTCAAATTCCTATCTATGTTCCATGTTTTCATTACATCCTTCATGGTATCGGATATAAACTGCGAACCATGGTCTGATAATAATTTTCTAGGAAACCCTACTCTAGAAAAGATAAGATGTAGTGCATCAGCTACATCTGTGGTAGTAGTGATCTTCAGTGGAATGGCTTCCGGCCATCGTGTGCATAAATCAATGCACGTGAGAACAAATCTATGTCCTCTGGCAGATGGTAGAAGTGGACCAATAATATCTGCGAAATTTTCTTCTGCAGTACAATCTTTGCTGCCATGTATGCGACCCACCATAAGATCTGCAATAGGGTTTTTTAACATGCATACCTTCACATTACCTGCGAAAAAAGGTGTGTTAATATATATAATGGCTGTGGGGTAGCACTCAATAGTACCCCCAAAAGTCATGCATCGGACATATTCCCCAGTTGCAAAGCTGGGATGTACCAGAGACTGTCGAACTCCGATGGTGGTTGATCCTGAATCCCTTAAAACGGAAACTATTGAACCATTAACGATCCCTCTGTTGAAAATCAGAGAGCCTGTTCCGTCATTGGCCGCTAAGCTGACTTCCGGGATGACGTGTCCACAACTTAATACCGTCTCCTTTGCTTTCTGAAAAACAAGATTGCATTCTGGGCAACTATTTGCCACGTTATAATTCATTGCAAAACAAGTAGAAGAAGACTGTATTGTGTTATCGTTATTCGAGATCTGAACCCCAGGGTTTGTAACATTAGTAGCTGCTGCCCCTGTATTATGATCATAGTGGGATGATCTACGAGAATGAGATCGATGACGAGAATACTCCTTAGAATTATCCCGTTGTCCCCTGTGATAACTATTATCTCGATGTCTTGAGCTATGATTATTATTCCAATTGCTATTATTGTTATAGTTATTGGATCTATTATAATTTGTGTTATGTTGACTGTTGTTATATCTTGTCTGAGGTGAATAATTCCTATTTCGAGACCTTCCTCTGTTTAAATCACTTTTATTGTTGAAATTATTATTTCCTTTCTGAAAATTAACATTGTAATTTCCTTTGAATCGACTTCTGTCTACACTGTGTGATCTATGTTTATCATTATTACTATAATATGACATGTTAGAAGCCACTGGTAGAGGTTCCCTTAATAGCGAGTTAGAAATGCTCGCATTCGGATGAGCAGTACAATAATTTAATGAAATTTTTTCTAACTCTTCAATGGTAGCTGGCTTTCGTTCTTGCAAATATGCAAAGAACGGTGACCTGACCGAGGATAACACCTTATCCCGTAGTAACAAATCAACTAACTTGTCACATGATTTGTTGACATCTGCTAGTTCAACCCATCTGTTAAAGGTATTGCGCATGTTTGCAATAAAACCTGCAAAGTCTTTAGTAGATTCAGGTAGAATCGTTTTAAATTTTTTTCTACAAGATTCTTCATCCAAATGAAACCTCCGTAAAAGTAAGGTTTTAATAGCATCGTAATTAGTAGCTATTGTTGGATCAGCATTCTGAGATGCCGTCAATGGTTCTCCATCAAGAAATTCATTTAACTTAAGTACCCATGTATGTTTTGGTAGGTTATTTGTTTTGCATACCTGCTCAAATCTTGATAATTATGATGATAAATCGTCAAAATTCAACTTAAAATGAGGTAGCTTAAAGTTATAATGAATCTTTGGCTGATTAGAAGAAGGTCCATTTTGTGAATTATCAATCTGGCTGGTAGTAGCAGTTTGTGCCTGTAATCTAGCTGTTTCCAACTTCTTCTTCTTCTGTCCTTAGCCAAAGACCGACCAAGCAGTCAGAGGCCATCATGCCTTGTGGCGTCTTAAGGGCAACAGCAGATTGATTTTCTCTGTTGTAGTTTCCCATCACGCCTAGCGGCGTCTTTAGGGCAACAACAAATAGATCCATCTGCCGTTGTTTCCGTAATCGGTGTGACAAGCCAACGGGTGATCAGCCCATTGGGCTGTTTCCAACTTAAGACGTGTTAATTCCATTTCTTGTTGCATTTTAATTTCCTCACGTCTTATTTTATTCTCTTCTTCAATACGTATTATTTCATCTCTTGCTATTTTTCTATCATCTTCTTGTTTAAGTTCTGCTTTCCTTCTTACTTCTTTTTCTTCCCGTTCTAACTCTTCTCGTTTAAGTTCTGTTTTCCTTTCTGCCTCTTCTGCTTTATATTTGGCAAGTTCCGCTTCTGCAAACTGACGAAGTTCCTGTGATTTGTAACCATAATCTTTTCCAATTTTAACAAAATGGTCTAATGTAAGCATTTTGACGTTTATCCTGTAAGTAATTAAAGATATATAACAATCACCAATAAAATCTATGTAATTAATTGTAAATTACACCACTATATAATATTTTATACCAATATTATATGTACTTGCTAAAATATATCATAAATAGTTATTGTTACGCACATAATTTTTTCCTAAGACTGTGTGTAACTAAATCTGTATGAATTGTACACTTTGAATATTTTGTAATCTAAGACAGATAACCTTGTTTATATTATGGGTACATTGTACTATGAGGATTAACTTCTCTTGTTGGGTGACCCGTTGGTAATCTGATTTTGTGTCTTGACTCGCTGATTCATTTTTCGAACGATGTCTCCTTATACGGTAATGGTTGGTCAACTATTTCTTGGAATGTTTGAAATCAGGATTGACTGTATTCCCATGTCCATTTAAGGCGTGATTTTTGAACATAGTTTTTTGAAATTGTTCTTCTTCATCGTTCGTTGTGAGTGTTAGTCAGTTGTATGCGTTCTGCGCATGTCTAGACTTTGAGAAGTTGAGTTTCGTCTTCCGCCCAGGATTGTGAAGATGTACTGAGTAGAGAGCGGACGCATCTGCGTCTTGTGATTTTGATAGGGAAGTCCATAGTCTTTTGTGAGTTAGTTATCTAACTAGACTTTTCCCAGAATTATTCAAGCCGCCTGGAGGCATATGTTTTGTGGTTGATTCCGAAGAAAGGTAATTCCTCTTTATTGAACTTTACGATACCATCTAGTAGTTCGACATTTTGTTGCTCTCTGCTCGCCTGTGTGATTCAAAATGGAGAGGTACTTTGATTAGGATTTCGCCACCGGTATCTTTATACCTGAACAATTTACATATATGGGTCGCCTTAGACCAACAGGACTATTGTCTGTGTTCCAGGATTCGCTATGCCAGCGATTACGCCTAAGTCAAAGGGTTAGACTTAGGAATGTGATAAAGGTCAGTTCGACCTGTACTCCTCAATGCTATTTCTCGTGCAAACGATAACGGACTTATTTATTACACCTGATCTGCCAGCATCAGGAGAGGAGTAATGATTATTATGTATGTGTACTGATGAAATGCAGCTGACACTGTTACACTATTGATAGTAATGAATATTAATGCATCCAGCTCTGTGCCATATTATTTAGACAGATTTATGAATAATAACTTTATGACACTGTGAACCTTGAACTGTTGTTTACGCTATGACTGATGAGGATTGGATCCTACATGTCTAACAGTTGGCACCACTATCATTGTTGAATGCTGAATTCGTTGAACTATGTTGTTTATGACATATATACGATGACTGTCTTGTGGCGTGCAATAAATGGTATAAAAACGTCAATCAAAGTTACCATTTCTATGACTCTACGCATCATGTTGCCTGTGCTGTACTCTGTGGACTATCCAACTACAACATACACAGCAACATCAAAAACCAGATAAGACACCCTACACCACAACTATAATGTATCGGGTGTCGATAGGGGTGGTATTGAAGTCAGCCTAAATCCACCCGTATCAGTTATGATATTTGTTTAATTAAGATGCTGAATTTATATCATGCACCTAATATCACTATTAAATAATTATGGGCATTATCCCTCTATAATTATATTAATCAATTAAAGATATGTGCTAAGTCAACACTATAGTACTATGAAAGTGTACTAATTACTATTATTATATGTACAGTTTGTCAATTCAACACCTATCCATGGTGTGAATACAATAAAATAATTCAATAAATTATTTTAATTTACTATTAACTTGCAATTGTCAAGTTATGATTTTATGCACTATTCATCATCTATAAAATGCTTTATTAAAGTCTTGGACTACTACTGCAGCTTTATAATATAGCTTAAGTCCCTATCACTTTCAGAAAAATTTAATTAAATCAATTTAATATCTTATAATTGATCAATTTATCACAATATAAAAATATTATTAATGTATGACATAAACTGACACAATACAATTCATTAAACAAGGTTTTACAAAACAGTATCACATCACAAAGTGACAATTTCAGACACAAAATGAATATAATAAAACAAGCAGGATAATCGGAACTAAGAAGGTCAAGGTCGAACCAAATTCAGAATGAAACTTGCGTATACAACAAATGGTGATGACACAGGACTCATTAACGGTTATACAATATTTATGAAAATATAAAGATAGCAAGGTCAGAATTGACAAGATAGCTTACGAACATTCCACAACTAAATAAAATGAAACTTAATATACCAAAATACAATGATTATTAACAAGACTTCACAGCTAAACACTGAAGTCAAATGATTACACAGGCAGACGACAAGTCCAATCGGAAAAATCTTCGATAGGGTTCTCTGCACAAATGTAACAATTTAACTGCCCTATGGAACATTCAGAATCAATTTCGGCATCCTTAGAGCCATTCGTTGATTCCGAATCGCCGCACCAACCTCCCACTATATGTAAAATAACATAACCAACACTTAACATTTAACATCATAGATAAGAACATGGCGTGTAGGACAAATAGGACAAACTGGCGTAACGTTCAAACAAGTTACTTATCTTTTTAGCAATACTCTAGTACATTGCATGTTTCGCCAACGGACTCATGAGCTAGCATGTAATGATGATGACTGCCTCAATAAACTTCCTTCGTTGTTAGATCTTTGAAGTAATGACATCTTTCACAACGGTCTTGACTTTACGCTGACATTGAAATGGTTGCATACTGTAGTCAAGGTATGACGTCACCGGTGTATCGTATAACAATGTCCATTTCAGCTCGTAAGGAAAAATGTTCTAATTATTAGGTTCTTCTCTTTTGAATAAAACTTTCAAGACCACTTCTGGCCACCACTTGAAACGGGTGGTTTTCTTCCGTTATTATATATTGAATATTATATAATATATTCTTGATTTGTTCAATGTTCGTGATTGCCGTTGGTTAGCTCTTACGGTCTACAAAGTCCCTTCGACTTCTATTTACATAAGTGAAGTTAATTGATTTCATATTGAAGATTGCATAGTGCTGGTAACATAAACATTGAACTGCTGTAGAACCAAACCCGTAACGTAATTAAATTATCAAGCCTTCAAGTTGAGTCCACATGTATTAATGTTTCACAGGTACAACATCCAACAGTTATAAGCTTCAGATACAATTCATTGTCATAAGAATTCCAAGTAATACAAGTAAGTATCCGTCCGTGTCAAAATAATATGTCAGATGAACATCATGGCTGTATACATGCGCTGCTGTAATCAGACAGCCAGAAATGAGCGCATGAGTTCTCGACAACTACAAATTGAATCATATTTCGATTCTCCTTCCGTAAATTAGATTACTTAATAATCTCATACTTCATATATTTATATCCGAACTGACCCTGAGTTCTATTTTGAATTCATACATATGGCTATATACTAAAGCCTCTCCATGGAAGGAATACTAGACACGACTTCTCTGCTCGACGGACAGCATAAAAGGGGTAACGTAACCAAGTCACTAAGCGTGACCTTCCCAACGCGAACACGTCATAATTTTAGCATGTATTTCGCGTTCAGTAGTCCGTAAAATATCAACATATTCTATTAATGCTATTGACTTCCAAAATTGCGCACTGCCAACCCCAGCAGACGCCGTCATTTAAAATAACACCGTAACAATAGCTTCACATTGACTCACACATCCACAAGTAGAAGTCAGCAAGGTTAGATAATGCTGCTAACGTTTTACAATATTTATTATACGACGTACGATAATATGATGATGGACGAAACAGTCAATAGTACAGGATCATGGACATTATATGTGTAGTTATAAAGGTTAACACCAGGCATCACAAATCCAGAACAGCTTAGACACTTAACAATGTCTTGACAAATACTTGCTGTTCATATAGTAGCTCAAATCCCTGACTGAGCCCCGTCAGGTACGCCCTAGCAAATATATTGCACAGTACGGGCAGTTTCAGTACTTAATAATGTCAATGCAATTGTCTTACAACAGCCAATGACTTCTTCTGGCCTCACATGCCAGGTACTTCTTCTGGTGAAGAATATAGGTCGTAACCACAGACCTATAATGACGACAAATCAGGTCGCAGGTAGCAGACCTCGATAATCAGGTGACTCTCAAAATGTTCCTGCCAAAAACATACCGCCTGCATTGCGGATTCAATACTTTGATTCTCTTGGCTTATATATGTATATCCAATAGGACATTATAGATATAGACTTCAATATGCACCCATACTGGGGTACAGTAATATATCTCCTTGTGAGCTTCGCTCACTGTGTCGCCATAAACAATGAATGTACCTTTAAGATCTAACAAACGTCAAGATCAAATAATGTTATCAGTTACCTTCTTATAGAATCCCCACAAACTAAGGTAACACAACACTGAATCACATGGGGAAGGAAGAATGACAAATCAGTCTTTTCCAGAATTTCCAAATCCCTATCAAAACTTGGCAGAGAGAAATCTACGGACCTGCATGTCTGCTCTAGCCCTGAGGTACACTCCTTAAACCAGCAGTCTCCCGGTCTCTGCGCCAAAAACGTGCGCATGCCCAAAGAGCATAGACCAGATCGAGGCTAATCCGGACCAAGGCGTTTCCGCCCAAACAAGAGGTAAAGATGCTCCGTATATGGTCCTTTAAATAGACTTAAGAAATTTCAACTATAAGACATCGCCTGAGACAGGACAACATAGGACAGGGGAAGACAACCACCCGACAAACCTGTCACAGAAAGATAATAAACAGTTCTCTCTCTTTGACCACATTTAACCAAAACATAAATTAGATTGGTGTCTGTCATACAAGCAAAATGACTGCAACAGTTTACCACACCTCCCGGGAAAAAAAATGAAACTCATTTTTTTTAAATACATCTATGAGCCAGATGCATTAAGCTCATAACGCATAAATGATGCGCCGATGAAAGGATCACCATAAATACAACATTATAATGTTGGACCCAATCGACGCACAGTATAACGTCTGGTGAGAACAAAAGATATCTCACTAGGTAAGAGAAACTATTTTCTCAAAGTAAAACATATCCGGGGAGGTGTCACCAACTCAAATCAAATATGCAGGTATTGTTACAACAATTACATATAGAGGAAAAAAAAAATTCATTTCAATATGTTTAGAAATGGTGAATGACAATTTCTCTTAAGAAATTCCACTAACATCGAAATCTTACGACGTATAATGCTATATAACCATAAATTCTAATGGTCGATCATTACAAACATTTCTAAAGTCTTTTTACAAACATATGATTAGGAACTGTACAGTTTAACTAATAGGTGATGACGTCAGTCGACCAAGACGATGCTCTATTCCGGAGATCTCTTGTAAGCAGTCTCCTAAAGGAAAGCCAGGACGTCTCAAGTAATCATTGTAGTTCTAAAGCGTTCCAAGATATCACACCAGTTTGCTGAGAACAATACAAATAGCACAATTCTTAGAATGTTATAATGTACCATATTCACTTAAACCATGTCTAAATTCTAAATGTGGCCGAATTAATTTTTTCGACCTTTATTTCATGTTGAACAAAACCTTCCTCTGTTTTACCAAAGATGGTAACAGAAAAAGAAACTTATCAGTTCATAACCATGAATTCAAACAAAGCGAAAACAAGTGTTATAGAAACATGATATTGTAAGGATAGATCATAACTTTAGATATGTATCAGTAGATCTAGACAAGAGGGTTAAGTAGGTTCATGTGGGCATCGCGACAATATGTCTGCCATCACATTATCAGAACCACGGATAGCTCGTACCGTGAAATGAAAAGATTGAAGAGCAATAGCATATTGAGTGGATCTCGAACTCTTCAAATCTTTACTCTGCATAGCTGTGAGAGCTTTTTGGTCGGTTTCTACTATAAAATGCGCGCCGAGAAGGAATCTTTGGAGTTTAATAATTGCCCAGACCATAGCTAGTAATTCTCGGTCTAGAACAGAATAATTCCTTTCTGCCGCATTCCGTTTCCTCGAGACATACATTACAGGGTGCAGAGTTTCTGAATACTCTTGCATCAGTGCCGCCCCGATCCCTATTGATGAGGCATCGCTACAAAGGACAAACGTCTTATCGTCTGTAGGTAGTCTTAAAATAGGAGGGGATGAAAATATCGACTTAATCTGATCCAATGAAAATTGGCATTCTTGGGTCCAGCGCACCATATTAGGAGACCCTTTCTTCAATAGGGTTGAGAGTTGTGCCGTAATGGAGAAAAGATTCGGAATGAATCTTCCGTTGAACTGTATTAGACCTAAGAGACTACGGATCTGTTTCTTTGTCTTAGGAATAGTGATGTTCAGTATCTTGGAAGTGTTGTGGTCTTCTGTCTTCAAGAGACCAAGACCAAAACGATGACCAAGAAAAGAAATCTCACTAAACCCAACATAGCCTTTAGAGGGTTTAGCTGTTAAATTATGTTTCCGTAGAGTAGACAACAGTTCACATAATCCTAGATAGTGATCTTCCCAAGAATCGCTGAAAAGACAGATATCGTCCAAATATGCAATAACATCAGAACGATATGCCAGTATTCGACACATCATGCGTACGAATGTAGCTGGGGCATTCATAAGGCCAAAAGACATAAAGTTCTATTGGAACAAACCCCTTGGTGTAGAGAAAGCAGTAAACGGTTTGGCTCGTTCTGTTAGAGGAACTTGCCAGTAACCTTTAGACAAGTCAAGTTTTGTAAAAAAAAACGAGAGTTGGAAAGTCTAGTAAGAAGCTCATCCAACAGAGGCATAGGTTCAACATCTAACTTCGTTACTTGATTTAGTTTACGGTAATCGACGCAAATGCGTATGTTATTGTCTTTCTTTCGTACAATAACCATAGACGACGAGTATGCCGAATTGGATGGTTCAATTATTCCTAACTTTATCATTTCATCCAATTCTTTCTCGACTTAAGTTTGGAAATGAATAGGAATAGGGTAAGGTCTGACCCTGATAGGAGTATGGTCAGTAAGTATTATGTCATGTTCAATGATTGTAGTGTGTCCAGCAATGTCCGTGAGAACATCCTGAAATGTTTGTAACATGGAAGAGATTTGTAGCTGTTCCTCAGTAGACAATTTAGGTGAAATTGCCACATTTTCCCATGATTCCGTAGAATAAAGTGGAATCATTGGAAGAGGGAGATTAACGTCAGAGAAAGTAGATTCCTCATCCTGTATAACCGACAGAGATGAGTAATGACCACGAAGGACTGTAGTATCATCCGTCGCTTGAAAGATAGGTTGTAGGTACTCTGGACGTTCGTAAAATTCCGTAAGCATATTTATGTGAAAAGTTTTATGCTTTCCGTCTATATCGACAACATAGTCGACATCCGAAATTTTAGAAACAATCACAAAAGGACCTTTCCAACCAATGAGAAGTCTATTTTCCCTGGAAGTAAGTAATACGAATGCTTTGTCTCCAGGACAAAGTTGACGTAGGCATCTATTTTTATTTGCGAATTGCCTTGCCTTTTCTTTAGCAAACTCAGATGCGGAATTTGCTAATTTGCATGCTTCAATGATTTTCTGCCTGAGTGCAATGACATATTCGTACGAAGATTGTGTGTCATTTTCAATATCATCGGCAGCTATAAGATCATGAAGCAAGGACATTGGGCCGCGTGGACGCGCGCCAAAGACAAGCTCGAACGGAGAAAACCTGGTATGTTCATTAGGAACCTCTCTATAAGCAAAGAGAGCAGTGGGTAAAACTCAGTCCCAATCCTGAGGATGATCCTCAGTTATCCTCCCAAGTAAATTTTTGAGAGTTCTATTGAGACGTTCTACTAAACCATTAGACATCGGATGATAAATAATACTCAGTGACATCTTAATGTTAAGAGTAGACATCACTTGTGACATTGTGTCAGATATCAGTTGGGTGCCATGGTCTGACAAGATTTCCCTAGGGAATCCCAATCTCGAAAATATCAGTAAAAGAGCGTCTGCAATATCGGCTGTAGAAATGCTCTTAAGAGGCATGGCCTCTGGCCATCGAGTACACATGTCAACACATGTAAGAATAAACTGATGTCCTCTGGCTGATTTGATTTTAAAAGGACCAATGATATATATCGCCATTTTCTGAAATTAGACGGATAGGAATGTCCGCAGCCTGGATAGGTGCTGCATGGCGAGGACCTTTCGATTTGACTTCTTGACATACTTTACACGAGCGACAATAAAGACGTATGTCTCTGTTTACGAATGGCCAAAAGAAAGCCGTAAGAACTCTCGACTTAATACGTGAAAATCCCATATGACCAGCGCATTGGGAGTCGTGAGCATGTTGCAGTATACTAACTCTCATGTCTTTCGGAACAAGCATTTGTGAATGAATAGACATGTCTGAGTGTTGTACCATACGCACTAGTAAGCCATTCTTCATAGTGATCCAGGATTTGCGATTTGTGTTCTGATTCGGATTACCATTTTTAGCCAGAAGGAAGAATTTTTTTAGAGAAATATCTTCCTGTTGACTTTTGATAAAAGAGTCACGCGAAATTACAGAATGATCATCTCGATCAAGTACATCATCACCTTTGGTCGATGAAGTCTGAGGTATATTATGAGCCTGCGCTCTCGTGACAACTGCATTAGCAGCTTCCATATTTTGTTCTTCCCAAGCAATAATCTGCTGCGGGGTACACTCCTTAACCCCGTGTATACGCCCGATGATAAGATCCGCTATTGGATTCGGTAGCAGACACGCGTGGACATCTCCCGAGAAGAAGGGAGTGGCTATGTGGATGATAGCAGTCGAATATTTTTCTACTGTGCAACCAAGAGTTACACATTTGATCACCTTTCCAGTGGCACAGGAAGGATCTATAAGAGATTGTCTAACCCCAATAGTTTTACATCCAGAATCAAAGAGCACTGAGACTGGATTGTCATTCACTAGACCCCTATGGAGGATAAGAGATCCTCTCCCGTCATGCGCCGCTGCGGCAGGAAGGGCGGGCAGAGGATGACCGCAACTCAAGGTAGATATAGTAGTAGGTTCAAACAAAGTAGTGCACTGAGGGCATTGAGATGCTCTCCAAAAATCAAAGGAAGAACAAGTGATAGCACTAGAGTTAGCTTTACTATCATTTGGTTCATTACTAACTGCTTGTGACTCTTATTCAGCACAATTAGCATGATGACATGATCTATTATTGTTGTGCAACCATCTACCTCGCTTATTATTTCCTCTGGAGTTATTGTTATAAGCCCTATTGCTATTATCGCTTTGGTTTGAACCGCAGTTTACACAATTGTGATTGTGATTTACACCTTGATCAGAATATCTACCGGATTGATATTGCTGTCTCTCTGAAGTATTATGGTAACTAGGATAGTTTCTATTGCTGCTACCCCTGCGAAAATTCCCATTTACTTGAGCCAAAATTACGAGGGCTGTCAGATCGCCTCCAATTCTTTGAAGACGAACCTTTATGGGATGGATCACCCTGATACTGTTCGAAATTACGATTACTTTTCTTATCAAAGTTACATAGAGTACCTTTAAATTTACCCTGGAAATTAGGTCCATATGGTGTCGCAGAAGCCACTGGAAAACCCTCCTTAACTTTAGAATTGCTTATCGTTTGTTGTGGATGAGCAGTGACATACTGGCAACAATATTGTTCCATCTCTTTTACGTCCTTAGGTTTGTGTTCATGTATGAAGGCAAGAAAGGATTCATTAACAGATGACATTACCTTGTCTCTAAGTAACAAGTCCATAAGGGCTTCATATGTTTTTTCAGTCTTAGACAGCTCAATCCAACGAGTGAAAGTAAGACGTAACTTTGTAATAAAGTCAGAGAATTCTACCCCAGACTCCGGCAGCATAGTCTTAAAACGAAGGCGATAATCGTCTTCTTTAAGTTGATATCTTTTTAATAAAGCTGCTCTGACAACTTCATAGTTGGTCTTGTCAGGTTCTTGTATTGCCATTATAGTATTTAATGGTTCACCTGTAAGTGTTTCCAACAGTTGTCCGACATAATGCTCCTTATCTACTTTATGCGATACGCAAGTAAGCTCGAATCTATCAAGATAAAATGTTTTCGTCTTTTGTAGTATTGAAAGGAGGTAGTTTTACTTTATAATTAAAAGCATTTGTCTTGCTAGAAGTTGCTTGAGAACTAACATATTCATCACTTTCATTTTCTCTAAGAGTTTTTCTTCATGTTCTCTTTGTAGCTTTTTCTCTTCAGATTCTCTGTCTTGCTGAATTCTTCTATCTTCTGCTTCTCTTTTTTTCTCTTCAGCTTCTCTGTCCTGCTGAATTCTTCTATCTTCTGCTTCTCTTTCTAATCTTTTCTCCTCAGCTTTTTGTTTTTTCTCTTGTGCTTTTTGCGCCTTGTCGTATACTATAGTAAGTGCAAACTCTTCCAATTTCTCACCAGTTTTGCCAAGCGCTATCCCTTGGTTGATAAACACATCCAATGTAGACATCTTGTTTAATATTGTGCTATGAACACCTCTGAAATATCAACACAACTTATCCGAATCTCAGTGGGGAACAAGACTTTGATAAAGATTTTGTATAAATACCTTGTTTCTCTGTAATAATATCACCATCAATCAACTTAGTATCTAATATATATCATATTAATATAGTACATGACCTAGTATATGTTTAGACTGTATATAACAACAATATCACGATAACTAAACAAAGACAAGCATCTAAACAAACGAAAACATTGGCAGAGGTCAAAAGAAAACTAAAGCTTAACTAAAATAATGTTGCAAAAAATTACAGTGATAGCTGAGAAAAAATAAACAAAACGAGTGACAATACTGTTATAAACAAAAAGGTGTATAGAAATAAACAATAGAAAAGAGAAGGCAGACAAATACAAACAAAACGAATCAAAAACTAAAGTACGGAGAAAAAAATAACGAAAACAACACTAACACATCTCGTCACAGCTAAGAAAAAAATAATAAAATTAGCAACAAAAGTCGCTTGCAATTTCCACAGTGGGAAATATGCACAATCCCTAAAGACCGCTGATATAAGCCCTCTATTATGTGGGATACCTTATACCAGACACCCCCCAAACGTATGACCCGCAGAAAAATACACACTAACACAACATGTAAACAAAGAACATGTAATCAAAGAGTGCATATAATGAATGTGTAAAGAGGAAGGCTCAGTTGCACATAAAATAAAGGCTCAGTTAAACACATAAAACAGGCCACTTATCTTAAGCACTATCCTCCACCACTGCAAAGATGCAGTTTAATGCAGTAACTGTAAACAACAATGGTAGACGATCCACCGTTGAAGGTCACCGTAACTTGACAACGGGTAGTAGTCTCCAAAGTGTAACTACCAAACCATACTCGACATCAGTTGAGATCGGAAGATCCAACGTCGATATATTTGTAGAATGTCATTAGTAAACAACAGCTTGAACTGTTCTAGGTTTACTACAAGAGCTTGCACGCAAAAATGTGATGTGAACTTTGACACATATGTCCCTAGACGACTGTCACTGTGTTAATCAACTTCGTCAGCAACTGTGGTCTACGCAGCAATTCTTTAGCAGATGTGTTCCATGTAGCAATACTTTAGCAGCTGTGGTCCATGTAGCAATACTGTAGCAGCTGTGGTCCATGTAGCAATTCTGTAGCATACGCCAATGTTTACGTCGGTCAGCAGTCGTTGACCTATTTACTACTGTTCTGTGTAGCTGAAAACAAACCATCAATCTTGTCTCCCAGCTGTAAGAAGCCAGATGTGAGCGGGAAAATAAGTGACAACCCACGAATCTGGTCCACCAGATGTAACATACAGTTTTGATGTAACAGTCACTTTTTTGGGAGGTGTGGAAGTCTGTTAGTATTGTGTTGTTAAAGTTGGTAGAGTGGGCGTGTCGTTTTATCACCAGATCAGTACAAGTGATGCGGTGTATATTTAGGTCACCGGCATGATGCGCTGCTGGGGTATAATGGAGACACTCATACCAATCTTCATTCAGTATCACAGATGTGTAGTACTTGTATTGGGATGTGGTTGATCGTGTAGGTGAGTGGACAGTAGTGCTGATAACACGAAGGCCGTACAGGCTCTTGGATAGCTTCACATTGACTCACACATTCACAAGTAGAAGTCAGCAAGGTTAGATAATGCTGCTAACGTTTTACAATATTTATTATACGACGTACGATAATATGCTGATGGACGAGACAGTCAATAGTACATGATCATGTGCATTATATGTGTAGTTATAGAGGTTAACACCAGGCATCACAAATCCAGACAGCTTAGACATTTAACAATGTCTTGGCAAATACTTGCTGTTCATATAGTAGCTCAAATCCCTGACTGAGCCCCGTCAGGTACGCCCTGAAAATATATTACAAAGTACGGGCAGTTTCAGTACTTAATAATGTCAATGCAATTGTCTTACAACAGCCAATGACTTCTTCTGGCCTCACATGCCAGGTACTTCTTCTGGTGAAGAATATAGGTCGTAACTACAGACCTATAATGACGACAAATCAGGTCGCACGTAGCAGACCTCGATAATCAGGTGGCTCTCAAAATGTTCCTGCCAAAAACATACCACCTGCATTGCGGATTCAATACTTTGATTCTCTGGGCTTATACATGTATATCCAATAGGACATCTTAGATATAGACTCTTCAATATGCACCCATACTGGGGTACAGTAATATATCTCCTTGTGAGCTTCGCTCACTGTGTCGCCATAAGCAATGAATGTACCTATAAGATCTAACGAACGTCAAGATCAAATAATATTATCAGTTACCTTCTTATAGAATCCCCACAAACTAAGGTAACACAACACTGAATCACATGGGGAAGGAAGAATGACAAATCAGTCATTCCCAGAATTTCCAAATCCCTATCAAAACTTGGCAGAGAGAAATCTACGGACCTGCATGTCTGTTCTAGCCCTGAGGTATACTCCTTAAACCGGCAGTCTCCCGGTCTCTGCGCCAAAAACGTTCGCACGCCCAAAGAGCATAGACCAAATCGAGGCTAATTGAGACCAAGGCGTTTCCGCCCAAACAAGAGGTAAAGATGCTCCGTATATGGTCCTATAAATAGACTTAAGACATGTCAACTATAAGACATCGCCTGAGACAGGACAACTTAGGAATGGGGAAGATAACCACCCGACAAACCTATCACAGAAAGATAATAAACAGTTCTCTCTCTTTTACCACATTTAACCAAAACATAAATTAGATTGGTGTCTGTCATACAAGCAAAAGGACTGCAACAGGCGTGTGTCCCAATTTGACTAGATGACATACGTTGTCCGACTGTATAGCTCTGAACCATGCAGAACAACAAAAAAACCACAACCAAAAAGTTACAGACTTTCATAACTAGGTGCTTACGTATATTAGAAAGATTGAAGTGACATGACACACGATGACTAGTGTAGAACTGATGACAAGAACCAGATAAGTGCCAGTGGAACAAGAGATGACAAGAACCAGACAAGAACCAGGTAAGTGCCAGTTGAACAAGAGATAACAAGAACCAGACAAAAACCAGACACGTGTCAGTGGAACAAGAGATGACAAGAACCAGACAAGTGCCAGTAGAACAAGAGATGACAAGAACTAGACAACTGTCAGTGGAACAAGAGATGACAAGAACCAGACAAGTGTCAGTGGAACAAGAGATGACAAGAACCAGACAAGTGTCAGTGGAACAAGAGATGACAAGAACCAGGCAAGTGTCAGTGAAACAACAGATGACAAGAACCAGACAAGTGTCAGTAGAACAAGAGATGACAAGAACTAGACAACTGTCAGTGGAACAAGAGATGACGAGAACCAGACAAGTGTCAGTGGAACAAGAGATGACAAGAACCAGACAAGTGTCAGTGGAACAAGTGATGACAAGAACCAGACAAGTGTCAGTGGAACAAGAGATGACAAGAACCAGACAAGTGTCAGTAGAACAAGAGATGACAAGAACTAGACAACTGTCAGTGGAACAAGAGATGACAAGAACCAGACAAGTGTCAGTGAAACAAGAGATGACAAGAGCCAGACAAGTGTCAGTCGAACAAGAGATGAGAAGAAGAGGCTGGAGATAGATAGGACACACATTGAGGAAACCTGTTAATAGCGTTACAAGGCAGTCCTTGTTCTGGAATCCCCAGTTTACGAGAAGTAGAGGGAGATCACGGAACACAGGAAGAAGAGAACTGGAGATGGACATGAATAGCGTGAAGAAAACATGGGAATATCTTGAGTGGACTGCACGGGACAGGAATTTTTGTCATAAGTTTGTTGAGGACATGTGTTCCTTGGTGAGCTAAAGAGTGATGGTGATGGTGATGGTGATGCTCATGATGATGATGGTGGGGGTGATGGCGATGGTAATGATGATGATGGTGAAGATGATGGTAAAGATGATGGGGATAATGATAATGCTGATGATAATGATGGTGATGATATGGTAATGATAATTATGATGGTCATGATGGTGATGATGATGGTTATGTTGATGGTGTTATGATGTGATGGTGATGATGGTTAATTGATGATGACGATGGTGATAATAATGATTACGATGTGATGATGAAGATGATGATAACGGTGCTGGTTACGGTTATGATGATGTGATGATAATGTTGATGGTGATGATGATTGTGAAGATAATGATGATGACGACAATGTTGATGATGATGATCAAAAGAGCTTTTGATGACGGCTGCTAGATTCTCATAGAACTCATCTTTAGCTTCTGAGGCAGACTACAGAGTAGGAGCAAACACTCTGACAAGGGTGATGGGACCTGTGCTAGTTTGCAGGCGGAGCGTTAACAGGCGTTCTGATCCATCCTCGCCTGGTTCAAACATTTTAGTTAGCGATTTTTTTACCAGGATTTTTTTACCGCAAAACCTACTCTGTGTTCTTTAGTTTTATTAAAGTCTTTCGTGTGCCAATAAAAATTTTTAAAAAGATAACAAGATAACAGAACCCAATGCAAAAATAAGAATGAACGTTAACCAACATGGAAAAGGATGGGGAGGGGAGAGAGAGAGAGAGAGAGAGAGAGAGAGAGAGAGAGAGACTAGCAAATTGTTGAGTACTAGATTGTTGGTGATAACTTGCTAAATGCCTATTGTCAACAAGCAAGTGAAAGGTGAAGATCTGTCATGCATCACACCTCCAACAAATGACAGAATGCTATGACTTGTGACCATGGGGAGTGCACCTGAATATATTGCCTGTGTGCCTTGATGTTCAAAAACAAAATATTTATTTTTAGGTCAAGGGTGTCTGTCACGTGATGAGTTGTTAAGCTGTTATAGGAGACCGTCTCTTTGGTGATAAAATTTTTGTCTGATTTGTTTCAGTACACGTAGTGAATTGTTTACACAACAATTCAAGCTGTAAGAAACTTACGAGAATGCAGTAAGCAAGATATAGCGGGGGAGATATTGCTGTCAAATATGTCACTATGCTCTAAAGCAGGGGTTCTCAATAATTCCTTTATTTTTGCTCATACCCTTCCCGCGTCTGAACCTCATTTACGTCTGTGGCCCCTCATAATTGCTATTAGCTGGGGAAAAGGTGCTTTACCATGTAACTGTGGCCCCTCATAATTGGTGTTAGCTGGGAAAAAGGTGCTTTACCTTGTAACTGGGGCCCTCATAATTGCTGTTAGCTGGGAAAAAGGTGCTTTACCATGTAACTTTGGCCCCTAGAATATGGCATGGCACCGTTGGGAGGGGCCACACGACCCACGTTGTGAACCACTGATCTAGATGATATTCCGTGTGTTTTCATAGCTTGGGTACCTTCACATGTTGATAGAGAAGAAAATGAAGACAGATAAAAAGGCTAGGAAAAGTATATCTAATAAAAACTATACAAATGTGGGGATGAGTATAACATTGATCAAAAGATTAATTACAAGAACAACGACTGATGAATGGACAGTGGCATGGGACAGAAGTATGAAAGGCAGACATGCTTCCAAGTTGTTCAGGGCTCCAACAAGAATGTGTCAAGCAGGTCAAGATTAACCTTTTGTGTCTGTTTTGTTTCAGTACAAGAAAGTCACGCCTTACTTCCGAACCACTCCCAAGCTATTTCATAAACAATCTAAAAAGATCTGGTACTTCCGTCTAGAGATCAGATCTGACCATGCACTATCTGATTACCCACGATCATATACCTTTAATCAGATCAGCTGTTTTATTGTTTTTAAATTTGGGGTGGTGTGTAAATGTTTGAACAATTAAATAACTATGAAACAACTACTTCGTGTAGCATTGAAGATTCGTATTGTCTACTGTCCATGATTGTTTCTAGTGATACGAAGTTCTGTACAGAACATCACAGCAAGCGCTTATCTGATCATTATAAGTTCCCCACCATCAGACATTGATTGCTAATCCCATATGTTGGGTTACCAGATACCAGATGGCCACATCCCGAAAGATATCTTCTACGGAGAACTGGCAGATTGTAAAAGAATAGTTGGACGACGGCAGCTGAGATTAAAAGATGAATGCACTAGAGACGTGAGGGAACTGGAAAGAAATCTAGCAACATGGGAGGATGAAGCTGCCAATCTCATCAAATGTCGATGCTCTTTGCGCTGCCACCTCAGATTGGGTGACAAGAAGCTCTCACGGCAAGCAGAAGATAGAAGACGTCGAAAGGAACATTAGTAAAATAAGCAGCTGAGTGCGGTCACCTCAGGGGCGCATTCCCATAGTCAGTTATGGCTGAAGGGGCTATTATTATTATTGTTATTATTATTATTATAGATACCTAAATATCTATAAGTAGGACAAAAAAAGGCCCGATCCATATAAAAAAACATGTACGGGACATTTAAAATTAATGGAAGAACAAAACGGAATACAGTCCCAAAAACTGGCTCTTATATGTATTCAGCAGCAATGTGTACAAGTTCGGGATATTTGCAGATACAATAATAACAGTGATCACACAGAGTATCTGCCTTTAACCACTGTCATTAAAGTTGGCAGAAATTTATTGGCAAACTCGCAATTAACACTGTATGCACTGTATAAGCAATTCAGAATTCATGCCACAACACTCCTCCGGGTCGTACTACTGTAATTCGAATTCTCATCTAAGCCAAATATCTTGCTACCTTTTCGGTCCTACTTACCGCCAGCACTCCATACACGAGTTCAGCCTAATCTTCCTCTTCATCATCAGAACCTATACACGCTCAAAACATCCATTAACTCACAACAGTTTTGAATACTACTTAAACATCTATTAACTCACAACAGCTTTGAATACTACTCAAACATACATTAACTCACAACAGCTTTGAATACTACTCAAACATCCATTAACTCACAACAGCTTTGAATACTACTCAAACATCCATTAACTCACAACAGCTTTGAATACTACTCAAATATCCATTAACTCACAACAGCTTTGAATACTACTCAAACATCCATTAACTCACAACAGCTTTGAATACTACTCAAACATCCATTAACTCACAACAGTTTTGAATACGGTACTACTGAAACATCCATTAACTCACAACAGCTTTGAATACTACTCAAACATCCATTAACTCACAACAGCTTTGAATACTACTCAAACATTTAAATGAGATTACAGCCTGTCATCTACTAAACCAGACACTCGAATGTGACGTAAGCAACCAGTATGCAATCAACCCTGCCATCATCACTGTCAATACCTTGTCGAGGTATGGCGGCTTGCGCACTCTGATTACCCCCAGAGCTATGCCAGCTGGAGTTTTACTCCTGCAAGCTTCTACCAAGCTGGACAGCTTTGCGTGAGTAGGGGTCCGACTAAAGCAGACAATCTGGTCCTCCAGACAATAAGACTGATAAGAATAAGATTGAGGGGGAGATTCACCAACACTACAATAATACAATGCTATGCACAAACAAATGACAGCAATGAAGAGGTCAAGGACGAATTCTATCAACAGCTGCAAAAAGAAATGGAAGCCGCACCTAGATACGATCTTATCGTAGTAATGGGAGACTTCAATGCGAAAGTTGGAACACACAATACATATAATTAAAGAGAAAGGGGTAAATGCGGCAGCGGAACAGTAAACGAAAATGGCCATAAATTAATAAGTTTCTGTAGCATTAATAACCTGGTCATTGGAGGAACACTTTTCACATACAAAGAAATTAACAAATTAACATGGGAATCACCAAATGGTCGGGACAGAAACCAAGTAGACCAAATTATTATTAATGGTAGATGGAGACATTCATTACAAGATGTGAAAGTAAAAAGAGGTGCAGATGTGGGAAGTGATCACCATTTAGTAGAAGTAAAACTGAAGGTGAAACTCAGAACTGCTGAACCAATTGTAACTACACAGAAACGGTATGACATCAGAAAACTGAATGACCCCCTTACCAGAAAAGAGTTTGTGGGTGACATAAAGAAACGGAGGACAGTGAAAACAATGGGGACATTGATTCAAGTAGTGATTTTTCTGGCAGTGATAACAGTAGTATTGACAATTCAAGCAATGAAGATAGCAAAGATATTAGAAGTCCTGGGCCATCGGTGGGTCGTAAAAGAGCGAAAACCTCGGTTAGAGTTACCAATAGTGCAGGAAATACTGTAGGCCTAGGCCTAACTAAAATAAGAGAACAATGGGAGCAAGTGACTGAGGGTGAAACAACAAATAGTTTTTATTTTGATCCAACTCTTGAACCAGGTTTGCAAGCAAATCTTGATGCAACTTCCTCTGTGCTTGATTGCTGGCTTACATTACTGACACCAGATGTTTTACATTCTTTGGTCAAAGTAATAAATGGCTATGCTGATGTAAGAATTCAAAACCCCCATCTTCAAACAGATCTTCATTTGCTGCTTGGAAACCTGTCACTGACTATGAGCTTTTGAAATTTTTCGCAGTAACAACTGCGATGGGTTTAGATAAAAAGCCATCGGTAAAAGATTATTGGGCACAGACACCTCATAATTATACACCCTGGTAGGGCAATATGTTTTCAAGATCTAGCTTTGAAATAATTTACCATACAATGATGCATGTTGGAGATGCTGATTCAGAAGGGAAGGACAAAATAGAGCCTTTTGTAAATTTGCTCGTTGCGAAGTTCCAGGATGCATTTTATCCATTTCAGAATTTAGCCATTGATGAAATGGTTATTGGGTATAATGGACGCTGGAAACACAAGCAGTACAATGCAACAAAGCCAAGCAAGTATCACATTAAGACCTTTGGATTGTGTGATTCTACCACTGGATATGTCTATTCTGTATTGACATACTTTGGAGGGAGCCGCGCTAGCATAGTGGTTACAACACCGCTCTGGCGACTGGGTGATCGAGGATCAAACCCGGGCGACGGCATTTGAGAATTTTTCGTCGACCGGGATTTGGACTGGATTAACTCAAGACCTGGTGATGACATTTGAAGGAGTGTCGTCGACTAGGGACTGGCGGCTCCTGAGCCGACCCAGCTCTAATGGGTACCTCCGAAATCGGCGAGTATCTGCCTGAATGGTGAGGGACACCTGTCTCTGTACAAGAAAAAAGGGATATTCACGTAAAATCAATGTCAGGTTAGACATTAACAATAACCTGAGATTTCGTCTCGAGTATTAGCGGGCGTACGAAAAAAAAAACATACTTTGGGAAGAATACGTCATATATTCTTGCTAACGACTCTACAACAAATCAGGCGGTGAAGGTATTTGATTTCTTGCTGCAAGGAATTGCGAAGGGCCACCATGTATTTGCTGACAGATACTACACTGTGGATACACTGATAACCTATCTGTTGAGTAGGGGCATTCATTATACTGGCAGTCAACATCAACAGAAAAAATTTTCCCCTTCAACTGAAGACCCTCTCCCTCCATCACCGAGAAGCCAGGTGGTACAAAAATGGTGATGGATCTCAGATATGTGTTGCTTGGAGAGACAAAAAGGCAAAGAAACCATGTATGGTTGTGTCCACTGAAACATCAGTTGAGATGGTGCAAGTCACAACTCGACGTCACAACGTAGTCGAAAAACCCACACCAGTACAATTTTTGCATGAATGGATGTGACCACAATGATAAATGGTAGCTTACTATGGCAATTTCCAAAGAAAAACTAGAAAATGGTGGAAGAAAATTTTCTACTGGATTATAGAGGTGTCCCAGGTAAATGCCCATATATTGTACACCCTCAGTCATGCTGATGAGAAGTCAGTGTCACTGAAAATTTTCAAAGACAAACTGATTGATCAGTTGACTGAGAAGGCTGCCTCCATAACTCCACCTGATCTAGTAGCCACAAGAAAGGTAGGAAATTGTTAGGAAACAAAGTTAAAAGATTTGAGGGTGCAAAGCACATTGTGGATTACACCGACAAAGATAGGAACTGTATAGTGTGCTCAACACCTGCGAAATGAGCCCGAACAAATTTTTATTGCATCGGTTGCCCCGAAAAGCCCCATCTCCATCCAAAGAGCTGTTTTAGGCTGTACCATAGGCATGATCCTTCAGCTGTAACTTACTAAAGACATTGAAATACTGTAAATAAGTTATAGATGTTGTGTTTTCTCAAAGGTGCTATTTATTCAAATTTTCTGAGATTTTTTGGAAGTGGTGTAGGTGTGATAATGTAAGTCATTAATAGTGTATTTATTAGCTATTGTGTGTGTTCTTGGGCTTGTTTTTCTTGTCATTGGATATACTACATGAAAATCACCAAGAAAAAAACATTAGCTGCCTCAGGAACAAGCAAGTTGCAGGTAAGTTGATAATTTAAAAAAATGTTGCATGCTTTTTCTTTCTTTCAATCATTTTCTACTACTGATTTTTTTTTTTTTTTTTTTTTTGTGCGTTCGCCCGCTAATACTCAGGCGAAATCTCAGGTTATTATTTTTTTTTATGTCTAACCTGACATTGATTTTACGTGAGTATCCATTTATTTCTTGTACAGAGACAGGTGTCCCTCGCCATTCAGGCAAATACTCGCCGATTTCGGAGGTACCCATTGCAGCTGGGTCGGCTCAGGAGCCGCCAGTCCCTGGTCGACGACACTCCTTCAAATGTTCTCGCCAGGTCTCGAGTTAATCCAGTCCAAATCCCGGTCGACGAAAAATCCTCAAATGCCGTCGCCCGGGTTTGATCCTGTATCACCCGGTCGCCAGAGCGGTGTTGTAACCACTACGCTAGCGCGGCTCCCTCTACTATTGATAATATCTTCCATTCTAAAAAAACATATATTTTTCAGCTTTAGGCAACAGTAAATTCATTTGTCATCAAAATGACATATCAGTAATAAAAATCTGTTTAAAATTAATAAATCTGCAGCTTAAGTTCTCCAAACACTTACAGGGAGAAAATGAGGAAAAAAATTTCAGACATTTTTTGGGAAGTGGCATAGGTGTGATAATGTAAGTTACCAGTAGTGTAAATATTAGTCAGTGTGTGTGTTCTTAGGCTTGTTTTTCTTGTTATTGGATATACTACATAATAATCACCTTAAGAAAGGTATTACCTACCATGGAAACAAGAAATTTGAACATAAGTTGATAATCTGGAAACAAATTTGAATTCATTTTGTCTGTCAATCATTTTACATTACTAATAATATCTACCATATTAAGTAAACTTTCCTTCTATCAGCTTTAGGCAATAGTACAATCATTAAATCCTTCATACACCTACAGAATGAAAATTTGAACAAAATTTAATTCGGCCACAGTGTGTTTTTTAATTCGGTAGTTAATGTGTTAAGGTTTTGCCTTCCAAGTGCGAGGCATGTTACTTTTAACCTAGACTAAAGTCTGTTGGTAATATCTGAGCGCAATTGACCAATCGCCATTCAAAAATAAGTGAACTCTGTTAACTGAAACACTGTGTTGATGAAATATAAGCCTGGAAAAGGAACTATTTGCACCCATCAGCTAGCATGAAATAACCTGGAAAAGGACTGCTACCTCGACCAGGGTTGATAGACACAAGTTTAGTAAAGGACTAACATTATCTATCAGCTAGCGTGATGAAGCCCTGACAGCTACGCTAACGTTGTCTGTACCTTCTCGGTGGAGCTGGTTTAATAAGAGAAGAAATTACGATTTCTGTTTTCTAAAAAACCATATCCATTTTGGTGAATGGCTCAAATAACAAATACAAAACTACATAGGCCTAGTATAGAAAGAGCGAGCCTATCGCCAACGACAAACACTGAGGTCGCTTTAAGAATAAAATTGCAAATCCAACATGGAGGTCTTCATTCACACTGTCCTATAAAAAACGAAATTGATAAACAGCATCGAGCAAACGAAATTGATAAACAACATCGAGCGAAAGAAATTGTGAACCGTCATGGTCACCTACGCCAAGCAAGTACAGTACTTGAAGATGACAAAAGTATATATTCCTCGTATCTGTTGATAAGTAATGACAATTTTCACAACTTACACATGGATCCTTCAGCCCTGCTCAAAGGTATCGTAGTTAGCAGTGTTGCCACATTTTTTTTTCGAGTAAAATACTGCTTTAAAAAATGAATGTTGACTATGTACTATCAAGAATAAATTCATGTCGATTTTCATCATCATCATCGTCAGCTGCCATCTCTACAACGAAGGTAGGCTGTAATAGATATCCAACGTCTTCTGTCTCTTGTCTTGATGCTGCACTCTGTCCATTTCTTAATGTTATATTCCCACTTATAGCACTGTCTTCCTCTTGCGCGTTTGCATTCATCCCGCCATTCTATTAGGGTTTTTTTAACAAAGTATCCCGTTCAACTCTTGATGGGTTATAATTAGGACATATCGTATCGTGTAATAAATTCAAGATAATAAAATCAGATTTATGATATCCAAATATAGTATTCCTCAGCCCTCCACTCAGTACAAATAGAGCATATCAAAACCAAAATCATTTTGTGTGTTACACCCCATTTTCAAGAAACATACAAACAATAAAAAGATTTTTTTTTAAATTAATACAAACAAACAAAAACAAAGTAAAGTCTCCCTCAACTGCCCTGCTGTTAACACAGTGAAAGGGGATGAGAAAGCCTGGAGGTGTCAGAGCTTAACATCAAATCCACCAACTATTTGACATCATCCACATGAGTACTCTATCAGACTTCCTCTTACATCTCCATTTCAAGAAATAAATAAACAATATAAATTAAAAACAAACAAACTAACTAAAATGAAGTCTCTCACAACTCACTGCTGTTAACAAGGTGAAAAGGGGTAGAAAGCCCTGGGGTGTCAGCGATTACATCAAATCTACCAATTATAATCTGCCATCAGCCAAACACGCACCCCATCAGACTACCCTTTTCCTCACACTATCACTGATCCTTACATATTATTTTTAGTTCTTGGTACATACTGTTTAACCATATTGTGATTCTCTATCTGTTCTCAACACTTGTTCCACTGTTATGAATGAATTGCATGCCTATAAATAATCTAATATTGATTTTCTGCTTTGTTCATATTTGTACTTCATTACACTTTAATTTTTTTTTTCTGGACACTCTGCATTAGTTTATGTGAGGCAATTGCAAGTCTTCTTTTAATTTATACTGCACAGTCGCCAGAGCTGTTGATGACTTCTTTTTCTTCTTCTTCTTCTTCTTCTTCTTCTTCTTCGTACGCTCTCGGACGTCCACTTGAATATTCTCAAAGAAAGCAGTAGTCAATTTGAGGCTATTTGAATCCCCGTAAAGCTTTTCCACGAAAGGAGCTGGCGTTGATGACTGATCCTAAGCATACGAATTCATTAACGCCTTCCAGTTCTTCGTTACAGAAGGATGTTGAGAATAGCCTGGACCAAAAAATGACCAACAGAGAAGTACTGCTCTCACTAAATGTATTTTTGTTTTTACTTACGTCAGCTATATTGCAGTTATACCCTGTTCAACCTAACGGTTATATTAGGGGTATATTGTGTGTTAGGTTCTTCGGTGCTAACCGGTTACTAGTCCTAAAAAGAACTGGTCCTAAAAAGGACCACTAGTTAACTGTCTGGATTTCTCTCGTTGTTAGTCTGTTCGTGGTATCGTGGCGTGTTCCATATTGTTTTTCACCTCTTGTCTCGCTCGTTTGGTGGCAGCCCTGAGAAAAGCTAGTCCTAAAAAAGGACTACTAGCTGGCTTGTGTGGTTTTGTGTGTTTTTAACCTCCTCGTTTGTGTTGTGTGTGTAGTCATTTTCTCTTGTAACTGATATATCGTTTTTTTTATTATTGTTGGTAATATCCTTTCTTGCGTTTCAGCGATGACTTTTTCGATGTGTTGATCGTTCGGTTTAGTTTCTTGTTTGTTTTTAGATGCAGTTTCCTCAATGGTCGTTCTTTCTGCTTCTGTTCTTTTGAGGACTTCGTCGTTTTCCTCTTTCAGCTCTGCCAGCTTCCTGACAACTGCTTCTATTTGCTGCTGTATTCTTGTCATGTCCTCCTTCATACTTCTAACGCTCTATAGATCTATCCTATTATCTCTTGTCAGTTGAAGTGTCGTGAGTTTGCCAGTTTCTATTCTCGACCTGGAGTTTTATTTTTATTTCTTTAACATCCGCGGTCAGCTGATATAGTTGTCGTCTATTTATGGTGTTGTCTGTCCGTGACGTCTGCAGTTACTCTGTGTTTTGCCTCTTTGAAAGAGAATGTTTCTGGACACCGCTTCCTTCAGTATGTTCTTAATTTCCTGAAACACAGGGCAGCCTCGGTACCTTGCTCCGTGGTTACCGAGGTAGTTTGCACAGGTACAGCTCGTGTCTGTGGCGGTGTAATTGTTGTCCTCCAGCGCCCTGGGACAGTCGGGTTATGGGTGGCTCCCCGCACAGTACCTGCAAACTGTCTCTCTCCTGCATGTCTTCTTGGTTTGGGAAAACTGCTGGCAGTTGGAGCACTGCATGACCGGAGGGATATAGGCTTGCCTTTGACGATTTCTCTTTCATCGTCAGTTTCTCGGGTCATGGTGTTCCTTCAACAGTTATTACGACTAGATTGATGTCTTTCTTGTCTCAGGTTTTAAGCTTTTCAACTTGGGTGATTTTGACATTTCTGTTTTCATTTTGTAGGCAGCTTTGAACTTCGAGTGTGGACCATCTGGTATCGACCCCTCTTAGCACCAACTTCTTTGTTGTCTTAAAAGTTTCCACCACTACTTTTATCTGGTGGGACAGACGGACTTCTTTGGGTCCGGACTCCAGTTCGGTCATTAGCGAAGTAATTTTTTCGGTGTTGTTGAGAGAAAGCATGACTCCTTTTTGTGTCTCCCTCCTTTAGCAATGCCTCTACTGCCTATTATTGCTACAAGAATACCGAATACTTTATCGTCGGGAAGGACCCTAAGCGAGGCCTAACCTGCAAACACCTGGGTGATCTTTACGATCCTCTCCTGTAGTGCCTCGTGAGAAACGGCATTGCTTGGCTTATGAATGTGGCGCGCTCCGACTTCCATCTCAGTTTGAGCGTGTGGTCTGTGTGATGGACTCACGTTCTGGTTCGTTGTCTGCTTCTGGTTATGTTTTGTAGAAGTTGCCTGGTCTCTACATGATGGAGACTCCACTATGACATCTTGTTTTGACGGTGATTTTCCTTTGTCGGGTTTCGGAGCATTGTCGTCCTCCTCCGTTGAAGCTTTGTGGATGCGTTTTGTGGAGGTTTCCTGGACACTACACGATTTAGCCACCACCCCGCCATCTTGTTTTAGCGATGATGTTGCTTTATCAGGCTTCGGAGCCTGGTTTTCTTCTGCCTTCAAAACTCTGCGTTGCTCATCTATGGGGGAACCTGAAGTTGCTATCATTGTAGCCACACAGGGCGCTGCTGAAATCGCTTTCAGTCTTTCTTTTGCCTCGCGTATCCATGTGATCGACCGTATTATATTTTCTGCAACTTCAGCAATGTCAGGCTCATCTTCTATTCGGTCAGAGATACTTGCTGTTGTAGACGTCTCCTTCGCTGTGTCAATAATTGGTTTCTCTAGAAGGTTGTTACTTGACTTTGACGACCCCGTCACTGGCATCTCCGACACTGTTTCAAGTGTTGTATTGGTCGGCTTCTTCGGTATCCCACTTCTGAGATTTAAAGATGCTGGGCAACATGTAGGACATTCCTTCTCTTGGGATCAGTTTTTTTATCGAACCATTTTCGTATAGTGTAATGATCGCTGTACTGCTTGACTGAAAAAAAAGATGCGATATATATATATATATATATATATATATATATATATATATATATATATATATATAATATATATATATATATATATATATATATATATAATTAACATCTCGCTTACCCTCAATCACAGACAAGCTGTTAATTGTTACACAGTCTGCTCACACTTCTGCAGATGGCAACGGAGGTGATATAAAAGCTGTGCTCTGTGTCTGTAGTTTGAAATAGGCGCCGAGTGTGTCTGTGTCTATTTTTTTAAATGTAAAACTTTTGCCTCGTTTTGGCGAAGCGCGTCCCGTTCAATCTAGTCGGTTATATTAGGGCGCATGTCCAAATATTCTGGGTCTGTGTCATTCGTTCTCTCCCTTTATATAGTGGTCTTGCGGATGTACGAGGTGACAACTGGACCAAAGTACGTTTGCATGCATCCAACATCGTGTAGGTAGGGCAAGGTATGCTCCAATGCAAAATCCAAAATATGTCTGAGTCCTTATTTCTGCACCGATGTCCTCCATCTAAGGCTTAATTTACTCATATAAATGAGCTCTATCACTATGGATATCCATTTTATCTTATAGTTTATCCGACTGTTCACTGGAGCAGCCGAAACAGGGAAAAACACAACATGGTTCATGATCCATTGTCTTCTATTCATAATAACGTCGGGTCTTCAACACATCCAGTGAATCTATTGCTATCTGCCTAAAGCTAATGATCCCTATTATCAAACTGAGCCATTTTTTAACTAGGCACTTCATGATTATTTGCACACTGCCTTCCGAAATATTATCAACATCTACACTTTCGTTTCCTCCATGCCTAGCGTATCTTCTGACACTATTTGTACCAAGATGGCGTTTCATTGATCAGTTACATCCACGGGGTTTGAACGGTGATAATATTTGAATAATGCCTAGGTATGATTCAGACTTCATTACAGATTCCCCCCCCCCCCCCCCCCCCCCCATTCTTACATTCTGAGATCCAGGAATGTATTCAATGAAAACCGATAAGGCTGGATTAAAAGAGACCATCTTAACAATTTTGCGTTCCCATGACGGGTTTTTGCGAGAAAACAAGTGGCTGGTGGTTGCACTGGACCATGAAATGTCTAACATATCTGGAATATAAATATCTAGAATTGATTTATGGTCCAGACCAACGCCAAACATTCTCTTTCAACAGTTGAGTAGTTTTCTCCGCCTTATGCTATTTGCGGCTGGCATAAGCAACTGGGTGCAATTCTTCTGGCTGTGATTGCGATCTTTGCAATCACGCAGCCCCTATCCCGATGTTGCTAGCATCAGTCCTAATCACAAATTCTTGACTAAGATCTGGAAGTCTCAGTATAGGCCTACTTGTGAGTTTTTGCTTTAATTCTGAGTACGCTTTCGGATTAATATTCGTGTCAGGCAATGGATCCACTTGTGACTCTGTGACAGCATACAATTTCCTGTAATCAATGCAGAGTCTATGTTCACCAGAGGGTTTTCTCAGCAAAACAACACTAGCGCTATAAGGTGATTCCGAGTGAGAAATTATATTGTCTTCCATCAGGAAATAAATTCTCTCTTTAAAGTTGCTATTTTATTTCATTCCATGTCCACATCAATACTTCCAATGGACCTTGTATGGGCCGGCCAACTAAATGCCGATGCCATTTCTAATGCTAATTTAAACGGCAGTATTTTTTTACGTGCGCCCGCTAATACTCGAGGCGAAATCTCAGGTTATTATTAATGTCTAACCTGACATTGATTTTACGTGAATATCCCTTTTTTCTTGTACAGAGACAGGTGTCCCTCGCCATTCAGGCAGATACTCGCCGATTTCGGAGGTACCCATTACAGCTAATTGAGCTCAGGAGCCACCAGTCCCTGATCGACGACACTCCTTCAAATGTACTCGTCAGGTCTCGAGTTAATCCAGTCCAAATCCCGGTCGAGAAAAATCCTCAAATGCCGTCGCCCGGGTTTGATCCTGGATCACCCAGTCGCCAGAGCGGTGTTGTAACCACTACGCTAGCGCGGCTCCCTAAACGGCAGTATAATTAAGTTGCACAATGCATCAGTCAAATGGTTCGTACAGCCCAATCTTCTACTACCTATTTTTCTGGGGTTTACCCGCAGTTTCTTTATCAAAGGATGCTGACTAACCACACTTCTATTTTTATCCAGTTCCAGTGTTCCGAACAAAATCTTGTCGGAATGGGATGTTTTGTATCCCCTCCCTGTACATTACGGAGAGTCGCCACGGTGACTGGGTTTCTGGATGCTTTTTTGGGAGATGGTGTTCTCCTATCCACTTTGTCTATTTTTTTTTAATTTTTATTTTCAGGCCTACGTCCGCCCGAATGCTTCACTAGGTCCTGTTGGTTTTCTCAACGTGTGGGGTTTACCTTGCTACACTGTGCACAGGAAGTCACATACCGAGCTATGTATCTAGTGATACCTGGCCAATAATATTGCTTTCCCATTATTTAACAAGTGGTACCGTTTTTCATATGTCCACCATCTTATACAACATGTTCTAGTTCCATACTATTGTCCCTGTAAAAAAATGGCAGTACCAGCTGTCCATGCCCACTGGGTCCTGTTCCAGCTTTCCTGTATAGTAATACATCCTTCATGTAAAACTCGCCTTTGTTTGGGGGTTACGGCTTTTTGGCAATTAGCCAAAACAAAGCTTCAAAGAGTTATCTTCAGCCTGTGCCATTTTCATCTTTTTCGGATGAATGTTCATTGGACTTTCTTCCTCCTTCTTAGGGCTAGATCTGGTCTGGAGTGTTGCCATGATCACAGGTTTTACTGGGTTACCCAATAAGACATATCTGCTTTCTATTACCAGCGGGTAAATAGGATCATCAATCACTGCTGCTCTTATTATTCCGTTCACGTAGCTTGTGCTGACATTGATCCTTGCTATGGGAAGTGTCATGGTGGCTGTTCCCTTTAATGCCCCTTGTATCTCCACGGTTTATGTGGTGTATTGATCAGGGTGCACTATGGATGCCCACACGACTGAGTCGAATTCAAATCCTGAATCATATAGGCACCATATTTTAGTGCCGTTACATGTTACTTCTTCACAGGTGGGGGGATGATGAAGGTCTATATGACTAGCTGCCATTTCCTTCCTTCCCTGTCATAAGACATGCAGCGTGTTAAGGAGAGATTTTCTTTCTGCAGTCCAAAGTATTGTGGTTGTTCATTTTGCAAATCTTACACTACTTATCTCCCTGTTTGAAGGGTTTCTTATCCTGTAATTGAGGCTTCTTGTCAATGTTTTGCAAGTCAAAATGTGATTTGTATTTGTTTGGTTGGTCCTTAGTATCAAACCTATGCTGGTTTTGTTGTGGCTTAAAACCTTCCCCTGGCTTCTTTTTTGTTCTATGAGTCAAAGGGTGAACCAGCGTATGGCTTTCAGCCAAAGTGATTATTTCATCTAGCCTTTCTCTCTTATTTTCAATCAGGAATGTCATTGTTTCAGGAGACATGGACTCGAGGAGCTGCTCTATTAATATCATCTCCTTGATCCCTTTAAAGTCCTGATTAAAGTTTCCTAATTGACACCACTTCAGCAGATAATTCTCTAACCTTGCTGAAAACTGTTGGTATGTTTCTCCTGACTGAAGCTTCGCAGTTCTGAATCTCCTTCTATACGAATCTGTGTTTTCTTCATACTTAACCAGTAATGATTGCTTTAAAGCTTTCTAATTATTTTGATCTTCTTTGGGAAGTTTCATGTATACATTTTAAGCCACTCCTCTCAATCCTTGCAACAACTGTATTGTCCACTTTTCTTTTTCTAGGTCCTAAGTGGTAGCCAATCACACATAATAATTCCTTTGTTCCACTACGTTGGTGTTGGCCCTGTTTTCAACACTTGTGCAAATAGTGGCTCTAATAGTTATGTTGCTAGTTCAGGGTCTGTCTTAAATAGCTCTGCATTTAAGTTATCGTGGCCAGAAGCGTTTCCATTCTTTAACCATTTGATTGCCGTGATGATTTCTTCCTTTCGTGGAATGTCTATATAACATATAGATTATTTTCAGACTCAGGAACTTTCAATTGTGTCTCTAGTGGTTCCTTGTTCAGAGTTTCTCTTAAATGCTCTGCTCATTTTGTTTCCTGTCCATTTGCTGCCGTGATGAGGTGTCTCGGGTTGCCTCCCCTGCTTTGCAGTAGTGGCCCAACAGTGGCCAAAACTCAAGTATCTAATATGGGCTCCAATAGAGTCTACATTTACACAAGATTACTCTTGGCAGAGATGTGGATAGAGGAGTAATAACGCTTCTATCATATGGGAGTGTTCACAAGATTTTCAGAATAAGAGAGAACAATACTGTATTGGCTGAGTATGTTAACTCTATGATTATGCCGACACTTTTGTGAAGGCTTAAACAATTATTAATTTCAGCTTGTTCAAGCCCCAACCCCTGATTTACTCAGTGGAATTATTATTACGGCATAGCTCTGTTTAGAGTATGTTTAGTAAATTGACTGAGACAAACATTACAAATAACAAAATTTAATAATCACTTTTGGTTTTAACAAGTTTAAATAATTGAATAATATTTTGGGAAAAGGTTTTCATGTCTGTTGTGATGGGACTTAACTGAAAAAAGGAGGTCACTTTTGGCAGCGGATATTTTGCACTTAGCTGCCAATGGTAGTTTCTTATCCCGCTGGGTTGGTTCTTGTGAGACTGTCTCACTGTTTACGCTCGTCGCTGTACAATGTTAAAGGTACCGCACGTTCCCAGAACATCAAGGAGTAACGGCAAAGTTGGTCCTTTTTCTTAAAGCGCAGGCTACTGTTCATTTATTGTTCCAGAGATAGTACCCGTCAGCTTGTACCACCACCAATAACTATGGTAAAAAAATAGAAACGATACGCTTTCCTGAGTATTGCCTCTTCCAACCCATAATTATGGGTTCCTATCTTCCCATACCACAATCCTATTTAACTCAGAATTTACCCGCTATAAGAATTAAATTTAATCCCTCGGGATAAAACTTTCTTTACATTTAAATTGAATAGCTTTCATGGTTACTTTATATTTAAATGTAAAGGTTAATAGTACAGATATAATATGTTTACATTTACATTGATTGAAAAGTGTTCACAATATAAATTGAATATGTTTTCATATATGTTAACACTGATTTGAAACTGTAAGTATTATAATTAGAATGTACATAATTTTTTATCATCTTTACCTCCCTGCTCCATATAAAACCTGGGACTCTTTTTGCATTTAGTTCTCTTTTCTTCTTCTTCTTCTTCTTCCTCGTTCGCTCTCAGACCTCCACATTTATGACTCTAATAAAGGCAGCAGTCAACTCAAGGTTCCCGACATCTGAGTCATATCTGTGTCTGTCATCTCATGGCGGTTTGCGTTGCACTATGTTGTGCGCCTTGCGGCCCAGTGCATCCGTCTTCAGCATGCATTTGTTCGGGACTGCTTCCCTAGCCTTCGGTTTTCCGTGACCTTCCTACAAGGCAGCAGTTGTTTTACATCAGAGTTGTCTCTCCTATGAGAGCAATCTTTCTGGACTAACGAGTCTTTCCTACCTGGGTTTGTGTGAAGTTGTCCTTCTCTTAGGTGGATTGTCAGAAACTGGCAATAAAGCAGTTAACAGTCCACGCAGTGGTGGTTTATGAAATCCTCATTCTATACGCTGAGGTTGCCAGCCTCAAATGACTTGGACATCCACGAGCGAATTTCACACATTAAAATTCACATGGCAAAACACCTATATATGTTAATTCACATGTTAGTAATAAAATAAAGAATGTAAAATGACAACTTACGCCAATCCTGGCCTACAGATTTTTTACTCTGATAAATAAAAGAGACTTAAATCAGCCTCTTAGACGCGTCTGGGGTATCGTTGTTTTAACAATAGATTCCCTCTCTGACTCCGTGTGTTGTCTTTCAGTTCCATCAGTCCTGGTTTCCTTGTTTAAAATGATAGAGATTTCCTGGGCTCTTTTTTTAAGACCTGATAACTATTCAAATAAAAGGTGTCTGGTATGTTAAGAAAAAATTCTGAATTCTAGGCTTCATTCTGGTAAAGTCTGTTGTCTTGGCAAGCGATTTCTCACAGTAGTTTTAACTGACTGAAGCGTCAGGTTATATTAACTGCCTTCCAAGGCATTCGTTATCGCGCACAACTGATCAGCCAATCTGATTTGAATATTATCCATGACTCATCTAGTAAAAAATTTCAAACAATACTTTTCTGAAAATGGGATGTAAACATCCGATTGCCATGTGTACCAACTCACGAACACGTAGATAACCTGACACGACAATGTGTGTAAGATGTAACAAATCATTACCTTATCAGAAAGTAATCTCTGTGTCTGTAAATCAGTTGTCTCCCCGTACTCTAGCCTTTATCAGCGATTAGCGAATACACTGGCGATTTTCGTGGGCCTAATTGTTCGTGGCCAAGATTTAGTACAAAGGAATTTAACTATCCCGCCTGTTGTTAATATTATTTCTACCGCTCCTTGCTAAGCTTAGCGAAGGAACAGACGTAATAAGTTATCACTGAGAGGGGTGTAAGAAGGAAAATACATAATACATGTTACACATAGCAGAGAAAGAAAGAAAGTGCGACAATTGAAAGCATGCCATAAAAAATCAGTACCACGAATGTACCAATACTGACGGAGTGAAACATAGATCGAGAAAAGTCACCCCATTCTGTCACATGAGGTTTCCTTGCTTATCTCTTACTCGTGTAATATTGTTTGCACTTCGTTTTCCGCTGCTTGTTTTAGTTATTTTATATACTTTGCTTTGTTCATTTCTCAGTGCTGCCTCTTCTGCCTGTCTCGCAAGATAATCTAGGAATTTCCTTTTGTTGGCTCGGGTTTGGCGTTTAACTTCCTTGTCTAGCTGACTGTACTGTTTGCTATATAGTTGCTTTAACCTGGGGGACTTCGCTTCTGTTTTCTTTCTTTTCATTTCATTTCTCATCGCTTTGGTGTTTAATGTTTCTGGTGTTAACCAATCTTTATTCTTCCTTTCCTGGAATACCAAGCATGATTTGCTGCTGTCCTTATATATTGTTGAATTGGTGTTGAATTTCTAGTCAGTATCATCAGTCGATGTCCTTTCCAGGATTTTGGCAATTTGATACCGTTTCTTCATGTCAGCCACAAAAGCTTTTCTGCTAAGGGAGTCATTCAATTTGCTGATGTCATACCGTTTCTGTGTAGTTACAATTGGTTCAGCAGTTCTGAGTTTCACCTTCAGTTTTACTACTACTAAATGGTGATCACTTCCCACATCTGCACCTCTTCTTACTTTCACATCTTGTAATGAATGTCTCCATCTACCATTAATAATAATTTGGTCTATCTGGTTTCTGTCCCTGCCATTTTCGTTTACTGTTCCGCTGCCGCATTTACCCCTTACTCTTTAATTATATGTATTGTGTGTTCCAACTTTCGCATTGAAGTCTCCCATTACTACGATAAGATCGTATCTAGGTGCGGCTTCCATTTCTTTTTGCAGCTGTTGATAGAATTCGTCCTTGACATCTTCGTCGCTGTCATTTGTTGGTGCATAGCATTGTATTATTGTAGTGTTGGTGATGTGACCGCTTGGCCTTTCACGCTAGCATTGTCCCTCCTACTTTCAAGCTAAGCATTTATATGTGCTAGAAGATGCTACACGTAAGAATGACAGACCTTAAAAGCAAATAAGACGTTTTTACACAAAACGCAGTATTCATTCAAAGTTCAGTTGACGGTTACTGCTCTGACAGGGCAAACGTAGGTCAGTCCCAGATAATAATGAATGGGTTTTATAAGCGCGAAAGTGGGAAATGAATGTGTGATCTGGTTTTTTTTAATCTTATTGTTAAGTTGGAAAAGATCACACATGTGAAAATAAAGTCGAAATAACAGAATGTCATGTACAAAAAGGTCGAAAAGCTGAGGAGAGGAGTGCAAATGTTAATTATTGTGCCGTGTGAAAAAAGGACGGGTGTTGTTGTCATTCTTCATGGGGTTTTCTGTATGACTACTGAATCGTGCTGATATCGCGAATATATATATAATCTTGATGCAGTAAGATGAAAACTCAACGTAGGCACATCAACAAGTGCCAATACTGTGGTAGTCAAACTCGTTACTTGAAATTGATACATCGTTTATTGACATCACATCATACAGGACGAGACATTCAACGTTGACGGTTAATAGGTAATTCAACATGATGATAGTGGACGTATGTCCTCAATAAAAATCCAAATAAATAGTCTCAGAAGAATCCTCAAGCAAATTCTGACTGGGTCTCTGAGTTAATACATCAATAGTCATAAAAGTCATGAAGTAGTTAATTACAAGGTTATACTGATAACGGTTGACCTTTCTCAAGGACAGGAGATTCTCATTATACTTGGTAGTATCTAAGATCCCGATCTTGATTATATTCTTTTGTAAAGAAGTCCTCATTAACTAATCATAGTCGAACGTAGGTGCAGGTTCCTACTAAATAATTCTAGGCATATAAAGTTACTTAGGTATTGATACTTGAATCACCTCTTGGATTAGCCGTGACTAACACAACGGCTTCCCAATAATATATATACAACGAAGATCCACGGTATTTACCGACAATCCTTTTGATAGGCATATACAGGCATATAAAAAATATATCTTCAGCTGTGAATCCATTTCGTTACAGGCTAGTTACCTGTCATCGACTAGATACTCACGACTTTGGAGAACAAACATTATTATTATAATAATTACATACTTGGTTCTTCCAACGAATCGACACTTACGTGAACGACTACCGGCTACGACTGCTAATCCGCAGGGCCGGGTCTAAACATAATACTTTCCCCCAATACACGGGGTTAAAATCCCAAAGATCCTAGGACTCATCTTGGGTTACCAGCTTGTAATATAAAGCTATGACGTCGACTGCCTTTTGTTGACAACCAGCGCATTACTTTAAAATTATTCAAAAATGTGCGTTCTCGTGCACCATAAATTTAATATATCAACGTATCTCAATTGGTGCGTACACTTGTAACAAAGACAGAACCTGAGACTGTCTATATATGTTAAAGGCTGTTAGGACTTAAAAAGGACGTAACAGATTACCTTAAAAATCGCCCTGAAAAAAAATTAATTCTATTAATTTTTTTCTTCGTTAATAAACGCGGAGAGGTGAATCAAATTTACATATTCATGTACTAATAATACACCCCACTAGATAGACTAATTACTAAAAGAATGTAGAATGAAATTCAACATCACTAATTAACAGGAGTAATAAACAAAATTTCAACCACAATCCACCAATTTGGAATACATGTGGTACCAAAAAAGGAATTTAAAGTATGAATGATGATGAACTAAAACATAGAGGATGTGAAACCATCAAACCAAAAAAAAAAATCAACGAGTGAATTTTAAATGATGAAGATGAAATTACATAATAGATGAGAAGTGAATTCATAAACAACCAAAAAAAGATTGCAAATAAAACATGCAAAGTGAACAAGGCAATTAACAAACCACGCGAAGTGATCAAGACACTTATCAGTTTCTAAAATTAATCAGAGACACTAATTAACTATGAGTGCAACATAATACGCTAAAAGTGGTGGATTCTAGTTCTACGAACTATTATACAAACTAATATTATTAACCACTGTAAAATATGCAACTAATTAAGTGATCTTAATTGCTGATAAGTAATCAAAATTGTTCATGTCTTAAAATTGTTACCAATTCCAGTTATTATTATCTATCATAACCTTAAGAAGATCCATATCATTTCTGAAAATAGTTCATAATCCAAGAAGTTCTGTTTTATTAACATCTAACGACATTGAAATGTTATTTTCCGAGTAATCCTGGAAGTTACCATCCTCCACTTTGAAAAGCATGTATCTATCATCTTAGATGGATGATAATATATCTTCACAATGTCATGTTCAGAAGAGAATGTAGTTCATATAACATAAAACGAAAGTCATTTTCCATTTCGTCAATGTTATTGACACAACACTGTTATTGGCTTACATTACTACCAGTCTGAATAATCAATTTTCATCAGTAATCCAGTGAAAATACAACTGAAGTAGACGTTGAATAAATCATCAAAGTTATTTGAGTATTACGTTACAATTGCAAGACTGTCTATGTAGTAGATCCAATCTCTGTAGGGCGTATTTGCTCGTTTGGATCGCTTGGACACCTAAATAAACAGTCAGCTAACACATTGTGCGAACCTGGTATGGAATGTATGGTAAAACTATACGGTTGTAACGTTATCGCATATCTGGTAGATTTCGCTGACTTGACGTCTTTAGTGTTGAGAGCAGTGAGTGCTTTTTGATCAGACTCAACAACAAAATGAGAACCCAACAGATATCTCTCAAGTTTGGTGATTGACCAAACTAACGCAAGAAGTTCCTTATCCAGAACCGAGTATTTTTGTTCTGTTGCTGTTAACTTTCTTGAAACATACATTACTGGATGCAAGGTGTCACAATATTCTTGAAGTAGCACGCTTCCTATTCCATAATTACTTGCGTCACTGCGAAGTATAAAAGGAAGCTTTGGATTAGGTATCATCAAAACTGGAGGTGTGGAAAAAAATTCTTGATAGAATCTAACGCGATTTGATGTTCATTCGACCACCGAATCAATTAGCTGTGCCTTCCTCAACAAAGAAAAGAAAGGAGCAGTAATGGTCGATAAATGAGGAATACATTTACCGTAAAATTGTATTAGACCCAACAAATAACGTACTTGTTTTTTTGTTTTTGGAGCTGTAATGTTCAGGATTTTTGTAACGTTACTGTCCTCAGTATATAATTTGCCATGACCAATACGGTGTCCTAAAAACGATATGTCGTGAAAACCCACGAATGCCTTGGATGGCTTAGCTGTTAGGTTAAATGACCGTAACGTGGACAGTAATGTGTTCAATCCCTGAACATGTTCTTCCCATGAGTTGCTAAAAAGACAAATGTCATCGATGTATGCAATGACATCGGAACGATGAGACAGTATGCGACGCATCATACGCACGAAAGTGGCAGGAGCGTTCACTAACCCAAATGGCATAAAATTCAATTGGAATAGGCCCCGAGGTGTCGAGAAAGCAGTAAGTGGCTTTGCATTTTCTGTCAATGGGACTTGGCAATATCCCTTTGACAGGTCAAATTTTGAAAAGAAAGTAGAGTCAGACAGTTTAACTAATAATTCCTCTAATAAAGGTAATGGTTCTGCGTCAAATTGTGTAACTTTATTTAATGTTCTATAGTCTACACAAAGACGAATATTGTTATCTTTTTTCCTGATGATCACCATAGAAGAAGAATATGGTGACGTTGAAGGTTCAATTGTCTTTAATTGAAGCATTTCATCCAACTCCTTATCAACCTGAGCACGAAAGTGTAAAGGGATAGGGTATGGACGAACTCGGATAGGTGTGTCGTCAGTCAATAGAATGTCATGTTTAATCACTGACGTACGACCTGGGATGTCAGTGAGGACATCTTGATAAGATTTTAAAAGTGAGAAAACTTGCTGGTTTTGATCAGCCGAAAGATCAGAAGAAATAGAAACCTCACTCCAATTTTCAGTCGGATGGAGTGGTACCACCGGTATAGTTAATTGTACGTCTAGAAAAGAAGACTCTTCTTTTTGAATGACTGCTAAAGTGGTATAGTGATGAATAGGAGGTGTAGGATCGTCAGTTGATTGGAATACTGACTGAAGATAGTCAGGACGTGTATGGTATTCCTTTAACATATTAATGTGAAAGGTTTTGTGTTTACCCTTTACATCGACAATGTAGTCGACATCCGAAATTCTAGATATTATTCTAAAAGGGCCACTCCAGGTAATGAGTAGACGATTATTTTTAGAAGGCAATAATACATATGCCTCATCACCAGGGATAAGTTGACGAAGACGTCTATATTTGTTTGCAAAAAGTCTAGCTTTTTCTTTTGCATTTTCAGATGCTGCGGTAGCTAACCTACATGCATCTATGATCCTTTTTCTCAAAGAGATCACATACTCATAAGAGGATTGAGTCTCCTCTTCGATATTCTCCTCAATAAGTAAGTCGTGGAGCAACGACATTGGTCCGCGAGGTTGGATGCCGAAGACTAATTGATACGGAGAGAAACCAGTTGCTTCGTTTTGCACCTCGCGATACGCAAAGAGGGCAGAGGATAGGACTCTGTCCCATTCCTGAGGATGATCTTGCGTAATCTTACCTAATAACTGTTTGAGTGTCCTATTCTTACGCTCAATTAACCCGTTGGACATTGGGTGGTTGATTGAACTAAGTGATCTATCTATACCTAACAATTTCATTACTTGTGACATAGCCTCAGATACAAACTGAACACCATGGTCAGATAAGATCTTACGCGGAAAACCTAAGCGCGAAAAGATCAACCATAAAGCCTCTGCAACACTGGCAGATGAAGTATTTTTCAGAGGAATGGCCTCAGGCCAACGAGTACACATATCAATACAAGTGAGGATATGTGTATGTCCTCTTGCAGAAGGTTGTATAGGACCAACAATATCAATTGCCATTTTCTCAAATGGACGAATCGGAATGTCCGCAGCCTGAATTGGAGCTGTGTGGTATGGACCCCGAACTTTTACTTCTTGACATGTCGTACAAGAACGGCAGTAGATATTGACATCTCTGTGAACGCCTGGCCAATATAATGCCGATAGCACTCTAGATTTGGTTCGTGAAAAACCCATATGGCCTGCGCATTGAGAGTCGTGTGCGTGACGCAATATACGAGCTCTCATAGAAAGAGGTACTAAAATCTGAGACCGTAATGAAGAATCAGTGTTTTGTATAAGTCTAACCAATATCCCATTCTTGAGTACAAAGTTATGTCTAGATTTTGCATTTGTATTTTTAGTCTTGTTATTATTAGCAAGCTTAAAAAATCTGGCCAATGAATCATCATTTTTTTGTAATGTTATAAATGACTCCCGTGAAATAGGAGTGTCAACATCATCATTAACATGAACCGTAGGTTCAGAAGGTGTAGTAAGGAACATATCAGTAGCTTGCGCTCTGGTAACTACTGCATTTGCAGCATGAATATGTTGCTCTTCCCATTCAGCTATTTGTTGTGGGGTACACTCTTTTACACCATGTATGCAACCAAGGATGACATCACTAATTGGATTCTGAAGCAGGCATGCATGAATCTTCCCTGAAAAGAAAGGTGTATGTAAATTAATTATGGCTGTAGGGAATGTTTCCACAGTGCCGCCGAAAGTGACGCATTTGACTGTATTGCCTGTAGCACAACAAGGGTCGATCAGCGAGTTCCGTACACCGACAGTGCTGCAGCCTGAATCAAATAAAATAGAGCAAGGTATTGAGTTAGCAAATCCTCTATTAAATTTAAGTGATCCTTTCCCGTGATGAACTGACGCAGAAGTTGCCGTACAGACTGCTGGTAGACTTGGCAATATGTGTCCGCATCTCAGCGTCGTGATTGCCTTGGGCTGGAATAGCGTAGAGCATTCTTGACAAGCCTTTACCTGCTCAAGATCAATACAAGACATTGCATTATGATGATTATCATTTTTGTCCTGATCTTTGTTAGTTTGTGCCTCAAGTAAAGCTCTCTAGACTGATGACGAGGTCTGCTCGAAGATCTATCTCTTCGTCGCGATCGATTCTGACTATTTTCTCTGAAATTGCCATAATTACTGTTACTGTTGGAGTTAAAATTTTGGTTAGAACGCCAATTATTGGTATTACTGTCATGTCTTGGACCAAATAGTCTGTTCAGAGAACTATGTCTATCATGAGAATATTGCGAATTATATCGCCAATGTTGTTTATAATTGTTTCCTTGATTATTTCTAAAATTATTTTTATCAAAATCTCGTGATCTGTGAGATTGACCCCAAGAAACATTACATGGAGCAGATTGTTGGAATTGTTTCCCTTTATACAAATTACCAGAACTGAAATTCTCATTATTTCCCTTTTTAAATGATCTGTCGCTACTTAATGAACGGTGTCGTGAAAAGTTATTCTGATGCATAGCAAATGCGACTGGCAATTCGTCCTTGATCTGAGAATTGCTAATATCCATGTTCGGATGTGCAGTGCAGAAATTTTTACAATTTTCATGCATTTCTTTCATATTAGTAGGTTTACGTTCATGTAAAAAAGCAAGAAATGCTGGATTAACAGAAGATAAAACCTTATCGCTTAGCAATAAATCAAAAAGACAGTCATAAGATTTTTGTACCTTGGACAATTCGATCCATCTTTCCAAGGTGAGACGTATCTTAGAAAGAAAATCATCAAAGTTTTTCCCTGATTCTGGTAGCATAGTTTTAAAAAATACCCTGTATTGATCTTCTGACATTTGATATTTCCATAGAAGGGCGGCTCTAAGAGCATCATAATCATTTTTATCATTAACACTAGTGGTATGATATACCGCCATTGCATCTCCTAAAAGTAGTCTGGATAAATGTGTACAATATTGTGATTTATCCAAGTTATAACACTTACATGTGGCCTCAAATCTGTCTAGGAAGAATATCACATCGTCGGATGGTGGATTAAATTTTGGTAATTTTAGATTAATATCCCTAAAGTAATCATTTCTAGAAGAAGACTGGCCTTCATGAGTTTTCTGAGAATTAGCTTCCTGGGCTAATTTAAATTGTTCAAATTCCATTTCCTTCATTTTTTTCTCATGCTCAATCTGAAGTTGATATTTTCTTGTATTTTCTTCAGCTATTAATGGAAGCATTTCCCTTTGCTTACTTTCCATTTCAATTTTAAGTTGCTTTTCTTTTTCAGCAGCTTTTCTCTCGTTTTCTGCAGCCCCAAATCTCCTTTTTTTGTCATTTTCTTCAGCCTCAAATTTCATTTTTTTTTCTCGTTTTCTTCAGCCTCAATCCTTTTCTGATCTGCCTCAATCTGAAGTTTTTCTAGTCTTAAAGTTTCCAACTTTCTCTGTTCAGCCTCTATCTCTTGAACTTTTCTATATTCCGCCATAGCGAATACTTTTATCTCTTCAGGAGTCATCTGAAGGGCTTTTGCTTGTTTAATAAAGTAATCTAGTGAATACATTATGATCACTAAGTACTTACTATACTTCTTCTTCGTAAATATTAATTAATGTTTTATAATTTTTTCTTATCACTCTACGAAGTGTTACTCGTTCATGTCCAAGAACGGTACAGAATATCATATAATTTTCAAATATATTATTAATTAATAAAATAATTTATGCAATAAAATGTTATGATAAGACAGCAGTAATAGACAATAACTACAATAGTGACAAGACAAGATAATCAAAGACGAATGAATACGATCGCAGAAATCAACAAAATTAAAATGAGAAACTAAAATAGACTCTTGCAAAGAATTGCAATGATGACCGCGATAAACAACAGGACAATACAATTGACAACACAGTGTAAAAACATAGGTTTGTAAAAACTGAACGATAGCAAGGTGAGGATAGACGATATCTACAAACAAGATACATTATGCAACTAAAATACGAGTAAAAATTACTACAAAAACTACATTAAAACTTGACAAAACAACTAAACAGGCAGGTGTCACAGACAACCAAACACAGTGGACCTAAAATCCTTCTACACTCACGTGTAGGAACATTCTACTGAGGGAAGTCTGCAAATAAATTCCTAAAGAACAGTCACGAAGGCCCTGGTGTAACACTGGGATATACCCTTCGTGAGTCTCCAAACCACTACTCCCACGAAGAACATAGAACATAGAACATGCAACATGAATAAGGTTAACGTAGACATATTGAAAGAGCGGCTCAGCTAAAGTAAAACGGTGAAATAAACATACAGACCGTTAAAATTGCTTCAAAGTCCAGGATGTTGTCGCCTTGAAAGACAGCATTCTTCTATTCAACCGAGTTTGAATCTTGAATTGAGTTCGATTCCGTTCCTAAAAAAATGGATATTTTCAGGCCACACTGCGCCGCCATATTGTTGTTGTCATTCTTCATGGGGTTTTCTGTATGACTACTGAATCGTGCTGATATCGCGAATATATATATATAATCTTGATGCAGTAAGATGAAAACTCAACGTAGGCACATCAACAAGTGCCAATACTGTGGTAGTCAAACTCGTTACTTGAAATTGATACATCGTTTATTGACATCACATCATACAGGACGAGACATTCAACGTTGACGGTTAATAGGTAATTCAACATGATGATAGTGGACGTATGTCCTCAATAAAAATCCAAATAAATAGTCTCAGAAGAATCCTCAAGCAAATTCTGACTGGGTCTCTGAGTTAATACATCAATAGTCATAAAAGTCATGAAGTAGTTAATTACAAGGTTATACTGATAACGGTTGACCTTTCTCAAGGACAGGAGATTCTCATTATACTTGGTAGTATCTAAGATCCCGATCTTGATTATATTCTTTTGTAAAGAAGTCCTCATTAACTAATCATAGTCGAATGTAGGTGCAGGTTCCTACTAAATAATTCTAGGCATATAAAGTTACTTAGGTATTGATACTTGAATCACCTCTTGGATTAGCCGTGACTGACACAACGGCTTCCCAATAATATATATACAACGAAGATCCACGGTATTTACCGACAATACTTTTGATAGGCATATACAGGCATATAAAAAATATATCTTCAGCTGTGAATCCATTTCGTTACAGGCTAGTTACCTGTCATCGACTAGATACTCACGACTTTGGAGAACAAACATTATTGTTATAATAATTACATACTTGGTTCTTCCAACGAATCGACACTTACGTGGACGACTACCGGCTACGACTGCTAATCCGCAGGGCCGGGTCTAAACATAATACTTTCCCCCAATACACGGGGTTAAAATCCCAAAGATCCTAGGACTCATCTTGGGTTACCAGCTTGTAATATCAAGCTATGACGTCGACTGCCTTTTGTTGACAACCAGCGCATTACTTTAAAATTCCCCAAAAATGTGCGTTCTCGTGCACCATAAATTTAATATATCAACGTATCTCAATTGGTGCGTACACTTGTAACAAAGACAGAACCTGAGACTGTCTATATATGTTAAAGTCTGTTAGGACTTAAAAAGGACGCAACAACGGGTCGTGTGAAAAAGGCGGGAAAAGAGAAGAAATAGTATAAATAGAAGAGTTGTGGGCGATAGGCAGCGATTTCAGGATTTATGATTCTAATGAAACCGTGACTTTAGACTAGAGGATTTTTTACAGATAGCGTTAGGTGAACTTCGTCTTTGAGGATACCAAGACAAGTTTTTGAGTAGACAAATCAGTATATATTTCTTGTGGATATACATATATTATTCTATTTGGATGTACCTATATTACTCGTTTGGATTACGTATTTTTCATCTTGGATAACCAATCGTCATTTGTGAAATTTACAGTGTTTGTCAAATTACATCAATAAACTCTAATTGAATTTTTCTACATTGTAAATCTTTACAGTAATTTCTTTTAGATATACGTTGTTGTGCTGAAACTGTTTTGCGTATCACCAAACTTAAAGGGAAGAACATTCCTGGGTTGAAAATAAATAACAAAAGGTCAAGTATCACCATCTCTGGCGGAAGGCCAGTTAGCACTTGAACCACCACAACATATGAAGGATTAACTCTAATTGAATATAACAATCAATATAACTACTAGTGCTGCATTCAACTGACGCGGGCACATATCTTCTAATTGATGCCGTAACCAGCTCGGTTACATGTTCTAATTTGCGCCGTGACCTGCCCTTTTTTTTCTTGGTGAAAGCAGTCAGGCATAATCACTACAATGGATCAAAGTCAAGAACAACTTCAGCAACAACAACATATTAGAAAATGGGAAATAGACACCGTCAATACAAGAGCAGATTGGAGTAGTCTTAATAAAAGAGCTTGTCGTATTGCTGTCAGAAATTTCATGAACAGAATCAAACAACGAAAAGTATGGGCAGTACACAATGTTTCAACCATTGACCAACAATCTTGCTTAATAAAGGTGACCTCAACACACTCACAACACGAAAGGTACAGAAATTACTGGAGGACAGGTTTGCTGTTTGTTTGTCTGCAAGACGAAAAGAAATTCACAAGTTCATGATAAATGCGGTTCAGCAAGATGAAGGTGATGTGAACACACAAGAGAAAAACATAGTCACCAAAACTCATGCAACACAAATGAAGAAAGCTACTCATCTCCCGATAGCACCACCAGTTTTATCTAATGGCAGACCCATACATAAAGCCACATTGAACCACTATCATTCCACAGATACGTCAAAAACCTCACACAGAGAATCTGAGAACATAAATACATATTGCCGCAGAGAATCAGAGAGCAACAATAGACATTGCGACGAACACACAGACAACGCTGTTTCACAAGCAGAACGGCACACAACTGAACAAGATAATGATACTCGACACACAGCACCGCTTAATGATGAAAACGCAGACAGTGCTACATGGACATGTAACCGAGCTGGTTACGGCATCAATTAGAAGATATGTGCCCGCGTCAGTTGAATGCGGCACTAGTAGTTATATTGATTGTTATATTCAATTAGAGTTAATCCTTCATATGTTGTGGTGGTTCAAATGCTAACTGGCCGTCCGCCAGAGATGGTGATACTTGACCTTTTGTTATTTATTTTCAACCCAGGAATGTTCTTCCCTTTAGGTTTGGTGATAAGCAAAACAGTTTCAGCATAACAACGTATATCCAAAAGAATTGACTATAAAATTCCACAAACAGCAATGTAGAAAAATTCAATTAAAGTTTATTGATGTCATTAGACAAACACAGTAAATTTCACAATGATGATGGGTTATCCAAGATGAAAAATACTTAATCCAAACGAGTAATATAGATACATCCAAATAGAATAATATATGTATATCCACAAGAAATATATATTGATTTGTCTTTCACAATGATGATGGGTTATCCAAGATGAAAAATACGTAATCCAAACGAGTAATATAGATACATCCAAATAGAATAATATATGTATATCCACAAGAAATATATATTGATTTGTCTACTCAAAAACTTGTCTTGGTATCCTCAAAGACTAAGTTCTCCTAACGCTATCTGTAAAAATCCTCTAGTCTAAAGTTATGGTTTCCTTAGAATCATAAATCCTGAAATCGCTACCTATCGCCCACAACTCTTCTATTTATACTATTTCTTCTTTTTTCCCGTCTTTTTTCACACGACCCGTCCTTTTTTTCACACGGCACAATAATTAACTTTTGCACTCTTCTCCTCAGCTTTTCGACCTTTTTGCACACGACTTTCTATTATTTCGACTCTGTTTTCACATGTGTGATCTTTTCCAACTTAACAATAGGATACCAAAAAAAACCAGATCCCACAAACATTCATTTCCCACTTTCGCGCCTATGAAACCCATTCATTATTATCTGGGACTGACCTACGTTTGCCCTGTCAGAGCAGTGGCTTTCAACTGAACTTTGAATGAATACTGCGGTTTTTAAAAAAAACGTCTTATTTGCTTTTAAGGTCGGTCATTCTTACATGTAGCATATTACAGCATATACAAATGCTTAGCGTGGAAGTAAAAGGGATAATGCTAGCGTGAAAGTTCAAGCGGTCACACACACTTGCGGAAGATATTATTCTTCCATCACCTCCATTCCGACACGAATCTGACTGATAAATTTGGTTCTACAACACTGCAACTGTGTATATTATCAGAGCACGTTGTAAAGGTGTATTTGGACTGTTTATCTTGAACACCACGTTGATACAAGTGTATTGGTGTAACTGGTCAACTCTAATGACCAGGCACAGTGTCAGGTATACAGGTCACCTTGTCCTGGAACATAATGAGGCCCCGACAAGAATGCATTGTTGACAATGAGTGTTACAATGAATGTCAATACGCGAATGTGTAGACTGTTCTGTGGAGTTGACTGAAGGTTCAAACACTCATTCATACGTATCTAGCAGTTACTGATGCAGACTACTGTGGACATTTCAACAGTTTAATTTGACGCACACACTGGACAGTACGGGTACAGTTACAGGAACACAGGTCGACATCAATAGCATATTGTTGACCCATGGTGTACAATAATAAATTGGCATTCATGTTGAAGAAAATCACAATGGAACGTCAGCATACAAGCATTCAGAGTTCCATATTTTATATACTCAAGTCGAAACTGGATCTATCAACAAGGATGGGCGGCATCTGGTCTGAGTGAGTAAAAAGGGGTGGGGGGGGTGATGAGCGGGAGTCGTATTCTCTCGGGTGGCGTGTCAGTCGATCAGTAACGTTCGTGCACGACGTCGGTGGAGTGGCTGGCAGTGTCTAGGAGCAGGGCGGGGATCGGTCTAGTAGGAGGTGGTGACAGGCCGCTCGGGGCAGGCGTCGCTACCTGCAACGTCAGACGGCAGACTGATTGTAGCGGTGCTTGCGGTGGCACTTCATTCAGAGGGGCTCTGGCAGCAGAGCTCGAACAGGGCGAGCAGGGACGGTGCGGGTATGTATAAGCATTTACTGTCGAGAACAATCCGAGCCTCGGATCTGTGGGACACACAAGTGATCAGCGGCTGACGGCAGGGGACGGGGCGGTCTCAACAGACGGTTACATACTCGGCGTGGGGGCTGGAGTGAGAGGAGGCGTAGCGCTAGGCTTACGCGTAGTGCTCTCTCCGGTGGTCAGCACGGAGTATCTCGGGCAACATGGGAGAGGTATCGTGTAGGGTGGAAAGGAGTGGGTGGCGGCGCGGAAGGAGCACACAAAGCCGGCAGCGGGGGCGAGGCTCTTGGACTGGACGGGAGCGTATGAGGGATCTATGACTCATCGAATCAACAGATACTCAGTACGGGGGAGCACATAAGTAATCAATATGATGAACAGACATCTAGAGAGACATAGTACGAAGGGCTGCTGTGAGGATGGGATCGAGAAGGTGGAGGGACTACTATACGCTAGTGACACACTCACGGCGGGGTCGAGGACAGGCACGTCTAGGGGCTGGCGGCGCGGATAAGCTGGACTCTGGCTCGTGTCAGGTGACGCAGCGACAATCTAGAGTGTCTGGTGGGCGGAAGTGGCAGGGGTGCAGGGTACACGACATAGAGTATATGCACTGACTAATGAGATCGAAGTGGGTAGGGCGGAGACTGAGACGACGCATGCATACCTGGGACGAGAAATGTGAGCGGGAAACGTGATCCTGGGTAGCCTCGGTTAGGAACATGACGCGCGGAGCCAAAACGATGTGGCTCAGGCGGTGGGAGATTGTACGATCTAAGTCCACTCGATAGGATGCAGAGAGCTAGGCAGATAGGAGCAGACGAGTGATGTCTCACACTACGCGCGCCGGACATGCAGGGGACAAATCATAGAGCTCTTCACTGACGTGGCGGGCCATACAACTACACTGATCGTCGCGCATTGAGGCTTGCTTATAGACGACTCTGGGCTCTTGGTGTTCTAACCGAGACGGGGGTCATAACTAGAACAGAAGGGCGTCGGGCAGGAGGACACATACCGGGCACGGGGGGTGGCAGGGCGTGGACGAGTCCTGCACGTCGTGTATATAGATGTCGACTAGTTCAGCATGAGCGCCGAGGTGGGTTGGTCTTGTATAGACGGGCGTATTATGAGGCGGCAGACTATCGGACATGAGAGTCTCTCGGCGCGTGCGCGCGTTAGCTACACAGGGGATCGTGATGGATCCGCGGTGAGAGGAGCGCGCACACAGGGAAAGGGCGGCGCTGCGCTGCAGTGGGCAGACCACAATGAGCGGCTATCTGTGAGGGTCTTGTCACGCGACACAGTGGCGAGTCGCTACCCTAGAAAAACAATCGCGGGCTGGATTATCGGGCATATTGATAGTACATGTATAACAGATAAATACAGTTTACAGTAGAGAGTGCGTAGAGATGCACAGCTAAATCTGTGGCGCAACATAAACATCTTTAGAGTGAGCAGGCTTGCGAGTGACTACCGCACTACACTCGGCGCGTGTCAGTGATGGGGGATCGATGAAGACGACTGTGAGAAGGCGTCTGCAGATGATAGTCTGACGGCATTACAGTACTGACTGGTATGTGCTCACACTGTCCTGTATGGTGGCGGGGCGCTGCGATAAGGGCGCGGGCATCCGGTCACGATAGAGCCGTCTGATAGGTGGGGGATGGATAACATAGCTGAGGATACTTGCTGTGAGATAGTTAGCGGCATTCCAACTGTGATGCGGGAACGTGAGATCCAAATCCAGAGGATTCTGCGACGGGAGAGGAGGTATTACAACACTTCTCTTCTTGCGTGCGACAGGCGTCTAAACGATACATGGCAGGAGAAGGCTCAGCTTAGTATCTCAGTGCTAAGGGGGTGCTTGCTATACGCTCTGGGCGGGTCGTACTGGTGCATCCTTCGCGGAGGGTCGCACCTCTTTTCATTTATGCGATTAGTCTGTCGCGTGGATCTGAGGAGACAGAGGGAGCTGTATGGAGGGGGGCGCGATACTATATCTTCTGGTTAGTGATCAGAGACAGTGATAATACATAGGTATATGGAGGAGGGTGTGATATGACTCGACACATCGCTTGGGCGATCTAGGAGGTTCTATCGGATGAGAGATGAGAACAAGTAGTGGAATTGTGTCTGCGGACTGTAGCAACGTCCGATTGGTCGTGGCGTTTAGGGTGTAACAATATCGTATTAGCACACATATTTTTAACTGTATCTTCAACGTAGCGGGGAGGGGGGGGAGCGGTGAGCGTTCATCTTCTATCTTCTAGCTATGCTTATGGAGGGCGTTAACACATGTCTATTAGGATCTCACTGGGCTGTGGGGTGTGACTATCACACAAGAAAGCGGGTCTGAGGGTGAGTAAGAGTCTCTGTGAGCCAGCATCACGCGCTGAAGGGATTAACATTGCTACGGGGTGACAGGATGGTAGTGAGTCGACACAGCGAGTCTTAACACGAGAGTTACAGTGCGTGGCCGCTCTGGTACTGATCAGCATCACTGCGACTAGGGCACGCAGTGACCGGAGATGATATGGCTAAGAGCAAAACGGACGGCTGTCAAACACACTGCGCGAGCGTGTGTACTATAGCGTATGACAAAGGTCGGAGGACAGACTACAAGCAGGAGCGAGTCTCTTGTCACAGGAGACTGATAATTATCCATCATCTCACAACATTTATAAAGACACCACAAACAAGAGGGCAGGGCCGTCCGCGTGAGTATAGGCTGGTATGGAGAGCATCGAGTTCTGTGCGAGCTCGGATTAGAGAGGGTGTCTAGAGGGTGTTCTGCGCGGCTCATTGGGAGAGTGCGTGTGGGGTGACTTGGGGGGGAGGGGGGAGGGGTGGGGGGGTGGGGGACCGAACGGGGGGGGGCTAGAGGGGGGGGCAGTAGTGGGGGAGGTGTGGAGGGGTGGGGGGGCGGGGGGGCGGGGGGTGCGGGGGGTGAAGAGATCGGCGGGGAGAGGTAGGAGAGGTGCGGGGCATGCGAGACATTATCTACGCGTAGTTATGCGACATGCATGAGTACGTAGGATCGGGTGTGTGTCTGGGAAGAGGTTATATACAACACGGGGGTGATCATGTATTTCACGAGGGATGGGAGCGAGAGCTCGGGAAGACTTATAGGTTCAGCGGGGGTGGTGAGCAGCTAATAGATGGACACATGGGGTGGTTAGTCATTGGTGGCGGAATGTGAGGTGAGGGGGGTCGTATGAGTGGCGAGGTCACTCACATAAAGGGTACGGTGGGGTGTACTATGCGAGGTGATATGGGGGGGGTGGAGTTGATAGTATTGGTGGGGGGGGGGGGGGGTCGGTGGTCTAACTGAACTGCGCGGGAGGCATTTAGTGATGGAGGGGGAGTAGACAGGGATGATGAAGGATAATTCTGGGTAGGGTGGTGGTGGGGGGTGGGCATGGCAGTAGGTGAGGAACATGTGGTAATGTAATCTGGTACATGCGCTCATGGTGTATTAGGATCTGAGATTGATTGATGTTGGGGGATTGGGGGTTGTGAGGGAGGGTAGAGTCTGGTCAGAAGTATGGAGGGTGGTGAGTGAGTAGGGGGGGGGGGGAGTATGTCTGCATAGGCGCATAAAGATATTGGGGGTCAGAGTAGGTACGTTAGTGTGGGAATTCAGGATATTGAGGTGACTTGTGATGTAGAAAAAAGCCGTAATTGGTTTGGCGGGTTCAGATAAAGGAACTTGCCAATATCCTTTAGACAAATCTAGTTTAGTGAAAAAAATGAGATTTAGAAAGCCTAGTAAGTAGCTCTTCTAGTAAAGGCATAGGTTCAGCATCGAACTTCGTAACTTGATTCAATTTACGATAGTCAACGCAAAGACGTATGTTATTGTCTTTTTTCCGAACAATAACCATCGGCGAAAAATACGCAGAAGTGGATGGTTCAATTATTTTTAAATCTATCATCTCATTCAACTCCTTCTCAACCTATGCTTGAAAATGTATAGGGATAGGATAAGGTCTGATAGGATTATGGTCAGTTAGAATAATGTCATGTTCAATGACATGAGTTTGTCCAGGGATATCAGTAAGGACATCCTGAAATGTTTGTAACATAGCCGAAACTTGACGCTGTTCTCCTAAAGACAAATCCGAAGAAACAGTAACGTTTTTCCATGATTCACTCGAATGAAGTGGAATCATCGGAAGCGGAAGATTAACATCCGAAAAACTTGTTTCCTCATCCTGTATTATGGACAGTAGTGAGTAATGACCATGATGGACTGGTAAATCGTCCGTTGCCTGGAAAATAGGCTGTAAATAATCCGGACGTTCGTGGAATTCCGTAAGCATATTGATGTGGAAGGTTTTATGCTTTCCATCAATATCGACAATGTAGTCAACATCGGAAATTTTCGAGATTATATCGTACGGACCTTTCCAAGAAATAAGAAGTCTGTTTTCCCTACAAGGTAGTAAAACAAATGCTTTGTCACCAGGACAAAGTTGTCGTAAGGTTCTTTTCTTATTGGCAAATTGTCTTGCCTTCTGTTTAGCAAATTCAGAAGAAGAAGTTGCCAATTTGCATGCTTCGATAATCTTTTGTCTCAGCGCGATGACATATTCGTAAGAAGATTTTGTGTCATCGGTAATATTATCAGCGGTTATGAGATCATGAAGCAAAGACATAGGGCCGCGTGGTCGCGCGCCAAAGACAAGTTCAAAGGGATAAAATCCTGTATATTCATTGTGGACCTCTCTGTAAGCGAAGAGGGCCGCGGGTAAAACCCTGTCCCAATCTTGAGGATGATCCTCAGTTATCTTCCCTAGTAAGTTCTTGAGTGTTGTATTTAGCCGTTCGACCATCCCATTGGACATAGGATGATAGATACTACTCAAAGATCTCTCTATCTGTAGAGTAGACATTACTTGAGATATGGTATCCGATATTAGTTGGGTGCCATGATCTGATAATATTTCTCCGGGGAATCCCAGCCGAGAAAATATAACCCAAAGAGCATCTGCAATGTCAGCAGTAGTAATGCTCTTTAGAGGAATAGCCTATTGCCAACGTGTGCACATGTCAACACACGTTAAGATAAATTGATGTCCTCTAGCAGATTTGATCTTAAATGGACCAATTATGTCTATCGCCATTTTCTGAAATGGTCGAATAGGAATGTCTGCAGCCTGAATAGGTGCAGCATGGCGTGGACCTTTGGATTTGACTTCTTGACATATTATACAAGATTGACAATAAATCCGTATGTCTTTGTTCACAAAAGGCCAAAAGAAAGCCGCAAGAACTCTTGACTTTGTACGGGAAAAACCCATATTTCCCGCACACTGCGAGTCGTGTGCGTGTTGCAAAATTTTAACCCTCAAATTCTTGGGCACAAGAATCTGAGAATGACTTGACTTAGCGGAGTCTTGCACCATACGTACAAATACGCCATTCTTCATTGTAATCCAAGATTTACGCTTTGTATCTTTATTCGGATCACCTTTTGTTGCAAGCGTGAAGAGTTTCTATAGAGTCGGATCCTCTTCTTGCTGTTTTATAAACGAGTCACGAGAAATTACCAAGGGATCATCCTGGTTATGCACTTCATTATCTTCAGTAGATGAAGTTTGAGGCATATTAAGAGCTTGAGCTCTAGTGACTACAGCATTAGCAGTTTGCATATTTTTTTTTCCAAACGGAAATTTGTTGTGGAGTGCATTCTTTGACTCCGTGAATACGACCGATGATAAGATCAGCGATCGGATTCGGCAGAAGACATGCGTGTACATCTCCTGTAAAGAAAGGAGTAGCAATCCTAATGATAGCAGTAGAGTATTTCTCTAAGGTGCCGCCAAATGTTACACATTTGACTACTTTTCCAGTGGCACGAGAAGGATCTACAAGCGACTGCCTAACACCAATTGTGGTGCATCCAGAATCAAAAAGAACTGAGACTGGATTGTCATTTACTAAACCTCTATGTAAGACAAGAGAACCTCTTCCATCATGCGCGACTGACGCAGGAAGAGCGGGAAGAGGATGGCCACAACTTAAAGTGGACACCGTAGTTGGTTCAAATAATGTTTTGCATTGGGGGCACAGAGATGCTCTCCCAAAATCAAAAGCGGAACATGCCATATTATTAGCGTCATTATTATCTTTAGTCTGTTTATAGGCTTCATGTGACTCTTGCTGTGCAGAGTTTGCATGATAATGTGATTTATGTTTTTGTATTGTGATCTACCTCGATTATTATTGCCTCTGTAATCATTATTATTTCCTCTATTGTAACCCCTATTTGGGTTTGAGTCATAATTCTCATGGTTACCATTATCATATTCATTATAATGAGTATCTCTATAATTATGGTCTTGTTGTCTCCATGATGGATAACTTGGATAGTTCCTATAATGACTTCCTCTGCGGAAGTTCCTGTAATTATGACCACCTCTGAATCGAGGGCTGTCGGCTCGTCTCCAGTTCTTCGAAGAAGAACCCTGAAATGATTGGTTTCCTTGGTTTTGATAACTATTATGGTTATCTTTTTTATCAAACCTGTTTTGTGGTCCCTGAAATTTGTGTGAATAATTAGGGTTGTATGGTGTTGCTGAAGCAACTGGCATACTTTCCTTAACCTTAGCATTGCTAAAAGCTACGTCCGGATGTGCCGTGACGTATTTGGGAACAATATTCTTCCATTTCTTTTAGTGTCTTGGGTTTACGCTCATGTAAGAATTCAAGGAATGGTTTATTTATACTTGACATAAACTTGTCCCTGAGCAACAAGTCCATAAGGGCTTCATATGTCTTTTCTGTCTTGGACAACTCAATCCAACGATTAAATGTAAGACGTGTCCTTGCAATGAATTCTGAGAATTCTACCCCTGATTCAGGTACCATTTTCCTAAACAAAATACGGTAACCTTCCTCAGTTAATTGATATTTTTTCATTAAGGCTGCTCTAATAACATCATAATTATCCTTGTCAGCCTCTTCAACCAAACTTAAACTAGTCAGAGAATCACCTTTCAAATTTTCTGATAACTGGTTAGTATATTGCGATTTATCCACATTATGAGCTCGACAAGAGCGTTCAAATCTATCCAGCCAGAATGTTATGTCATCACTGGAAGGATTGAACGCTGGTACCTTGACCTTGTAAGTAAAGGGTTTACCAATATTACCATTTGACTGATTAACATTACTCATATTTGTCAATCTCAATTTTTCTAACTCAAATGCTAAAAGTTCTTTTTGATGTTCATGTTCTCTCATTGCTTTTCTCTACTCGGCTTCAGCTTCTCTGTCTAATCTCCTTTGTTCAGCTTCTTTGTCTAATCTCTTTTGTTCAGCTTCTCTGTCTAATCTTTTTTCTTCCATCTGGAATCTTCTTTCCTCCACGTGCATCTGCAAGTTCTTTTGGTCAGTCTCAGCTTTCAGTTTCTCAATTTCCAATTTTTGTGCTTTTTCATATTGTGTGGTAGCATACTCCTCTAACTTATCACCAGTCTTGCCTAGGGATTTCCCTATCTCAATGAAGTAATCAAAAGTCGACATAATGTATACCAATATGTGACTAGATACCTGAAATAGCAATAATGAAATCTATCTCCAAACAAATGGGAACAAGCTCTTAATAGCTTGAATAATCAGCTCCTTTATCCCAATCTCTGTGGGAAACAAGCCTTCAAATAAGGTCTTGTGTAATCAACTGTGTACCTTTATTAACAGCAATTAGTCATCAGTTGATTATTTCTCATAAGTGTGTGATCAAATATATTTTCTAGTATATGTCAACCAATAACATTCATAAAGTACAAATAAGAAAGACAATCAAGAAAAACAATACGAAAACATTTGCAGAAATCAAATAAATGAAAAATCTAAACCAAAAATGATGTCACAAAGTATGTGATGATAACTGCAAGGAAATAAACAAGACAAATAACGCCACAGTGTATAAATATAAATGGTGTATAAAACTAAATTATAGGACAGAGTAGATCTACAAATACGAACAAACCAAAACAAAACTGAAGAACAGAAAAAATATTACGAAAACAACAATGGGACAGATCATCACAGCTAACAAACATAGCAACAGATGTTGCAGCAAATTTCCAACCAAGAAAATTGCTCCCTATAGAACACTAATATAGGACCAATATGACTCGGTATCTCCTATACTAGTCCTCACCAACCACCCACGACATAGACACACAAATAATATGCAAACATGTAAACATTAAACAGAAATATATATATATCATATACATGCATATAATATAATGTGTTGCAGAAAAGTGTGTTCCAACTAAGGCTCAGTTCTAACTGCCACTTTAATAAATTATATTTCTGTATTAACTTATTACAAAGTTCAACAATATGAAAACACAAGAAGATCCGCCGTTGACATGTAGACTTCTCAGTTCAATAGTACTTCTCATCAACACAGTTAAATATTCACTTGTAAACAAACTTGCTGTGTAACGCTGTTTGTCCTATGTAAACACTGTCTGTTAATAAGCGCTGACCTATTTACAGCGTACGATCGATAGGGCAGGTCATGCTGACTTCAACTGTAAAGTTGTACTGCTTGTATGTCGTATCGGGCCACAGGAAACGGTCTGGTCTCAGTAGCTGACTTCGCAAAATGTCCACTGTGCAGATCGACCCAGGAAACTGGCCTACCAGTTGATAAATCTTGGTTCTACCACACTGTAACTGTGTATATTATCAGAGCACGTTGTAAAGGTGTATTTGGACTGTTTATCTTGAACACCACGTTGATACAAGTGTATTGGTGTAACTGGTCAACTCTAATGACCGGGCAGAGTGTCAGGTATACAGGTCACCTTGTCCTGGAACATAATGAGGCCCCGACAAGAATGCATTGTTGACAATGAGTGTTACAATGAATGTCAATACGCGAATGTGTAGACTGTTCTGTGGAGTTGACTGAAGGTTCAAGCACTCATTCATACGTATCTAGCAGTTACTGATGCAGACTACTGTGGACGTTTCAACAGTTTAATTTGACGCACACACTGGACAGTACGGGTACAGTTACAGGAACACAGGTCGACATCAATAGCATATTGTTGACCCATGGTGTACAATAATAAATTGGCATTCATGTTGAAGAAAATCACAATGGAACGTCAGCATACAAGCATTCAGAGTTCCATATTTTATATAAACATTCATCAGGCCTTACTGACCGAGCATGTCAGTTAATAAATATTATTCAAACTTGACTCCTAAACAGGACCTCTTTCCTAGCAAAGATTCCTTTAGGTAAATTGCAGCGAATCTCTGTGAAGATAATGTTAACCCACTAGTATTGGGTTTTCTTTATAATAGTGATCTCTCAATCATCACCTGATAATAAGGGGGCATTCCCGTTCTCTGATTGATGATCGGCAATAAGTAGGATTCCAAAATAAGTGGAATTCCAAAATGGCTTCTGGTTCCCTGTTGAGCATCGCTCACTATACGGGTGTATAGTAAATCTTCAATCGAAGCCTTGTTCATCGACAATAAATGATTCTACAATAATCATTATATTCTGTCCTCATAATTGCTGCATATAAACATATTAGGTGCTGCTAGATAATATGTCGACGCGACATATACATAGGTAACTTCATATCGACGTCTGCCCATCTGAGCCTAGGAATGAAAAAGTTCAGTGAACAGTTCTTTACCTTGCCATATGAAATATATTAGCAAACACAAAACACTCTCCTGGCATTACTGAAACAACACTGGGGAACTTATGGATCTAACCGTCCTAGAAGAAATTATCTTCGTTCCCATAATCAATCGAAGAGATCACAAACATTGGACAGGTCTAAGACATGACGTCCCTCCAGGCTTCTCCATCACCGAAGAACTCTCTAACCTATCTTCATCCGCCGAAAGCACCTGACCCCGAAGTACAGTACAAGGGAAAATAGTTCCACTTAAACATACTAAGATATCAAGATATAAGACATACTCGTCCTACATAGACAAAAACTACACATAGATTCGGGCCATAGATATTCTGAAGCCAGAACAATCTGTTTCTAACCAAACACAGAACAGATTGCTATAAACCCAGATTCCTACGCTTAGTTTGAATCATCAGGAAAGATACAAGAAGCGATAACTCACAAAATGAATACACCTCGCCTAATCTGAGTTCTGTCCCTTTAGACTCAAAATCGTGAATTCAAAGATAAATATATTTTTATCAGACAGATAAATACATTTTACATTTGTATGCGTATTTACAGTAATCTGTGCGCCACATAAAAGAATATGTGCGCAACACTGACCCTAGATACAGCAGACCCCGAGAGTGACCACGAAAGTGTGATCAGTCCAGACAACACTGAATTTCACACGGTAACGGGGCGCCCACATTCTGGTGCAGCAGATGACTCCCCACCGTTAACGGGATTTGTCCGGTTACCTCAAGACCAAGTACGTATGAAATTGCGTGGTAAACGCAGACAGCCCCACAAACGCAGCATGCGGTGCACCATTTCAACACTATTTCATCCTTACCCTCGACAACTGCAGCCACCACCCACTCTACAGTGCGAAATACGCCATCCTCTCGTGATCAACGATTGACAAAAGCTACCTTGAGGGAGATCGCCAAGTTCCTCATGTCAACATTCGTAAACGTCCAGTTCAACGATTATTAGTTTATTGGAGAATCAATCTTCTCTAATAACAAAAGGTACTCACCCAGCTATAGTACCCAACGAGTACTTTCTCTACAAATAGTACTAATCCCTCGTTCCCCATCATCTAAAGTCACTAGTATCCATTTTTTTTTTGGTAGGAAATTTTATTTTTTCAAAAAGATGTCAGCCTCAGTCAAGATCCTGCTGATGATACTGACGATATTGACAGTTACGACGCCTGCAACACCCACACATACTAACAAGTTATTATGGCGTGACGCCACTGTGTTTTAATATTATATAATTTTTTAAGTTTCTTAGTTGACATGGACTGTCATTAGGACTACATCTTTTACACCGCTACGTCAAGAAATTGAAGAACGTTCGCAAACATTCGCAGATCTACAACACTATGTTATCCAGTGCTTGCTCTACCGACGGCGCTACACGTGCATTTGCACCGGGCGGCAAGCTTTAGGGGGCGGCAAAAAATCTTTTTACTTATTTTTACAATCCCGCCAAAATATTCCGCCTGGGAGCCTCGCTGGTGTAATGGTTACCACACTGCGCTAGCGATCAGGTGTTCAAGTCCGGGCGCAGGCATTTGTAAGAGTGTCATCGACCGGGATTTTAACTGAATAACCTGAACGGCCCCTGAAATAACCCTCCGTGGATGGTGTCGCGGAGTGTTCGAAGGTTTCGTCTAGATTATTTTAAAATTCCTTACTTTTCTATTCCTTCACATTTTGTCTGTTCTCTCTATGAAATATTTGCACCTGCGATCTGTTCTTTAGCTGTTTTTCAAGTCTTCACTAATAGTTCTGCCATACGATCGTAATGCTATCTTCTCCTCCTACAAAGGCAGTAAAAGGTATTTCTTTAGAGACATCAGTACAATTTATTCGCTTGGTCGAAACCACAGCTGTTCCAAGAGGATTATATTTCCGTGTTCAGTGGTCAACTGAAGACCGCCACGATAAATTTTCCGGCATGGCTGAACGAGGGACGGGAATTAATTAACTTGGCGTGGGAATCAGGAATTTATTTTTTTATCAACTGTTCTATGTTTGCGGCTTGGATGTTTCAGTTATTTTGGAGTGTGCATTCAATGAAGTTACAGTGATAAATAAGTTTTTTAAAGTTTTATGGAAATTAGTACAGTGCTTCAGCCTCCATTCATTACTAAATAATACATTTTATTGTAGGGTTTATTAAAACAGTTTTAATATTCAAATAGATATAATGTCCGATAAAAGAAAAACACTATCAGGTGATGAATATCGGAAACGGAAACTGGAAAAAGAATGCGATATTCAAAAACATAGCGGGGCTTTACGTAAATATTTAAAAACTGAAACAGCTGATGTAGGACAGAAGAAAATAAGCAAATGTACCGAAACAAATGATTCTGAGCTCATGGCAAGTACTTCTAACTCGGACCCCAGTAACGTAGATATTACTAACAATGTCGAAAATGAGACTGATTTGACGGTTTCCAATTCCAGATATTTAAGTGATGAACTTAAGAGGTACACTGATCCAGCAAGATGGAATCCTTCTTTAAGCGATACCGAAAGACTGGAAATCGTAAAAAAAGGCCTGCCAGAGAGACCAAAAAATGAGTTCGTTTTTTCGCGCAACTCTAATGGTCGGACATTTTCACTAAATTTTTACACTAGGGAGCTAAGCAATGGAGAATATATTAATCGATCATGGTTATTGTATTCAAAAGAAAAAGATTCTGTATTTTGTTTCTGCTGTAAGTTGTTTTCCTGTAATAAAATGTCACTCACTACTGATGGCTATAATGATTGGGGTCATTTGTATGTGCATCTTAATGAACACGAAAAATATAAAAATCACTTGGAGTCCCATACAAAGTGGATTAAATTATCGCCCAGGCTTAAATCAGTACAGACAATTGATTCAATGCAACAAAAGTTATTAAATTCAGAAGTTCGACACTGGAGGAGCATAATAGAGCGCCTAATTGCTATTGTCCAGTTCTTGAGCCAACAATGCTTGCCATTTCGTGGAACATCTGATAAATTATATGACCCTAACAATGGAAATTATTTAAAGCTTCTTGAACTGATTGCCAGATTTGATAGTGTTATGTGTGAACATTTAATGAGTGTAGCTCGTGGATTGACCCAACATTACCTTGGGAAAAACATTCAAAATGAATTAATTGCTCTTCTCTCTGGAACCATAAAAAAAGAAATAATTTCTATGGTGGAGAAACCTAAATATTATAGCATAGTAGCAGACTGTACTCCCGATGTAAGTCACATTGAACAATTAACACTAATTTTAAGATTTGTTAATACGAATCCAGATGATATCAACATTCATGAGCATTTTCTTGGTTTCATTGCTGTAGAAGCCACTACAGGCTCAGCGTTAACCGAATGCATTCTAAGAAAATTGTCAGACATGGATATTCCAATCGCAAACATGCGTGGCCAGGGGTATGACAATGGATCAAATGTGAAAGGAAAACATTCAGGAGTTCAACAACGTATTAGGGACTTGAACCCGAGAGCTTCTTATATCCCTTGCTGTTCTCATTCTCTCAACTTGGTGGTCAATGATGCCGCGATGTCATCTAGAGAACGGGTTTTATTTTTTGAAACGGTTCAGAAATTGTATGTGTTTTTCTCAGCGTCAACACTGCGTTGGGGAATCCTTAAGAAACATATTACAACTCTCACGCCCAAGTCACTAAGTACAACTCGCTGGGAATCTAGAATCGAGGCCATTCGTCCTTTAAGATATTATATTGAGGAATTTTATGATGCATTGGTAGAAATTGCTGATGACGAGTCGGTAGACAAAATGGCGAGACATGAAGCTGAAACCCTTGCCCTAAAACTCAGAGATTTTAAATTTTTATGCTGTCTGGTTATATGGCACTATGTTTTAAACGAAATTAATGTTGCTAGTAAACTGTTGCAAAGCATAAAAAGGGAATTGACTAGTGCCATAACAACTTTGAGAAATGTTCTCCAAAGCCTTAAGAATCTCAGAAATGATGAATCATTTCAAAATTTTCTTGTTGATGCTACAACATTAGCTGAGAAAGTTGAAGCTGATCCTGATTTGATACCAACGTTTGAATGTACTAGAGTGCGTCGGCAAAAAAAGGAACACAACTATGAAGCAAGAGATGAACCTATTTTAGATCCCAAAACTAAATTCAAAATTGAATTTGTCTTTTTTATTATTGATGTTGCAACTAATTCTATTGAAGAAAGGTTCGAGCAATTGGAACATCACAGTTCACATTTTTCATTTTTATATAACATCCCTAAATTGAAATCTGAGATGACAAATGAGCTCTTAAACAAATGTAGAAACCTAGAAAGCATTTTAACACGTCAAGAAAATAGAGACATTGATGCCATTGAGCTATGTGATGAACTGAAAGTAGTATCAAAATTAGTACCAGAAAATACTCCACCAATTGAAGTTCTTCGTTACATTATTGAAAATAGCATTGCTCCTAGTGTCGCTATAGCCTTAAGAATATTACTAACTTTGCCGGTAACGGTAGCAAGTGGTGAGCGTAGTTTTTCAAAACTGAAGCTTATTAAAACTTATTTACGCTAAACAATGGCCGAAACTAGATTGGAAGGACTTGCCATGATTTCAATTGAACATGAAATCGGTCAAAAATTAGACTACGCAGACCTTATTTCTGCTTTTGCAAATGTGAAAGCAAGAAAAGTGTCATTTTAAACAGTATATACTTCAAACAATATAAATTCAAATAATGTGAAAATAGTGCTAAAAACTATAACATGTACATACTATAGTTAAGTGTTTGTGACTCAGCAGTTCATCGTTCCACATGAGAAGAGCATCCCCTACATGTAAGTAATGTAACTACATTTATTTCATATAAATTTCTCTAGTAAAGTCAATGGTTTATTTTATGACTATACAGTATTTTCATCAATTTGTCAATACATTATTATTAATGGTACTATTTAAAATTAGGCTAATGGTCATGAAATTAATGTTGAAGCTTGTTTAATAACATAATGGTTTCAAAAATTTCAAACGTTAATTTGAGGTTGGGCTGAGGCGGCAAGGTATGGTATTGCACGGGGCGGCAAAATTCCTAGGGCCGGCCCTGATGTTATCCAGGTTAAACAGAACTTTAATTTATCTCATTTGTATTAATTACACCACTTTTGCCTTTGAAAATCTTTATAATAGGACTTATGCTTTACAACAGTTTTTATTTTTTTCCCCTTCTTGGTGAATTTTGTGACAAAAGCAAACATACTATACGCACACACATATTTTTCCTTTGTGACACATGAGAGTTTCTTTTTTTTTTAATGTGTTAACTCACAGTTTTCCTTTTGTGTTATGGAAAGGCCGTTTTATAATGTTCAATCGCATCGAGAATGTATTTGGGCGATTTTTTTCTTAATGATGCTGTTTTCAACCTGAATGGTCGTATATGGCTTCTCACGTTATTCAAGCCGACGACCCTTTCTCACAGATATATGACGAATCAGACGTCGAATTTATTCTTTCCTACACATGCAAACGCTTTTTCATCTCCTGTCACCTTCTCCGACATGCTCCATCAGAGACGGATCGTTTCTAAATCCCCACTATTCAAAAGGAATTTACCTATGTTAACGTGTCTATTAAATTCTATAAATACTTCTTCGTAGTCTGGGAAACACCCCTTCTCGCATTCCTGAATCCAGTGAGACACACCAGAGGTCATGACCCGACACACTAAAGTGTCAGGACTATTGATTTTGCCTAGCATAATTGGTGTTTTGAATTTTAAGCGGTTTAGTGTCGAAATACCATGTACAAGAAGATGAAATGTCCACAGCGGACATCGATAAAAGATAATGAGGACATTGTTACCCCCACGGACACAGCTAACGCCCCTAAGACCCGCGAGTACATTCCCATGACTGACATTCGTTCCCCTCTGTTGAAGATTGTTTCGGGGTTTGCAAGCATGTGAATGTCTGCAGCATTCGCATGGTTGCACCACGAACCACTTCAGCTGAATGAGTACTGGAAAATGGCGCACAATTCTCAACACCCTCCCACGGTGATAAACCATACTCCGTCATTTATCCCAATATACACCCCACCCCACTCCACTAAATAACTAAGACATATATTTTCACGTAAATTTGACTTAGTGATATGCGAGTATTTTGCAAGTTGGGTAAAACTTATATGCTGATCAACACAGTTCGCGGATTGGCGAAATACTACATTGTTCTTGTACATGCAAACCATGACGATTTCATGCGAAATCGCTAACATGATAACGGATATGTTCACATGTTGATAAACCTTGTATTGAGAAAAAAAACATCACATATTGATGTACCTGTATTTTCCTGACCATTTGTCACGTTGTATGCGGAACGCTACAGTATATTTTCTTGACAAATTGTTGTCCCTTATTATGAACTTGCATTTGTATGCAGATTTTATATTTGATGACGAACCTATAAACAGTTTGATACTTGGTTCATGGTTACTGAGATAGTTCATACTCCAACACCCGATAATTATCTGTATCGGTATAGTTGTCCTCCCTCATAGTAACAATCATTACATAAGTTGGAGATTAGAGACATTTTTTAATAAATACTTTGTAACTCCATGTAACCAGATTAATAATGCTATATTTATATTTTACGACCAACACATAGACAGTTCACCAAACTTGTCCAGATTTTTGGTATTGAAGACCCATATACATCCTGGTAAATCACTGACCGCAGTGACAGGATTGAGGTCGCCTGTGTTATATGATTGTATTATATTTACATCGGTAGTTCTATATTGACAGTTACGAGAGCGTACAGCTCCAGTTCATAATTTTTTTATAATAAATTTATAGATTAACATTGCCATGTATGTAAATTCCCATGTCGTATATTACATTGTTGTTGCGTCCCACGGTCTGATGTTTGACCATTAGTTCTGTGCTGTTAGGCTGATGTTCGTCGCAGCTACTACATTTAAGATTGTTAAATACTTAATTAATATTAGTCAATTCTGTTAAATATTGCCAAAGTATTTTTTTTTTGTTTTGTTTTGTTTGCACAACCCACGAAAATCGTATACGATTATATTTTTTTAATGTTATCATTAAGTATGTTATTATTATGGTGATGACTAATGCACAGCGTTGTTCATATTGATATTGTTAAGAAGTAGTGTACATCAATACTGTTCAATGGCGAAGTGTATTAACAATTTTTATGTATCCCCCGTTTTACGCATTATAAATATACTGGAATCCCTCGTTTTACGAACATAATTTTATTTAATTTTTTTCAGATTTTTTTCTTTTTCTTCTTCTCTCTAAGAGATTACCAATAGGTTAGTCGTTTATAACAGTCACTAGCATGAGGTACTTAGTTGATAGTACGCAAATGTCTCCCTCTGGGATACATTTGTGTGGCCAGGGTCGTATGTGACCGCTTGGCCTTTAACGCTAGCATTGTCCCTCCTACTTTCACGCTAAGCATTTATATGTGCTAGAAGATGCTACACGTAAGAATTAACGACCTTAAAAGCAATTAAGACGTTTTTACACAAAACGCAGTATTCATTCAAAGTTCAGTTGACGGTTACTGCTCTGACAGGGCAAACGTAGGTCAGTCCCAGATAATAATGAATTGGTTTTATAAGCGCGAAAGTGGGAAATGAATGTTTGTGTGATCTGGGGTTTTTTTATCCTATTGTTAAGTTGGAAAAGATTACACATGTGACAATAAAGTCGAAATAACAGAATGTCGTCTGCAAAAAGGTCGAAAAGCTGGGGAGAGGAGTGCAAATGTTAATTATTGTGCCGTGTGAAAAAAGGACGGGTCGTGTGAAAAAAGGCGGGAAAAGAGAAGAAATAGAATAAATAGAAGAGTTGTGTTTAGACTAGAGGATTTTTTACAGATAGCGTTAGGTGAACTTCGTCTTTGAGGATACCAAGACAAGTTATTGAGTAGACAAATCAGTATATATTTCTTGTGGATATACATATATTATTCTATTTGGATGTACCTATATTACTCGTTTGGATTACGTATTTTTCATCTTGGATAACCAATCGTCATTTGTGAAATTTACAGTGTTTTCAAATTACATCAATAAACTCTAATGGAATTTTTCTACATTGTGGAACTTTACAGTAATTTCTTTTGGATATACGTTGTTGTGCTGAAACTGTTTTGCGTATCACCAAACTTAAAGGGAAGAACATTCCTGGGTTGAAAATAAATAACAAAAGGTCAAGTATCACCATCTCTGGCGGAAGGCCAGTTAGCACTTGAACCACCACAACATATGAAGGATTAACTCTAATTGAATATAACAATCAACATAACTACTAGTGCCGCATTCAACTGACGCGGGCACATATCTTCTAATTGATGCCGTAACCAGCTCGGTTACAGTGAATCTCCCTCTCAATCTTATTCTTATCAGTCTATTGTTAATGGGTTTCCATTCCAGTAATGACCTTTCTATTGGCTACACCTTCACTGTGCTTTCCATCCTCTCTTCCAGAGTAAAGTACAGTTTCTCACGCTGGTGTTTTAACTTTTCTTGTCCTTGTCCATCTGCTCTCGATTATCCCTTTAATATGTAATCTATAGTTTCTCATTTCCGCTGTGACCTATTTTAGTTTTCCCGCCTCGTTCATTGTCCTGACATTCCAATATCATATTCTAGATTCACGTTTTGCGGTCAGGACGTTCGTTTTTGTGACAGTGGCTTCCTTTCAGCTTTCATCACTGACAGTCATTCGAGCCTAAGACACCGGATGTTCGTCCCGCAGCACAGTTTGTTCATTTGTTGTCGTTTCCGTAACTTCGTATCTATTTACATAGGGGTGTCAGCCTTATGCTAAGACACCCAACCTGGAGCACCAGGTTGTCTGCTTTAGTCTGACCCCTACTCACGCAAAGCTGTCCAGCTTGGTAGAAGCTTGCAGGAGTAAAACTCCAGCTGGCATAGCTCTGGGGGTAATCAGAGTTCGCAAGCCGCCATATCTCGACAAGGTATTGACAGTGATGATGGCAGGGTTGATTGCATACTGGTTGCTTACGTCACATTCGAGTGTCTGGTTTAGTAGATGACAGGCTGTAATCTCATTTAAATGTTTGAGTAGTATTCAAAGCTGTTGTGAGTTAATGGATGTTTGAGTAGTATTCAAAGCTGTTGTGAGTTAATGGAAGTTTGAGTAGTATTCAAAGCTGTTATGAGTAAAAGGATGTTTGAGTAGTATTCAAAGCTGTTGTGAGCTAATGGCTGTTTGAGTATTATTCAACGATGTTGTGAGTTAATGGATGTTTGAGTAGTATTCAAAGCTGTTGTGAGTTATTGGATGTTTGAGTAGTATTCCAAGCTGTTGTGAGTTAATGGATGTTTGAGTAGTATTCCAAGCTGTTGTGAGTTAATGGATGTTTGAGTAGTATTCAAAGCTGTTGTGAGTTAATGGATGTTTGAGTAGTGTTCAAAGCTGTTGTGAGTTAATGGATGTTTGAGTAGTATTCAAAGCTGTTGTGAGTTAATGAATGTTTTGAACGTGTATAGGTTCTGATGATGATGAGCAAGATTAGGCTGAACTCGTGTATGGAGTGCTGGCGGTAAGTAGGACTGAAAGTGTAGCAATATATTTGGGTTAGATGAGAATTCGAATTAGTACGACACGGAGAAGTGTTGTGACATGAATTATGAATTGCTTATACAGTGCATACAGTGTTAATTGCGAGTTTGCCAAGAAATATTATCCAAATTTAATACTAGTGGTTATAGGCAGGTACTCTGTGTGATCACTGTTATGATTGTATCTGCAAATATCCTGAACTTGTATACATTGCTGCTGAATATATTAAGAGCCAGTCTTTGGGATTGTATTCCGTTTTGTTCTTCCATTAATTTTAAATGTCCCGTACATGTTTTCTATATGGATCGGGCCTTTTGTTGTCCTACTTATAGATACTTAGGTATCTATAATAAAAATAATATCAATAATAATAATAGCCCCTTCAGCCATAACTGACTATGGGAATGAGTTCCTGAGGTGACAGCACTCAGCTGTTTATTTTCCGAATGTTCCTTTCGACGTCTTCTCCTCTCTTCTGCTTGCAGTGAGAGCTTCCTTTCGCCCAATCTGAGGTGGCGCAGTAAAGAGCATTGACATTTGATGAGATTGGCAGCTTCATCCTCCCATGTTGCTAGATTTCTGTCCAGTTCCCTCATGTCTCTAATACATTCATCTTTGAATCTCATCTGCTGTCGTCCAATGGTTATTTAATTGTTCAAACATTTACACACCACCCCAAATTTAAAAAAAAAACCCAGTAAAACAGCTGATGTGAATAAAGGTATATGATCGTGGGTAATCAGATGGTGCGTGGTCAGATCGGATCTCTAGACGGAAGTACCAGATGTTTTTAGATTGTTTATGAAATAGCTTGGGAGTGAATCGGAAGTAAGGCGTGGCTTTCTTTTACTGAAACAAAACAGACACAAAAGGTTAATCTTGACCTGCTTGACACATTCTTGTTGGAGCCCTGAACAACTTATAAGCATGTCTGCCTTTCATACTTCTGTCCCATGCCACTGTCCATTCATTAGTCGTTGTTCTTGTAATTAATCCTTTGATCAATGTTATACTCATCCCCACATTTTTAAAGTTTTTATTAGATATAATTTTCCTAGCCTTTTTATCTGTCTTTTCATGTTCTTCTGTACCAACATGTGAAGGTACCCAAGCTATGAAAACACACGGCATATCCTCTAGATCAGTGGTTCTCAACGTGGGTCGTGTGGTCCCTCCCAACGGTTGCCATGCCATATTCTAGGGGGCCACAATTAGATGGTAAAGCACCTTTCTCCCAGCTAACAGCAATTATGAGGGGCCACAGAGGTAAATGAGGTTCAGATCGGGGAGGGGTATGAGCAAAAATAAAGGAATTATTGAGAGCCCCTGCTCTAGAGTGTAGGGACTTTTTTGACAACAATATCTCCCCCGCTATATCTGGACTAATCGACAAATAAGAGAAGACTCTAGGCAGAAATATGTCTCCGACTATATAAGGAAAAGACGATGGTCATATATCGGTCATGTCCTACGAATGCAAAACAACAGAATACCACTACAGGCGCTCACTTGGGTTCCTGAGGGTAAGCGGAAAAAAGGAAGACCAAAAGAAACACTCAGAAGAACAATAATAAGAGAAGGAAGAACGTTGGGCCTAAATAATGTGCAAGTGCTAAGAGGAGTGGCGTCACAACGAACAACCTGGAGAGCACTGGTTTCTGCCTTATGCGCCGTGTTTGGCGCTTAAAGAATTTATTATTATTATTATTATATCTGGTTTACTGCATTCTCGTAAATTTCTTACAGCTTGAATTGTGTAAACAATTCACTACGTGTACTGAAACAAATCAGACAAGAATATTATCACCGAAGATACTGTCTCCTATAACAACTTAACAACACATCACATGACTGACACCGTTGCCCTAAAGATAAATATTTTGTTTTTGAACATCAAGGCACACAGGCTATATATTCAGGGGCACACCCCGTGGTCACAAGCCATAGGAGTCTGTCATTTGTTGGAGATAGGATGTATGACAAATCTTCACCTTTCACTTGCTTGTTGACAATAGGCATGTAGCAAGTTATCAACAATCTAGTACGGAACAATTTGCTAGTTTTCCCCCATGTTGGTTTTCGTCTACATTCTTATTTTTGCATTGGGTTCTGTTATCTTGTTGTCTTTTCAAAAAATTTGTATTGGCACGGGAAATACCTTAATAAACTAAAGAACGCAGAGTAGGTTTTGAGGTAAAAAAAATCGCTAACTAAAATGGTTGAACCAGGAGAGAATGGATCAGAACGCCTGTTAACGCTTCGCCTGCAAACTAGCACAGTGTTGCGTGCATATTTTGACGCACGTATTACAAAAATCGATATGGCTATTTAATATGGAAAAGATATAGACATCCATTCATTTGTGTATGAAAATGCTGTCTATGGTAAAGCTAGATAATTCATGATTGATTTACACTTTTGATTATAGGAGTAATCGTTCTTGATATTGATTCGGCGCATGGATATTGCACTCATGTCCGTACTTATATGTTCGGGCCAGAAAATAGATTAATTTGCTTATTATGTTTATGGCCTGAATTCATATGTATTACATATTATTAGTACAAGTAGAATCAGTCCTATATTGTATATTTTGGATGGGTAGGCAGGACTATATTCTTGTTATGCCGCTCTAGCGGAAGTATGAGTTGTCTTGACAAGTCGTGATGAGTTCCGATGTACCGTTTACAATGGCGGGTTACGCATTTTCAAGGGCTGGTACATTCTTAAGTAAAAATGATTTATGAAGTGGTTTTTCTTCTGTAGGAGATTGTGTCTCTACTAGAGTTAGTGTTAGAGACTCTCCTAATGTACGGTATCATGTATGATTCGGACTCCAGGTAATGCCAGACCCTATTTTTGATGATCTCATGTCGGTTAGACCTAGCTGGAATATTGTGCTTCGCAACGCTAGGGTCGTGTTTGTATCGACGAAGATGACGGGCTTCCATACAGCAGTTATGTCTACGTGAAGTAACTGGATTACTGTAGAACTGTATGGAGAAACTTTACAAAATTATTCATATGCATTTCAAATTAACTTTGGCTTATATATACCCTCCTGTGAGTGAGTGAGCGACAACTCATGAAGGCGGCCATGTTACATTCCTGTCATCATATTTTTGGATCACTGTCCAGAGAACGGGTCATGTATCTTACTATTCGGACAGTGGCAAGGAGATCTCAATTTTGATAAAAACCCCTTATCGTGGTTTCATAATATGATATAAACTGTGAACATAAAGCAACTTTAGTTACTTACCGATCCGCCTTCACTGACGCGTTTAGTCAGATAGGGGATGCGGCCATAATGTATCATAACATTGGAAACTATTGATGTACTACCCATTATATATGAATGTGTCATGACATGGGATCTACTATGTATGCCTGCAAATTGATGTGTCAACATATACCCATGATTTACTCGTTATGTCCCAGTGTGTGCGTCTAAATAAACTGTAAAAAAAGATTCCAGCAGTCTGCATTGGTGCCTTGTAGACACAAGTGAATGAGTGCTTAGATTGGTCAGAACACGAACAGTCCACCATTCGCGTTAATCACACTCTACACTTCCACTCCATATATACACCATCCTGCGTCGGTTGAATTGACCAAGTTTAGGGCCTGCTCCCCCTGGAGCCTTAGAGGGAAACTACTGCTTACAGCTGCCTTTGCCTTCCCTAACTCAGGACTAGGGTGAGTTACCCATTTACAGCTGGGTAGACTGGAGCATGCCTGATCTCAACAACTCTGTACACTACAATGGACAGATACAGTAGTGGCACCACAAACAACATACTACAGTGATTGATAGTTGAGCTTTACCGAAGAAAGAGAACACACTTTACAGCCACACTTTACAGTGGTGGGCCAGATTCCTGGGTCCAGCCTACGCAGTCTTGTTGTGTTGAGAATAACATTTTACAGTTGCAAAAACATTTGTTTGACCACATCAACACCAGTAGGACAGCTATACAATCAATGTCAGCTTTACCTGTTCTGACAAGTGTAGCAATATCTGGGTCAGCACTTGTTGACATTTGGCACAGTACAGTCAGTGTTCTAAACTAGTGATTGTTTATCCTGCTGAAATAGAAGAGCAATGTTGAACATAAAGTGCAAATTTCATCGCTGGATCTTCTAATGTGCTCAAAAAAAAATTGAACAGTGTAACAGTTAGAAAGCAAATCTATTACACAATAAAGTGGTAGTCTAATTTGTTAAAACTGAGCATACAGTACAATACATTGCAACTGCAACACATTTCACTATATAATGTACACATTTATGATTTATATGTATTTATGTTTATATATTATTTGTTTATATGTGTGATTGTTATGTGTTTGCGGGCCTGGATGGGAGGTGACTAGAACAGGAAATACCAAGTGATATTGGTCTTGTTCTGGCGTTCTATAGGGAGCAATTTCTTAATTGAAATTTGCATGCAACATTGTTTGCAAATATTTGTTAGCTGTGACGACTGTGTTCATATTTGTATTTGTAATATTTTTCTGTTCTTTATTTTTGTTTGATTTGTTTGTATAATTGTAGGTCTCATCTTTCCTTTCATTTCAGTTTTTTACACCCTTATGTTTATACACTGTGGCGTTATTTGTCTTGTTATCTTATTGCAGTTATCATCACAGATTCTGTGATCATTTTTTTCATTTCTCCTATTTAATTTAATTTGATCTCTGCAAATGTTTTCAGATTGTCTTTTCTTATTTGTCCTTTGTAATGTCTTTAGTTGACATATGACATAGGAGGTATAGCTGAATACACTTATATTATAGTACAGATCAGTACTTTATGATTATTATTGTTATAAAACAAAGTGTACAAGACCTTTGTAAGGCTTGTCTCCCAAAGTGATTGGTATAGGAAATATTATTTTCCACAGGTACTCAAGTGATCATTGATTACATTAAGGTATACAAGACCTTTGTAAGGCTTGTCTCCCACAGTATTTGAGATATACAGTTATTGTTTTCCACAGGTACTCAAGTTATCATTGGTTATATTATAAACAAAATAACCATACAAGTTTTTCACTAAGACTAAGTCTATGGTATAGACTTGTCTCCCATTAAAGTGAAATAAGGTAATTTATTTACTTTTTCAGGTTTCTGATTTAAGAAGACAAGATGTCTACATTAGATTACTTTATTGCACAAGGAAAATCCCTTGATAAGACTGGGAAAGAGTTAGAAGAATGGACAACTGCTCAATTTGCTATTGCATTAAAGTCAGAAGTACTGAAAGCAGAAGTTGAACAAAAGAAGATAGATGCTGAGAATTTCAGATTGCAGATGCAAGCTGAGGAAAGAAAAGCTGCGGCTGAGGAGAGAAAACTTCAAATAGAAGAAAAAAAATTAGAAGCTGCTGCTGAAGAGAGAAAAGCTGCTGCTGCTGCTGCTGCTGCTGCTGAAGAGATAAAATCTGCTGCTGAAGAGAGAAAAGCTCTGGCTGAAGAAAAAAGATTAGAAAAAGAAGCTGATGCTGCTGCTGAACTAAAGAAACTGCAGATGCAAGTGGAAGAAAGGAGATTTGCTGCAGAACAGAAGAATTTAGAAGCTGCTGCTGCAGCTGAACAGAAAAAATTAGAAGCTGCTGCAGAACAGAAGAAATTAGAAGCTGCTGCTGCAGCTGAACAGAAAAGATTAGATAGAGAAGCTGAAGAGAGAAAAGCAATAAGAGAACATGAATTTGAGTTAGAGAAATTAAAATTGACAAGTATGAGTAATGTTAATCAGGCATCTAGTGGTAATGTTAAACCCTTTGTTTACAAGGTCAAGGTACCAGCGTTCAACTCTGCCAGTGATGACATAACATTTTGGCTTTCTAGATTTGAACATGCTTGTCGAGCTCATAATGTTGACAAATCACAGTATGTGAATCAGTTGTCTGAAAATCTAAAAGGGGAGTCTCTGAGTAAGTTATATTTCGTTGAAGAGGCCGACAAGGATAATTATGATGCTATTAGGGCAGCTCTGATAAAGAAATATCAGCCGCCTGAGGAAGGTTATCGTCTTTTGTTTGAAACAATGAGACCTGAGGTAGGTGTAGAATTCTCAGAATTCATCTCAAAAGCACGAATTACACTTTCACGATGGGTTGAATTATCCAAAATAGAGAAAACATTTGATAGTCTTACGGATTTATTGCTAAGAGACAAGGTCATGTCTTCGGTAAATAAAGCATTCCTAGAGTTCTTACATGAGCGTAAACCTAGTACATTAAAGCAAATGGAAGAATATTGTGACCAGTATGCCACGGCACACCCTGACATGATTCTTAGTAACTCTAACATTAAAGAGAGTATGCCAGTTGCTTCGGCAACAGAATATAATCAGAATTACTCACACAAATTCCAAGGAGCTAAAAATAAATTTGATAAAAAGGTTAATTGGAATAAGTATCAAAACCAAGATAACCACTCAAATCAGGGTTCTTCTTCGAAGAACTGGAATCGGGCTGATAGTCCTCGACACGCGACGGGTACCCATAATTTTAGAAATTCTCGAAAAGGGAGTAGCTATAGGAACTACCCAAGTGCTTCATGGAGACAAAAAAACCAACATTACAGGGATACTCAGTATAATGAGCGTGATGATTATGATCATGAATATTATGATTCAAACCCAAATAGGGGTTATAACAGAGGAAATAATAATTATAGAGACAATTATAACCGAGGTAGATCACAACACAAAAGACATGGTAAATCTTATTACCAGGCTAACTCTGCACAACAGGAGTTCCACGACGCTGGTAATCAGAATAATGATAAAAAAGACTCCAATAGTGTAGCAAATTCCGCTTTCGATTTTGCTAGAGCATCTCAGTGTTCGCAATGCAAAACATTATTCGATCCAACCACAGTTTCTACTTTAAGCTGCGGTCACCCGCTTCCCGCTCTCCCTGCGTCAATCGCGCATAATGGAAGGGGTGCTCTTGTCTTCAATAGAGGCCTAATAGATGGTACTCCGGTATCAATTCTTTTCGATTCGGGGTGCACTACCATCGGAGTGAGGCAATCACTCGTAAATCCTTCTCGAGCTGCAGGCAATGTAGTCAAATGTGTAACATTTGGTGGCACATTGGAGAAATACTCCACTGCCATTATCAATATTGCTACGCCTTTCTTTACAGGAGAGGTGCAAGCATGTCTCTTGCCGAATCCGATCGCTGATCTTATCATCGGTCGCATTCATGGAGTGAAAGAATGCACTCCACAGCAAATTTCTAATTGGGAAAATGTTAATATGCAATCTGCTAATGCAGTAATCACTAGGGCTCAAGCTCTTAATATGCCGCAATCTTCACATTCTGAAGATAATGATGCGCAGATCCAAGATGATCCCTTGGAGATTTCCCATGATTCCTTTATAAAACAGCAGGAAGATGATCCTACTCTAAAGAAATTCTTTACTCTGGCAACAAAAGGTGATCCGAATAAGGATACAAATCGTAAATCTTGGATTACGATGAAGAATGGCGTACTTGTACGTATGGTACAAGACTCCGCTAAGTCCATTCATTCTCAAATCCTTGTGCCTAAAAATATGAGAGTTAAAATCTTACAGCACGCTCATGATTCGCAGTGTGCTGGACATATGGGTTTTTCCCGTACTAAAACTAGAGTTCTTGAATCTTTCTTTTGGCCTGCTGTGAATAAGGACATACGAATCTATTGTCGATCTTGTAAAGTATGTCAAGAGATTAAATCCAGAGGTCCACGCCATGATGCACCTATTCAGGCTGCAGACATTCCCATTCGACCATTTCAAAAAATGGCGATAGACATCATAATTTCATTTAAGATAAAGTCTGCTAGAGGACACCAATTTATTTTGACGTGTGTTGATATGTGCACACGTTGGCCGGAGGCTGTTCCTCTAAAGAGCATAACTACTGCTGATGTCGCAGATGCTCTTTGGTTAATATTTTCTCGTCTGGGATTTCCAGCAGAAATATTATCCGACCATGGTACCCAACTCATATCGGATACCATGTCTCAAGTAATGTCGACTCTTAAGATAGAGAGATCGCTGAGTAGTATTTATCATCCTATGTCCAATGGGATGGTGGAACGTCTGAATAGAACTCTGAAAAACCTACTAGGTAAGATAACAGAAGATCATCCTCAGGATTGGGATAGAGTTTTACCCGCGGCTCTCTTTGCATATAGAGAGGTCGCCAACGAACATACAGGATTTTCTCCCTTTGAACTTGTCTTTGGCGCGAAACCGCGAGGTCCTATGTCCTTACTTCATGATCTTATAACTGCTGATAATATTGTCGATGACACAAAATCCTCTTATGAATATGTCATCGCACTTAGACACAAGATTATTGAAGCATGCAAATTGGCAACTGCTTCTTCTGAATTTGCGAAACAGAAGGCAAGGGAATTTGCCAATAAAAAGAGATGCTTGCGACAACTTTGTCCAGGTGACAAAGCATTTGTCTTGCTACCTTGTAGGGAAAATAGACTTCTTATTTCTTGGAAAGGTCCGTACGATATAATATCAAAAGTTTCCGATGTTGACTATATCGTCGATATTGACGGGAAGCGTAAAACCTTCCACATCAACATGCTCACGGAATTCCATGAACGTCCGGATTATTTACAACCTGTTTTCCAGGCGACGGACGATTTTCCAGTCCAACATGGACAGTACTCATCTCTGTCAGTAATACAGGATGAGGAAACGAGTTTCTCGGATGTAAATCTACTTTTTCCAATGATTCCTCTTCACTCTAATGAATCATGGAAAGATGTTGCAATTTCTCCCGAATTATCTCCAGGAGAGCAGAAACAAGTTTCTACTATGTTAGAACAATTTCAGGATGTCCTTACTGACATTCCTGGTCAAACTGATGTCATTCAACATGACATTATTCTTACTGACCATAGTCCTATAAGAGTCAGACCGTATCCTATCCCGATACATTTTTAAGCACAGGTAGAGAAAGAGTTGGATGAGATGATAGAGTTAAAAATTATTGAACCATCCACATCAGCATATTCTTCGCCGATGGTTATTGTACGAAAAAAAGACAATAACATACGTCTTTGCGTGGATTATCGCAAATTGAACCAAGTGACGAAATTTGATGCTGAACCTATGCCTTTACTAGAAGAGCTACTTACGAGACTATCGAATTCTCATTTCTTTACTAAACTCGATTTGTCTAAGGGATATTGGCAAGTTCCATTATCCGAACACGCCAAACCGTTTACTGCTTTTTCGACGCCTAGGGGTCTATTCCAATGGAATTTCATGCCTTTCGGTCTTATGAACGCCCCTGCAACATTCGTACGCATGATGCGTCGAATCCTATCTCATCGCTCAGATGTCATTGCGTATCTTGATGACATCTGTCTTTTCAGTGATACTTGGAACGATCACTATAATGGGATAAATGAACTATTGTCTATCTTACGCGAGCATAACCTGACAGCGAAACCATCGAAAGCATGTATTGGTTTTAGCGAAATATCTTTCTTAGGACACCGTGTTGGTCATGGGTTCCTAAAAACAGAAGACCATAATACAAGTAAGATACTTAACATTTCTATTCCTAAGACTAAAAAGCAAGTGCGAAGTCTCTTAGGTCTAATACAATTTTATGGACGATTCATTCCGAATCTGTCCTCCATTATGTCACCTCTTTCTTCCTTGCTAAAGAAAGGGTCTCCTAATGTAGTCCATTGGACTCAAGAATGTCAATCCTCTTTGGATAAGGTTAAAACTATGTTTTCTACTTCACCTATCCTAGTATTGCCTTCTAAGGATAAGACATTTATTCTTCGTAGTGACGCTTCATCCACCGGGATTGGAGCAGCACTAATGCAAGAGTACTCTGGAACTCTGCATCCTGTGATGTATATTTCTCGGAAATTAAATGCCGCAGAGAAGAATTACTCGGTCCTAGACCGTGAATTATTGGCTATGGTTTGGTCAATCCTTAAACTGCAAAGATTTCTTCTTGGCGCGCATTTCATTGTAGAAACTGACCAGAAAGCTCTTACGGCTATTCAGAGTAAAAATCTGAAGAGCGCGAGATCAACGTGATACGCGATTGCTCTGCAGCCATTTCATTTTTCGGTGCGAGCTATCCGTGGGTCAGAAAATGTGATGGCAGATATTTTGTCTAGATGCCCACATGATTCATAACTGTTAAATTATATACCTAACTTTGATACAGTTGTTCCTATGTTGAAATGTGTACACATATGTAATATATCATATATTGATTGTAACACTACTTAGCGGTTCATTGATGTTTATTCACCGCTGATCTTGCAATGTTTTTTCGTCTTTGATGATCATGATGTTAAGATATCTTAGATGAAATTTATGTATAAACTAATGTAGAAATTGTGTCATTGCTAATATTGTAGTATGCGTTGGTGACACCTCTCTGGAAATATTTATACTTAGAGAAGTACTTTCTCTAAGGTCATAAAACTTATGCTTATCATCTGCGCATTGTTATTGGTGCGTTGTGAGCATATTGTATGTTGCTCCTAGATGTATTTCAAAAAAAAATGTACCATTTTTTTTCCCGAGGGGTGTGGTAATCTGTTGCGTGCATATTTTGACGCACATATTACAAAAATCGATATGGCTATTTAATATGGAAAAGATATAGACATCCATTCATTTGTGTATGAAAATGCTGTCTATGGTAAAGCTAGATAATTCATGATTGATTTACACTTTTGATTATAGGAGTAATCGTTCTTGATATTGATTCGGCGCATGGATATTGCACTCATGTCCGTACTTATTTGTTCGGGCCAGAAAATAGATTAATTTGCTTATTATGTTTATGGCCTGAATTCATATGTATTACATATTATTAGTACAAGTAGAATCAGTCCTATATTGTATATTTTGGATGGGTAGGCAGGACTATATTCTTGTTATGCCGCTCTAGCGGAAGTATGAGTTGTCTTGACAAGTCGTGATGAGTTCCGATGTACCGTTTACAATGGCGGGTTACGCATTTTCAAGGGCTGGTACATTCTTAAGTAAAAATGATTTATGAAGTGGTTTTTCTTCTGTAGGAGATTGTGTCTCTACTAGAGTTAGTGTTAGAGACTCTCCTAATGTACGGTATAATGTATGATTCGGACTCCAGGTAATGCCAGACCCTATTTTTGATGATCTCATGTCGGTTAGACCTAGCTGGAATATTGTGCTTCGCAACGCTAGGGTCGTGTTTGTATCGACGAAGATGACGGGCTTCCATACAGCAGTTATGTCTACGTGAAGTAACTGGATTACTGTAGAACTGCATGGAGAAACTTTAGGAAATTATTCATATGCATTTCAAATTAACTTTGGCTTATATATACCCTCCTGTGAGTGAGTGAGCGACAACTCATGAAGGCGGCCATGTTACATTCCTGTCATCATATTTTTGGATCACTGTCCAGAGAACGGGTCATGTATCTTACTATTCGGACAGTGGCAAGGAGATCTCAATTTTGATAAAAACCCCTTATCGTGGTTTCATAATATGATATAAACTGTGAACATAAAGCAACTTTAGTTACTTACCGATCCGCCTTCACTGACGCGTTTAGTCAGATAGGGGATGCGGCCATAATGTATCATAACATTGGAAGCTATTGATGTACTACCCATTGTATATGAATGTGTCATGACATGGGATCTACTATGTATGCCTGCAAATTGATGTGTCAACATATACCCATGATTTACTCGTTATGTCCCAGTGTGTGCGTCTAAATAAACTGTGTAAAAAAAGATTCCAGCAGTCTGCATTGGTGCCTTGTAGACACAAGTGAATGAGTGCTTAGATTGGTCAGAACACGAACAGTCCACCATTCGCGTTAATCACACTCTACACTTCCACTCCATATATACACCATCCTGCGTCGGTTGAATTGACCAAGTTTAGGGCCTGCTCCCCCTGGAGCCTTAGAGGGAAACTACTGCTTACAGCTGCCTTTGCCTTCCCTAACTCAGGACTAGGGTGAGTTACCCATTTACAGCTGGGTAGACTGGAGCATGCCTGATCTCAACAACTCTGTACACTACAATGGACAGATACAGTAGTGGCACCACAAACAACATACTACAGTGATTGATAGTGGAGCTTTACCGAAGAAAGAGAACACACTTTACACCACACTTTACACACATGTCCCATCTCCATTGTCAGAGTGTATGCTCCTACTCTGTAGTCTGCCTCAGAAGCTAAATATGAGGTCTATGAGAATCTAACAGCAGTCATCAACAGCCCTTTTAATCATCATCATCATCATTATCATTATCAACATCATCATCACCATCATCATCATTGTCGTCATCATCATTATCATCACAATCATCATCACTATCCCATCATCACAACCATCACTACCACCGTTATCATCACCATCATCATTACCATCACCATCATCATCATCACATTATAATCATTATCATCACCATCATCATCATCATTATCATAACCATCATCATCATCACCATCATGACCATCATAATCATAATTACCATATTATTACCATCACTATCATCGCCATTATCATTATCCCCATCATCTTCCCCATCATCATCGCCATCATCATTATCATCACCATCACCCCCACCATCATCATTGTGAGCATCACTATCACCGTTACCATCACCATCACCGTCATTATCATCATCACCATTACTGTCACATAGGTTTTATGATCATTAAATTGCCTATATCTTCTTCTTATTCTTTCACCCGAATTCTTTATTTTTGTTATCTCTCTTTATTTTTTTTTCCTGTATTTTTTGCATCCATTCGTTTGCGAAAAATATTTTCTTCCTAATTCTCAAACTTTACCAGTTTCTTTCTCATACTGGGATAAGTAATTCTATTACATAGATGTCAGTCAGACGAGAAGTGCGATTATGTTGCAGTCTTTCTCAGACATCGACCAGACTTTTGTCTGCTCATTCAGATGACATGACGCTCTCGAGTTAGATTCTCGTCGTAAACGCGTGAGAATGCTATGAGATAGCCGACATCCGTCTGCATTTTTCACCGGTCACAACGAGTTGCATCGGCCAAACGCTTAGGTAGGCGCGATAATTTACATCTTATAGTCGCAGTCTGAGACATTTGTCTGGAAATCCCAGCTGACACGGCGCTCACTGTGAGCCATGGTCAGCATGAGGTGTGAAGAAGTAGAAGTGTCAGTTCATGGGTGTCTTCTAGTTGACGTAAGGTGTTTTACACGAAAAAAGGGGAGATTATTTCGTTTGCGAAATAAGGTGGGGCCCTTTGTCTAATTTTAAGATATTGGCCCGAGTTTGAAACTTAATTTCACTCATTCCCCAGTGGCAGTAGACGTGGTCACTTCGTTCTAGAAACTTAAACTTATAAGTTATATCTCTTAGTTTCGTTGTGATACGTAAAACATGTAGCTATAATGAATTTAATTTAACTGCTAACTACTCAGTCGAGTAGGTTTTTCTAAACTAACTTATAAATGCTAGATGCGACATCAGTGAGTATTGACGGAATACGCAGATATTCCTAATTCATGATGATTGATTTTATATATATCTTATTTCACGGAACGTTTTAAATAATAAGTCAAGCTGTAGGCTTGCCGTTTAAAATATAAGTTATATCGAGTACCTATTCTGTATAGTATATTATATGTGTTTTTTTCTTTATACAGTGAATACTGGGGTGACCCAGAACTCTTGCCGGCGTTTAGTAAAGAGACATACTTGTGAGAAATATAGACATTTCCTATCTTTAACCACGTGGGTTTTTCAAGTACCACTGGTCTGACAGTGCATGTGCCATCAGATAGAGACAGAAATACCACTCCCACTAACGGGTTCTAGAGACTGAAATGCTAAATACTGGGCCTTTGCGCCAGATCTTATTTCTCCCTAAACTCTAATGTAAATTGCTGCCGTGCGGCGAGAGTATATCACAAGTAATAACATTAACATTTCCGACAAGTATTGAAGAAGTGCATAGTGAACCAAGACTATATGTTGAGAGAAGTTGTCCACTGGTCATCTTTTTCCAAATTAAGGGAACCCTCGTGTTTGTTCTGACATTTGTGTGCCCGCTTAACCTAATTCTTACCTCGTGAGTCAAGTGACACTAACTTTAGTCTGAAAGAACTGTCGCAGGAAGCCGACGCTCCCCGGAAATTTTTTTTTGACGAAACCACCAAATAAATCTGTAGAGCTGGGGTCGGTTTCATTCAACGACAGAACCAGACAGAAAGTGTGTGAGTGTCTCATAGTCTGCGCCAGACGGCGAACAGCGGGACGATATAGGTAAGCATGAAAGCAAGGGTACCCTGATGAAAGAACCGAGTGAAAGTGATGGAAGGATGTTCTTTGTTTGGTTCACTCACTTTGTAATTTCCCTTATGAAAAATTTGCTGCTTAATTTAAGTTTTCCTTTAGAATAGATACTGCTGTCAAAGTCAGTTCCTACCTTCGAAGGGGGAAACTATTAGACCCTAACCATATGTATTTGTAACTCTTTGGGCCATCATCTTTACTCTTAACGGGACTGTGGGTTAAACCTAGAGTTAAGATTTTAACGGGGCTATCATCCTTGTAGCATTTTTCTGGACTGTTTATGACTATTTGTATATGTTGTCTTTTGATGTGAATTTTTGATGTTATGGTGGTGGAAGTTTAAAATGATAATTAAACTGCACTTAAACTTAATCAGCGTGTTGGTCAGCTCGTTCTAGAATATATATAATCATTGTTATAGGTTTCCCACGTCTGTGTGTTTAACTGTCGTCACGTGTATGTGCGTGCCCGTGAGTAGATAGAAATATATGTTATATATATATATATATATATATATATATATATATATATATATATATATATATATATATATATATATATATATATGTGTGTGTGTGTGTGTGTTTAGACTGTCTGACGCTGTAAAAGCTGTCGTAGAAGATAGGTGAGAGAGAGAAGAATTTTTTCGCTTTCAGAGGCAGCCTCTATATCACAGTCTATCATCTCACTTGTGTGGAAATTCTATTTATTTTTCTAACTCTCACTGTGTCTATCACCTATTCAAATCTATTCAGAAGGGACCAACCCAAGTCTTAATTCTCCTATCGAAAATCTACGACAATTACCATCACCATCACCGCCACCATCATCATCACCGTCACCATCATCATCACCATTACCATCACCATCACCATTGCCATCACCCCAACCATCATCATCATGAGCATCGTCATCACCCGTTAGATCACCAAGGAGCACATTTTTAACAAACGTATGCAAAAATTCCTATCCCGTAACATCCGCTCAAGATATTCCCATGTTTTCTTCACGCCCTTCATGTCCATCTCCAGTTCTCTTCTTCCTGTGTTCCTTGATCTCCCTCTACCTCTCGTAAACTGTGGATTCCAGAACAAGGACTGCCTTGTAACGCTATTAACAGGTTTTCTCAATGTGTGTCCTATCTATCTCCAGCGACTTCTTCTCATCTCTTGTTCCACTGACACTTGTTCAGTTCTTGTCACCAGTTTCCACATTAGTTATCTTGTCATACCACATCAATCCTTCTATTCTACACAAGCATCCATTTATGAAAATCTATAGTTTTTTTTTGGTAGTTGTTTCTGCTGTTCTCCGTGTTTCAGAACTATAGACATTCTTCTTCTTCGCTCCCCCCTATTTCCCCGTCAGACAACATTAAACACTATAATAAAGGCAAGAGTCAGCTCAAGGTTCCTGACATCTCCAAACAGTTTTTCGTTGGAAGGACTCGGTTGTTGCCATGTGTCACCCTGGTCAGTGCTGTAAGTTTGGCAGGACTGGAACTCATGTTCGGCTATCATGGGGGTGATGGCCACAGGTGCAGAGATCTGTTGGACCAATCCTGTGATTGTGATATAGATGATACCTCAACCGATTGTTACTAGTACGTAAGCTGAAAATGATGACTCATTGAATACTCACAGCAAAACTACTTTAAACTTAAAGCACGTTTTTCTGTCAGCTCTTTCCCAAAGTTTAGGAACACGACAATTCCAGTGATTATAACAATTAGACGAACTACAAGAGCCCAGATGCCACAGCCAATGGTGGAAGTAGCTACCTCAGGATGGTTTGTATTTGCTCTAGATGTCTGAATGTAAGAAATGAATAATTAGTTATATCTGTTACTCTCAAGAACATTACAATCATATTATTGCAACTTTTTATCATTTGTAAACGAACGTGAGGCATAACTTTTTTTTTTTTTTTCGTACGCCCACTAATACTCGAGGCGAAATCTCAGGTTATTATTTATGTCTAACCTGACATTGATTTTACGTGAGTATCCCTTTATTTCTTGTGTAGAGACAGGTGTCCCTCGCCATTCAGGCAAATACTCGCCGATTTCGGAGGTACCCATTACAGCTGGGTCGGCTCAGGAGCTGCCAGTTCCTGGTCGACGACACTCCTTCAAATGTACTCGCCAGGTCTCGAGTTAATCCAGTCCAAATCCCGGTCGACGAAAAATCCACAAATACCGTCGCCCGGGTTTGATCCTGTATCACATAACTTAAATCCCAATCTACCGGTAGATTTAATGGATGGTTTGGTTGATATCTAGGTGACAGAGAGGGAACATACTCAAAAATGTTAAAGCTAAAGAAAATTAAGAAGTAAAAATAAACTACCAATTTCCCCCCCCCCCCCCCCCCCCCCCCCCCCCCCCCCCCCCCCCCCCCCCCCCCCCCCCCCCCCCCCCCCCCCCCCCCCCCCCCCTCAAAATAGATAGGTACAAAAAAAAAACAACAACAACAACAAAAACAACCAACAAATATGCAGTAGACATATTTAAAGGAATGTCAAATGCAATAAACAAATGGTAAAAGATACAACAAAACCTACAAACCCTCCATAACGGGACAAGGTACAGAGATATCAGTCTAGGAATATTGACGACGATACATTATAAACACCAAAGACACTGAACAAGGCCACAACAAACGGTAGATTTTTTTTTTTTGTTTTTTTTTTTTTTTGTTTTTGTTTCGTACGCCCGCTAATACTCGAGGCGAAATCTCAAGTTATTATTTATGTCTAACCTGACATTGATTTTTACGCGAGTATCCCTTTATTTCTTGTACAGAGACAGGTGTCCCTCGCCATTCAGGCAAATACTCGCCGATTTCGGAGGTACCCATTACAGCTGGGTCGGCTCAGGAGCCGCCAGTCCCTGGTCGACGACACTCCTTCATATGTCCTCGCCAGGTCTCGAGTTAATCCAGTCCAAATCCCGGTCGACGAAAAATCCTCAAATGCCGTCGCCCGGGTTTGATCCTGTATCACCCGGTCGCCAGAGCGGTGTTGTAACCACTACGCTAGCGCGGCTCCCCATCTAGCTCGGTAGATAATTTACAGCCTTGAAGAACTGTGGAAGGAAATCTAATCAAAGGGACATTACTGGGAATAGACAAGCTGGGGAGTAAGGAACATAAGTAATAAGTGACATGAATTCCGCTGCTAGGGTCTATAAAAGAGAGACACACGGGAGATATATATATATATATATATATATATATATATATATATATATATATATATATATATATATATATATATATATATATATATATATATATATATATATATATATATATATATATATATATATATATATATATATAATAATGTCTTAGACCTATGGTCTTTTATATCTGGACATGCGCCCTAATATAACCGACTGGATTGAACGACACGCGCCTCGCCAAAACGAGGTAAAAGTTTCACATAAAGAAAAAAAAAATACATTCTCCACCATAACTAACACATAACTTATTCTCCACCATAACTAACATATAACTAATTCTCCATTGCGATGGTCATTGTAATGGTGATGATGATGGTGATGGTGATTGTGATGGTGATTGTGATGGTGATTGTGATGGTGATTGTAATGGTAATGATGATGGTGATGATGATGGAGATTTTGATGATGATGGTGATGTTGATGGTGATGGTGTTTGTGATGATGATGGTGATGATGACAAAGATGCTGATGATGGTTATGATGATGGTGATGTTGTTTATGATGATGATGGTGATGATGACAGAAGTGCTGATGATGGTAATGATGATGGTGATGATGTTTGTGATGATGATGGTGATGATGACGAAGGTGCTGATGATGGTGATGATGTTTGTGATGATGATGTTGATGATGCCGAAGGTCATGATGATGGTAATGATGATGGTAATGATGTTTGTGATGACGATGGTGATGATGACGAAGGTGGTGATGATGTTGATGGTGATGGAGTTGCTTATGATGGTGATTGTGATGATGGTGGTGATGATGTTTGTGATGATGATGGTGATGATGACGAAACTGCTGATGATGGTGATGATGATGGAGGTTGTTGCGTGATAAATTCTCGCAACATCGTTTTTTACAATATCTATTTTATAACGCAAGGGCAACAACTGCTTGAAATTTATAGTCACTTTTCTCGGTAAGCATTTGTCTTCTCGCGTTGGTATCGAATGCAGTTAAGTTTTGAGCTGGGGTCATGTTGCGCTGGACTGCGCATGACTTGTCTTGCTTTTTGGTCGATCGGTTTCCGCCCACCACTAGTGGAGTGAGCGATTTGGAATGGCGAAAGAGATGCCTCGTTGAAGAGGGGATCTCCGCTATTTTTTGTTCTGTCAGGGATGTGTAGTCCTCTTATGGATATTTCGTTTATTCGGGATAATACCTCTAGTGTATTTGCACATGTCGGGAGGCGTGATATTTCTGTATTTCTTGAAAGCAAGGTAAATTGACTTTTTCCATTAACTCTATCGATTTTGGGTCGTGAGCGATTTCGATTCATAGCCTGTCTTCGAAAGTCGTCGTCACGAGATGTTTTTTTTCCCAGCTCACATGTCGCTGCATTGTACTGCATCGGTTGATGCATGTACCAAGGACCATTACTTGCTACTTTGTTAAATGAACTAGGTTTGGAAAACCTTTATTATCTAGAGGATATTTTTGAGGACATTATTTATACTTCGGCAGACGTGTCGGTCTTGCTGAAGTCAGACTAAGGAGAGTGAACTGATCTCATACATCTGGTTATCTCCTGGCTGTTATAGAAAAGGATGGAGTTTTCCACCTGACTACATTTACAGCACTATGAAATATAACATGCATCTGACTCATCATTGTAATGCTGTCTACCGTCTATTGCTGTATTGAATGTTGCTGTGATAATGACTGTTTGATGTGCCTACATATTCGCGTAACCATTTTGTCACTGTGGCGTCCACAATAAATAATGAAGAAAAACGTCAACGGCTGTTACAAGAATCATTGACTTTATACGTCGTGAGTTTACTGACGTCCTATGTGGATTGCCCTGTTATTTTTGTATGAACATTGTTTTGACTGAACACATCTGCACACCACACAAAACCAGACATGCGGATACCATCCATCATCATATGGCATCACGCATCATTTGGTGGCCATAAGCTGGTTTGATTCTGGTACTAGCAAACACGGGGTCCCTTACCCACTTCATTTTCAACAAGAATTCATCATCATCCTTCAAGAAATTAACATTCTTCAATACAGTCAACATCTTCAAAATTTTCAAAGTACTCGGCGTTGCCCGGTAAAAGTCAAAATTTCAACTTTTTGACGGAAACAAGAATTTGACAGTACCCGGCGTTGTTACATGTTGCCGGATAACTCGGACTGCTGTTATCTTTTACGCAAGTCAAGCAAGTTGCTGCTGTCAAGGTTCCAGTGCTGTCGTTTTTTGAGAAGGTCAAGTGCCGGTTGAAACGGGTTGTTTTCTGAAGAAGGCCAAGTACCGATTTCCATCAACTTACTTTGGATTAGAAGGTCAAGTGCCGAAACAACTCAACACACAGTATTTCAGAAGCTCTTGTACCATCGTGTTAGCAGTGGAAGCAGTTCAGATGTGCCATCATCGTTGGAGCTTCGCTCTTTAGGACGTTGATTGACATCCGTTTTTCTGCTGTTCTACGATTGGAAGCCTATAAGTTAAGTGGCCTGTTTGTATGTAAACTGTGCCCTTATACTTCTGCTGAGTCTTCTGTGTATCATCTCATTCTATATGTTATATGTTTATATGTTATTTGTATATTTATATGTTTATATTTCAGCGGGTTCTCGGTTGGGTGGTGTCTCCGTTAGATTATGCCACGTCATAGAGGTCGTCTATTGTGAGCGTTTTCTGTAGGGTTTGCAAATTTCCGATACTGGAATTTGCTAAGCGACTTCTGTTGCTATTTATGTTAGCTGTGATGACATGTTTTAATATTGTTTTCGTTATTATTTCACATTCTTTAGTTTTGTTTTGATTTGTTTGTATTTGTTAGCCTACTCTTGTCTATAATTTAGTTTCATACAACATTTTTGTTTATACACTGTGGTGTCATGTATTTTGTTTAATTATAGCGCAGATATCGTCACATTTTTTGTGATATGTCATTAATTTCTGCTTTATTTTTAGTTGATTTCTGCGAACGTTTTTGTATTGTTGCTGATCTTTGTTATTGTTTACATTGTTATTGTTTACATTGTTTGTATTGTTTACATTTTCAATGTTTACATTCTGCATGTGTTTACATAGTCATTGTTTACAGTTATAGTAATTAGTTAATGGGCTATGCTAATGCACTGTTACTACTACACTGATGATAAATGAATGATGAATAGTGTCGTGCACTATTGAATGAGAAGTGCACTTATGATCAAGAATTGATTGTTGATATTTCATATACAAGTTCTTTGATTGGAGACTTGTTTCCCACAGAGACTGGGATAATATAAGGTGATGTGAATATACAAGTGCTTAATTAAGACTTGTTACACTTAGGTTTGAAATAAATTAGTTAATTATTTCAGGTTTTGGACTTATATATTACTCATCATGTCTACATTTGAGCACTTTATTGAGCAGGGTAAATTGCTTGGGAAGACTGGTGATAAGTTAGAAGAATTTGCAACTGCTCGATATGATAAAGCAATGGAAGCTGAACAAAAGAAACTGCAGATGGAAGCTGAACAAAAGAAACTGCAGATGCAGGTGGATGAAAAGAGATTCCAAATGGAAATGGAAAAACAAAAAAGGGAATCAGAAGCTGAGGAGAGAAAACTCCAGCTACAGCTAGAGGCTGAGAATAAAAGACTTGAAAAAGAAGCTGAGAATAAAAGACTTGAAAAAGAAGCTGAAAATAAAAGACTTGAAAAAGAAGCTGAAAATAAAAGACTTGAAAAAGAAGCTGAAAATGAAAGACTTCAAATGCAGGCTCAAGCTGAAGAAAGGAAGTTACAAAGAGAGGCTGATGAGAGGAAAGCAAAAATGGAACATGAAGAAAAACTCTTAGCTTTAGAGTTGGAGAAATTGAAATTGACGAGCATGAGTAATGGTAATGATTCAAACAAGGGTTCATCTTCTGGGAAGGTTAATAATGATACTTTTAAGATTAAGTTACCAACATTTAGTCCTTCCAGTGATGACATAATGTTCTATCTGGACAGATTTGAACAAGCATGTACAGCTCATAACATAGACAAAGCAAAATATGTTTATCAGTTATCAGGGATACTGACAGGTAAAGCTCTAAGTATATTAAATATGGTGGATGAACCTGACAAGAACAATTATGAGGTTGTCAGGGCCGCTTTGTTAAAGAAATATCAGCTTAACGAAGACGGCTATCGTCTACAATTTAAAAACATGTTACCTGAAAATGGAGTTGAATTCTCCGAGTTTATTGCAAGAATACGCATTACTTTCTCACGATGGGTTGAACTATCTAAGACGGAAAAAACTTATGAAGGACTTATGGACTTAATACTTAGAGACAAAGTCATGTCGTCTGTCAATGATTCTTTCCTTGCTTTCCTTCATGAACGTAAACCTAAAACAATAAAAGAAATGGAAGATTTCTGTTGCCAGTACGTAACTGCGCACCCACACATAACCATGGGTAACTCTAAGGTGAAAGAAGGTTTACCAGTTGCTTCGGCAGCTCCGTATGGCCAAAACTTTGCTCGTAGATTCCAACAAAATTTTGATAGAAAGAGTAGCGGTAATTTCTGTCAAAATCATGGAAACCAATTTCATAGTGATTCTTCTTCGAAGAATTGGAGACAACCTGATAGTACTCGTTACTATCACCCTAATAATTATAAGCATTTCAAAAGAGGATATGGTAATAGAGGTTATTCCTGCCGAAGACCTCAGAACCAAACAAATAGATGTTCGCATCAATGTGAACATGATAGTAATCGTGGAAACTGGAATTCGAACCAGGATAACAATTACAATAGAGACAATAATAACTGCAGAGATAATAATAACTCTGATAACTTCAGAGGTAATAATAGTCGGGGTAGATCTCAACACAAAAAAAAAGAGATATCAGCAGGCTAATGCTGTACAACAGGAAACTGAGGGAGCCTGTAATCATGTTGTTGATAGTAAAAACTTTGACGCTGTCACTGGTTCTGCTTTTGACTTTGAGAGAGCAAACAAATGCCCCCAATGCAGTACTTTATTCGAACCGGGTACCATAACTACTTTGAGTTGTGGTCACCCACTTCCCGCTCTTCCTGCTGCTGTTGCGCATGACGGGAGGGGTTCTTTAATTCTACATAAGGGTCTTGTTAATGATACTCCGGTCTCACTACTTTTCGATTCCGGATGCACCACTATTGGTGTTAGACAATCGCTTGTAGATCCATCTTGTGCTACAGGAAGGGTTATTAAATGTGTCACATTTGGCGGCACTCTAGAAAAATATCCTACTGCTGTAATTCGCATTGCCACTCCTTTCTTTACTGGAGATGTGCATGCTTGTCTCTTACCTAATCCTATTGCGGACCTTATTATTGGTCGTATTCACGGAGTTAGGGAGTGTACCCCACAGCAGATTGCTGCTTGGGAAGATAATAACATGCAAGCTACAAATGCAGTAGTTACAAGAGCACAAGCTCTACAAACACCCGAAACTTCACTGAATAGTGATAATGAAGTTGATAGCCAAGATAGTCACTTAGTAATCACTCGTGACTCTTTCATAAAATTGCAAGAAGAAGATCCTTCTTTAAAAAAATTCTTCGTTCTTGCGAAGAAAGGTGATCCGAATCAGGATACAAATAGAAAATCTTGGATTGCAATGAGAAACGGCGTACTTGTACGTATGGTACAAGATTCGACTACGTCGGCACATTCGCAAATTCTTGTTCCCAAGAGCATGAGAGTGCAAATATTGCAACATGCTCATGACTCGCAATGTGCTGGACATATGGGTTTTGCCCGTACGAAGTCGAGAGTCCTTGCGGCTTTCTTTTGGCCTTTTGTCAATAAGGACATTCGTATTTACTGCCGATCATGCAAGGTATGTCAGGAGGTCAAATCTAGAGGACCACGACATGCTGCGCCTATCCAGGCTGCTGACATTCCTATTCGGCCGTTTCAGAAAATGGCCATAGATATTATTGGCCCTTTTAAGGTCAGGTCGGCCAGAGGACATCAGTTTATCCTTACATGTGTCGATATGTGCACACGTTGGCCAGAGGCTATTCCTCTTAAGAGCATATCTACTACAGATATCGCAGATGCTCTTTGGTTGATATTTTCTCGCTTGGGGTTCCCCAGAGAAATATTGTCAGACCATGGCACTCAACTCATATCTGACACTATGTCACAGGTAATGTCTACCTTACATATTGAACGATCTCTCAGTAGTATCTACCATCCTATGTCTAATGGGTTAGTTGAGCGTCTGAATAGAACGCTCAAGACTTTGCTTGGTAAGATAACTGAAGATCATCCTCAAGATTGGGACAGGGTTTTACCCGCGGCTCTCTTTGCCTATAGAGAAGTCCCTAATGAACACACAGGATTTTCTCCCTTCGAACTTGTCTTTGGCGCGCGTCCACGCGGCCCTATGTCTTTATTACACGATCTCATCACTGCCGATGATATTAGCGATGAAACTCAATCCTCATATGAGTATGTCATTGCTCTTAGACAAAAGATCATTGAGGCATGTAAGCTAGCAACTGCTTCATCAGAAATTGCTAAAGAGAAGGCAAGACAGTTTGCTAACAAGAATAGATGTCTACGACAACTTTGTCCAGGTGACAAAGCATTCGTTCTACTCCCCAGTAGGGAAAATAGACTTCTTATTGCATGGAAAGGTCCGTATGCAATAGTCTCTCGGATTTCCGATGTTGACTATGTGGTCGATATTGATGGAAAGCATAAAACTTTCCACATAAACATGCTTTCGGAATTTCACGAACGTCCGGACTATTTGCTGCCTATTTTCCAGGCAACGGATGATGCTCCTGCACCTCACGGTCATTATTCATCCCTGTCTGTCATACAGGATGAGGAATCTACCTTCTCAGATGTCAATCTTCCCCTTCCAGTAGTTCCATTACATTCCACGGAATCTTGGAAAAACGTTTCTGTTTCTCCTAATCTTTCTGGTGACGAACATCGACAAGTCTCGTCGATGTTACAAACATTTCAGGATGTTCTCACTGACATTCCTGGACACACAGATGTCATAGAACATGACATAATTCTTACCGACAATAATCCAATTAGGGTTAGGCCGTATCCTATTCCTATACACTTTCAGTCGCAAGTGGAAAAGGAATTGGATGAAATGATTCAATTATATTTAATTGAACCATCGACTTCACCATATTCTTCTTCCATGGTTATTGTCCGGAAGAAGGATAAGAACATACGAATTTGCGTTGATTATCGCAAATTGAATCAGGTCACAAAGTTCGACGCTGAACCGATGCCTTTGTTAGAAGATCTACTGATTAGACTTTCTAATTCTAGATTCTTCACTAAACTTGACTTGTCTAAAGGTTATTGGCAAGTGCCTTTAGCAGAGCATGCCAAACCTCTTACTGCTTTTTCTACACCTAGGAGTCTATTTCAATGGAATGTTATGCCTTTTGGTCTCATGAACGCCCCTGCCACTCTCGTTCGCATGATGCGTCGAATTCTGTCACATCGTTCGGATGTCATCGCATACTTAGATGACATCTGTCTCTTCAGTGATACCTGGGAAGATCACTATTTAGGGTTATATGACTTACTGTCCACTCTACGTGAGAATAATTTGACAGCGAAACCTTCTAAAGCTTTTGTTGGTTTTGGTGAAATCTCTTTCCTGGGTCATCGTGTTGGTCATGGTCTCTTGAAGACAGAAGACCACAATACTTCCAAAATACTGAACATCTCTGTTCCTAAAACGAAGAAACAAGTTAGGAGTCTCTTAGGTTTAATTCAATTTTATGGGAGATTTATTCCAAATTTATCTTCGATCATGGCACCTCTATCAACATTGTTGAAGAAAGGTTCGCCTAATCTGGTCCGTTGGTCTGAAGAATGCCAATCTTCACTAGACCAAATCAAGAATATATTTTCTTCTCCTCCCATCTTAAGATTACCTACTCTTGATAGGACTTTTGTTCTTCGGAGTGATGCTTCATCCACTGGGATTGGAGCAGCACTGATGCAAGAATATGCAAATACTCTGCATCCTGTTATGTACATTTCTAGAAAACTAAATGCGGCAGAGAGGAACTACTCGGTTTTAGACCGTGAGTTGTTAGCGATGGTTTGGTCAATTCTAAAGCTACAAAGATTCCTCCTGGGCGCACATTTCATTCTAGAGACTGATCAGAAAGCTCTTACAGCTATTCAGACTAAGAATTTGAAGAGTTCGAGATCCACTCGATATGCTATAGCTCTTCAACCTTTTCACTTCACGGTACGAGCTATCCGTGGTGCGGATAATGTGATGGCTGACATTTTGTCTAGATGCCCACATGACTCCAACTAATACTTCTGTCCTATATTTCCATATATTACAGAGTCATAACTGTTACGGTATATGATATTAACGCCGTCTGCTAAAGGTTACCAGACGTGCAATTGTAAAGGTTAAGACATTTAATATATTGCGATAGATGTTTCAATTACTGAACGCTTCATACACGATCGATTATGACGTGTATAGCGTTGTTTAGGACACAGTCGGTAACTAAGAAACCATACCCTTTTTTACATTGACCGTCAAGCTGTTAAGACGCGTCTGACTTTCCTTCCAATGTTGAGCATGGTATTGCCATACAGATATATTTTATGCAAGTACGGACATGGGTCAGTCCATTGCTATTACGAAGATTTGAAATGATTAAAGGTCAGTACGAAAGTGAAAATTAAGGAAGGATGAATTACAGTCCATAGTATTTGATTTTACCAGACTCATAGACTCACTGTCGGCCGTTGGAAAACCCCAACCGCGCGTGCATACAGCTATGACAATCTGCATACAGTAATTTGATTATTGGACAAGGACTGATAGGATATCTACATATCTATGCCATATATTTTCAAGTTATAATATGTACCTTTGTGATCAACATGCATGAATCGTCTTGACGTGTAAACTGTATTAAATATTCGTGGACTCTATGAACCGGCTTGTCACATCAATCGTATTCCCAGGTTCAATTATTGTTCAGAATCTTCCACCCCTGCATTCGCGTAATCTTACATAGAAGGCACGATACACGATCACTCAAGAATATCAAGAAGATAAAACAATGGCCAGACATTTATAACTGTTTTATTAATATCACATGGAACATTGTTCAGAGCTAACCAAACCACGCCTTGCAACACCCCACTTGCAACAGTGGTGCCCGGTGTCTGGGGACGAGAAAACAACCAAAAACAAAAAAAATTTTTTGAATGACTTTCGAAGGAAATATTTACGATCAGTTTTCGATCACATGATCCAGCTTAAGATGACGTGGAACTCAGTCTAATGCCTAACAACGCGACGTCACTGAAATTCGTGTAGGTGAAACTATCGGAGAAACTGAAGTCGTTCTTTTAAGCCTAACCAAGGGAAAAATAAGTCATTTGAAGCAGACACAAGAAATGGACTACAGGAGCAGGCAGTCAGGGGCATTAGCCTAGCTGTTGACGACCTATAGCACTGATCGAAACAACGGGAAGATAAGTCTAGCTGTTTAAATTGTCGTCATTGCAAAACCGTAATACTGAGTCCATTTTGCTTTGATCAGGCATGTCTATGTATTTTCATGTATATATGTTAAATTTGTTTTCCATCGTATGTATTTGTTACTAATCGTGGGAGGCAGGGAGGATGAACTGAAATTAAATTCTGCGGCTCTCACGATGCCTGAATTAATTTCGGTCGTTTCTTAGGGCAGTTAAACGATTGCACCTTTGGAAACCCCATTGAGGTTTGACATTGGACTTGTCCAAATCTGCTATCGTTTGACGATTTTGCGTTAGCTGTACTGTCCCGTAGATAATTGGTGTATTTTATTCGTATTCAGTTAATAATTTTATTCAGTTCTGTACCATGTTCGTTACTATTTCGTCCATTCTCCTCTGACTATCATTTATTTTATGATTATTAAATTTTCGTCCGTTATGAGTCCTGTGACGTCATCATTTTTCGCAGTCATCTTTTTTGTGTGTGTACCTTGAATATTCAGTTGACCTCCGGTCAGACCTTGCCCTTCATTTGGTCTGTGACATTTCCGCTTATTTTATTTAGTTCATAAATTCATTTTTAATTGTGAAAATGTCTTGTTTGCGTCTTAACATTGTTTGTACCCTTTAGTTGCATCATTGCTTGTCTGTCCTCATAATATATATTAATATTACATTAATAATATGATAATTATATGCAATAATACACTTGTAATTTAATTTAATTAATTTTTTCTGAAATTTAAGGTTAATATGGGACATTGCATAATTATGCAGTGATAGTCCAAGAAAGTAGCACTACAATTTATCATAGATGCCTAGGGCATAATAATAATATAATATATATATTGACAAAATAAATAATCTTATAGCTACCTTTGAGGTAATAGACCCATTGTATATTATTTAATATACTTTTCTGGTACTAAGAGAGTGACTTAGTACATTGAACAATATAATTACTAGGAATTATACCCAACATTATTGGATATTGAGATTAATTGTGTGATATAATTACATTATATTTAACAGATATCATAACTATTTATGATATAGTATTATTTAGATACAATATTGTTACAAAATATTGTCTATTAGTTGAACTTAGACATTAAGTTCAGTACTATTGTGATTACTTATATTGAATATTTCTAAGTTGAGTAAGTATAATAATTACTCTGAAGCTACTATTGACTATTTTAATCAGTAATTATCAATAATTACTTACAGATAAAAGTCAAAATGCTTACTATAGACCATTTCGTTAAGATTGGTCGTGAATATGGTTATAAATCTCAAGAACTTCGTCAGTTTGCTGAATCAGAACTGGAAAAATATGAAAGAAAAGAAAGAAGAGAAAAAAGCTGCATTAAAGAAAGAGGAAGCAGAACTTGAGATGAAGCAAATTGCCAAGGAAAATAGATTGAGAGAGATTGCTCAACGTGAAAGAGAAGAGCAAAGAACAATCGCCAAACAGGAAGAAGAGAATAAATTGAAACGAGAGGAAATTATTTTACAACAAGAAATGGAATTGGCGCGTATTAAATTGGAGACAGCAAGATTACAAGCACAAAGTGCTGATGCAAACCAGAATAATAACGCACAAAATGGATCATCATCCAGCCAACCTAAACACTTCTACAACTTTAAATTACCCATTTTCAACTTGAACGTCGACGACCTTTCATCGTTCCTGGCACGGTTTGAACAGACTTGCAAATCTAACCATTTGCCTGAAGAGTCATGGGTACTCAAATTAAATGAATTCTTGGTTGGAGAACCACTGACAGCTTCTCAAAATGCTGACCCATCAATAGCTAATAACTACGGTGCTATTAAGTCCTTGCTTTTACGAAGATTTCACCTGGACGAGGAACACTGTAGGTTGAAATTTAAGGGAATTTTACCTGAATCTCCAAGGGATTTTGCAGGATTCATTGCGAACATACGCAATACATTTAATAGATGGGTTGAACTGGCAGAAGTCAACAAATCATACGACAAATTAGTTGATTTACTACTGCGGGATAAGGTATTATCTTCAGTTAGCCAGCCATTTTTTGCATATTTGCAGGAGCGTAAACCAGGTACTATGGATGAGTTAGAAAAAATTTCTTTAAACTACTGTTCGGCACATCCGAATGCAACCATTTCTAACTCCTCATTAAGAGAACCTCTACCTGTGGCGTCTAATATGGCCTACAATCATAATAGCAAACAAAGACATCACAGTGTAGACAGAAGCAGGTTCCAAAGAAATCACAATGTTAACTTTCAGAAGGGACATAATAATGATTTCAACAATAAAAATGAGTTCAACAGAGGTAGATCACGAGATAGAAATTATTCACCTCAAACAAACTACCACAATGGTCAACATAACACTCATTATAATCGATCACATACTCCCAATAATAATAGTAACTGGAATGGTAATAATCATGGCTCGAGACATCGAGATAATAGTTACTATAGAGGACGACGAGATAATTCTAACAATTATACTCGGAATCGATCTCATTCTCGGGGATCATCTCATTACAACCATAATACAGGGGCGGCAGTTACAAATAATACTACCCCTATAGCTCAGGTCCCACTTGACAATAATACAACACAGTCTTCTGCTGCATGTTTTGCTATTAATTATAATGTGGCAAATAGTTGCCAGCAATGCAATCTTATTTTTCAGAAGGCGAAAGAAACAGTGCTTAACTGCGGACATATTATACCACAGGTAGGTCTTGCAGTCAACGATGGAACAGGCCTATTAATTTTTAACAGAGGATTAGTTAATGGATCCGTCGTCTCAGTGTTGAGGGATTCGGGATCCACAACGATTGGTGTACGACAGTCGCTGGTACATCCCAGCTGTGCAACGGGGGAATATGTCCGTTGCATGACTTTTGGTGGAACAATAGAGTTTTACCCCACAGCTATTATTCATGTTAACACTCCTTTTTTCACAGGGAATGTAAAAGTATGCATGCTTCAGAATCCAATTGCAGATCTGATGTTGGGACGCATCCATGGTAGTAAGGATTGTACCCCACAGGAAATTAATGATTGGGAAAAAAAGAATTTGCGTTCTTTTAGCAACGCTAACGCTGTTGTTGATATGGCTACACTTCGTGCCAACAACATGAATACATGTGGCACAGCAGTTTCCAACTTCACTCTCAGTACTATCTTGGAAATTGATGAAGATGATAGATCTATTGGACAATATACTAAGGATATAACTGATCCTAATAAAACTGTTGACGTTGTCAACATTGACAAAAACATTATGAAGAAGAATAATAGGTTAAATAATAATGCTGGACTTAAAAGGAAACATAAAGTTAACACAAATAATTATGATGAAAAAGTTTTTTACTTTGCCCAGCAAGGACACGTCTACGACATGTAGGAAACTTAATACCTTTCGTGATGATAGGTATCATCCTCAGTCCAGTCAGGATGATACGACATCTAACAGAAAGACAATGTCGGTGTTGAAAGGAAAGGTTAATTCTTTGACAAAGAATACATATCATCATTGTCCACTATTTCGTGACAATGATACTACATATATTGGGAAAAGTGCGTATTCTCGCACAGTGTTAGTGCGAAATCTGCCGCAGGATACTACCTGGCAGGCACTTAGAAATTTTTTTGATTATACAGCAAACGTTAAGTTTGTTCGCATTCTGCCATCATGCAATGGGCAGAATAGACAGGCGATGGTTACATTTCGTAACAATCGAGACGCTCGTTGGGTAATCGAGCGTGATAATGGTGTTTATTTTCATCACCGTTATCTTAAGTTACAATTAGTACATGATTCTGCACCACGCAGATAATGGTGTACGCTCACCCTTTTGTCTTATTTCTTGATGACTCAGCTCTAGTCAGTCATCATTTCCTTTCCTTATTGGTCATTTATTCTTATACGTCTTAGATATCAAGGGACACAAAAAGATATTTCATATTAACATGCTCAAGCAATTTCATACACGTCCTGAACACTTACAGTCAATTTTTCATGAACTAGATGACAACACAGTATCCACTTGTCATTATACTAACTTATCTGTCATCCAGGAAGAAGAATCTTCTTTTCCTGAGGTACAGTTACCGTTACCTGTACCAGTAGTTCAACCTACTGAATCTTGGCGTGATGTAACCATCTCTTCAACGGTTACACCGCAACAGCGTCTACAGATTGCTAATCTATTACAATCTTATCCAGATGTGTTGACCGACGTCCCGGGTCGCACATCGGCTATCAGTCATGACATTACTCTCAATGATGATACACCTATTCGTGTACATCCCTATTCTGTTCCTTTACATTTCCTTGCTAAAACTACTAAGGAACTTGAACAGATGTTGTCTCTGGGAATCATTGAGACTAGTAATTCGCCATTCTCTTCTCCATTAGTGATTGTCCGGAAGAAGGACAATAATATCAGACTATGTGTTGATTATAGAAAATTAAATGCTAAGACTATAGTTGACAGCGAACCACATCCACTTATCGACGACTTACTGCCACGTCTATCTAACGCAACTATATTTAGTAAGATAGACTTAACTAAAGGTTATTGGCAGATACCACTGACCGAAAAGGCTAAGTACTACACCGCATTTTCCACGCCACAAGGTCTATACCAGTGGAATGTGATGCCTTTTGGGCTTGTTAATGCGCCAGCTACCTTCATTCGCCTGATGCGACAAATTTTATCAGGTAGACCAGACGTTATTACATATATTGACGACATATGCTTGTTTAGTTCGTCGTTTGAGGAACATGTTTCGGGACTTAGATATGTTTTTGACACTCTAAGGAATTATCATCTAACTGCTAAACCTACAAAGGTGCAAATCGCGTGTAATGAGATAACCTTTTTGGGACATATCATTGGATCGGGATATATCCGAACGTTACCTAGTACAGTCTCCAAAATTCTAAACATAGCAGTTCCTCAGACGAAGAAACAGGTCAGGAGTTTGTTAGGACTTGTTCAATATTACAGTAGATTCATACCAAACTTGTCATCCATCACGGCTGTATTGTCTTCATTGTTAAAAAAAGATATGCCGGTGAAGGTGACATGGACTGGTACATGCAATGAAACTTTCAACAAAATTATAAATTTGTTCTCACATGAACCAATTTTAAGACTTCCCGATGCTTCCAAAAGATTTTTCTTACGAACAGATGCTAGTAACTACGGCATTGGTGCATGCCTGCTCCAGAACCATGATGGCATTCTACACCCCACCTTATATATATATCAAGAAAACTGAAGCCGGCAGAAACCAAGTATTCAACAGTCGACAAGGAACTTTTGTCTGTGATCTGGGCAATAACGAAGCTGGAAAAATTCTTACTCGGTGCTCCCTTTACCATACAGACGGACCAACGTGCGGTCGCATCCTTGCGTCGATCCAACCACAGAAGCCAAAAACTCGCCAGATATTCAATCATCCTACAACCATTTGAATTTTCCATTGAACATATTCCTGGCACTGAAAATTGTGTGGCAGATGCATTGTCACGTAATCCTATTGACGACGAATAATCAATATTGACACTCTTAAACTACATCAATCAGAACTACATTGGATTGAACGAAGTATCAACTATAAAGGAACTAACCTTGCCTTTAATTTAAACTGTATAAACACTATATGCATCACAGAATTGAATTAAAAGACAATCAAGGTATATATAGACATTCAAACTTCGTCTAACGTCCATACACGAGATATGAATACTCTTTGAACAATCATGGACTAATGTCTGACGACAAACCGAACTGATGTTCCTGTGTATACTTAATTCTTGGATGCTGGGATAAATGACATTTCTTTCCAACGTAAACGTTTGAACAATTTTGCCTAAAAGAATTCATCAGGATCAAGACTACGGATGGATCATCATATCCTATACTAATTAATTAGTTAACTTAACTTCTTAATTGAATTATTATCAATAAAATGAAATGTGAGAAAAAAATGAAATGAAAGAACAAAAAAAAAAAAAAGAGAACGAAATACTAAAAGAAGAAATTATGAAAAGAGAAAATAAATCTCACACAAGTATTAGATTAATAATTTTTTTTTAAATGTACCTATACATTATTTAGTTAGTTAAATTAGATAGTTATTATTCACTAACACTTAACACACACAATTAAGTTAAACTTATATTCGAATTTCTTTCTATTTCTTCTTACTTAGTTTGTCTTTTCTTCTCTCATAACATCGCGTTACATTAGAACCTTAATAATTTAACTCTTAATTTAATTAATTAATTTAATTTTAATTAGTCAAATTAATTCCTATATGACATACTAATACGACAGACCTTACTTTAATTTAATTTTCTCATTCACTATTTACATTGGACATTTATTTAGTTGATATAATGATATGTATAATATTGATATATAATGTGATTTATGATTAGATGACTATGACAAATAGTTAGTTGACACGACCGCAACACGGTTCTACTCAGAACATCGTCGGCCATATGTCACAATTGTGTTAAATTTTTTTTGAAAAATTGTTAAGTCGGATAGATATTGAAAAAAAAATCTATCGATTTTTTTTTTCCCCGGTGTACAGGGAATTGTTACGGTATATGATATTAACGCCGTCTGCTAAAGGTTACCAGACGTGCAATTGTAAAGGTTAAGACATTTAATATATTGCGATAGATGTTTCAATTACTGAACGCTTCATACACGATCGATTATGACGTGTATAGCGTTGTTTAGGACACAGTCGGTAACTAAGAAACCATACCCTTTTTTACATTGACCGTCAAGCTGTTAAGACGCGTCTGACTTTCCTTCCAATGTTGAGCATGGTATTGCCATACAGATATATTTTATGCAAGTACGGACATGGGTCAGTCCATTGCTATTACGAAGATTTGAAATGATTAAAGGTCAGTACGAAAGTGAAAATTAAGGAAGGATGAATTACAGTCCATAGTATTTGATTTTACCAGACTCATAGACTCACTGTCGGCCGTTGGAAAACCCCAACCGCGCGTGCATACAGCTATGACAATCTGCATACAGTAATTTGATTATTGGACAAGGACTGATAGGATATCTACATATCTATGCCATATATTTTCAAGTTATAATATGTACCTTTGTGATCAACATGCATGAATCGTCTTGACGTGTAAACTGTATTAAATATTCGTGGACTCTATGAACCGGCTTGTCACATCAATCGTATTCCCAGGTTCAATTATTGTTCAGAATCTTCCACCCCTGCATTCGCGTAATCTTACATAGAAGGCACGATACACGATCACTCAAGAATATCAAGAAGATAAAACAATGGCCAGACATTTATAACTGTTTTATTAATATCACATGGAACATTGTTCAGAGCTAACCAAACCACGCCTTGCAACACCCCACTTGCAACAATAACACACCTATATTTCTACAATAGATTAGCACATCTGTACTTACTCTATATGTACACACTATCGTGCTTTGTTGTCATCTTCTTCTGTTCGTTTTTTAAGATGATAGAGGAGGACTGAGTAGTTAATATAAGGGCCGTTAGTTTACTAAACAGCCACAATTATTAATAATGTATTGTACCTTATGAAGCATATTAGTTATTAATTAGCATTATATTGCTTGTACTTTCTCAGAATGTCATTGTTGAGCTGAGGACTTACCTTACTAGTATCAAGCATGACGAGTTCTAGATTGTGTACTTACCCTCGGAATACCAGAGCATATGTCCTGGATCGTCATGTAGTTTAACTTTACTATGTACTTATGTCATTACATGTCAAAGACTTTACTATTTAAATTTTCCTATTAGATTTGTACATCCATTTTTAAAGACAATATTAGAGTATGCTGTTTAATGATGATTATGGTAACTTGCATACGTATATTGTGTTTACATGCTAACGTGATGTGTGTTGGTGACACCTCCCCGATGTGAATATTTTTTGAGACATATTTATTTTTCTGTTGAGGTATATCCTCACCAGACACTCTATAATTAGCCTCATGTTAGGCAATTTAATTAATTATCAGCGCATAATTCGTGCGTTTTGAGCCGCTTATCGCATGCTCTTTGATATTTAAAAAAAAAATATGTTCCACATTTTTTTTTTATCGGGAGGAGGTGGTGATATGTTGCGTGATAAATTCTCGCAACATCGTTTTTTACAATATCTATTTTATAACGCAAGGGCAACAACTGCTTGAAATTTATAGTCACTTTTCTCGGTAAGCATTTGTCTTCTCGCGTTGGTATCGAATGCAGTTAAGTTTTGAGCTGGGGTCATGTTGCGCTGGACTGCGCATGACTTGTCTTGCTTTTTGGTCGATCGGTTTCCGCCCACCACTAGTGGAGTGAGCGATTTGGAATGGCGAAAGAGATGCCTCGTTGAAGAGGGGATCTCCGCTATTTTTTGTTCTGTCAGGGATGTGTAGTCCTCTTATGGATATTTCGTTTATTCGGGATAATACCTCTAGTGTATTTGCACATGCCGGGAGGCGTGATATTTCTGTATTTCTTGAAAGCAAGGTAAATTGACTTTTTCCATTAACTCTATCGATTTTGGGTCGTGAGCGATTTCGATTCATAGCCTGTCTTCGAAAGTCGTCGTCACGAGATGTTTTTTTCCCAGCTCACATGTCGCTGCATTGTACTGCATCGGTTGATGCATGTACCAAGGACCATTACTTGCTACTTTGTTAAATGAACTAGGTTTGGAAAACCTTTATTATCTAGAGGATATTTTTGAGGACATTATTTATACTTCGGCAGACGTGTCGGTCTTGCTGAAGTCAGACTAAGGAGAGTGAACTGATCTCATACATCTGGTTATCTCCTGGCTGTTATAGAAAAGGATGGAGTTTTCCACCTGACTACATTTACAGCACTATGAAATATAACATGCATCTGACTCATCATTGTAATGCTGTCTACCGTCTATTGCTGTATTGAATGTTGCTGTGATAATGACTGTTTGATGTGCCTACAAGAAAAACGTCAACGGCTGTTACAAGAATCATTGACTTTATACGTCGTGAGTTTACTGACGTCCTATGTGGATTGCCCTGTTATTTTTGTATGAACATTGTTTTGACTGAACACATCTGCACACCACACAAAACCAGACATGCGGATACCATCCATCATCATATGGCATCACGCATCAGAGGTGCTGATGATGGTGATAGCGATGATGATGTTGATATTGATTGTGATGACGATGGTGATGATGACAAGGGTGATGGTGATGGACGTGCTGATGATGGTAATTGCGATGATGATGGTGATGATGACAAAGGTGCTGACGATGGTGATGGTGATGGTGATTATGTTTGTGATGATGATGGTGATGATGACGAAGGTGCTGATGATGGTTATGGTGATGGAGGTACTAATGATGGTGATGGCGATGATGGTGGTGATGATGTTTGTGATGATGATGGTGATGATGACGAAGGTGCTGATGATGGTAATGATGATAGTGATGATGTTTGTGATGATGATTGTGATGATGACGAAGGTGCTGATGATGGTGATGGTGATGGAGGTGCTGATGATGCTGATTGCAATGATGATGGTTTAGATGTTTGTGATGATGATGGTGATGATGACGAAGGTGCTGATGATGGTGATGATGCTGTTTGTGATAATGGTAGTGATGATGACGAAGGTGCTGATGTTGGTGGTGTTGATGATGAAATGGTAGATGGATCTTCTCCATAATGTCATTAAAAAATATGACCAGCAGAGGCAAAACATTAAGACATACTGTAGTAATCACAAGGTAGATATGAGTGTAGAAAATCTCATAGGCACTAAGACCCCCTCAGAAATACAAAAGTTAATCAAACACAATATTACAAAAACCAAAGCTTACATATAAAAAATAAATAAGGAGCCAAGTCAGTAGTCCACAATGGTGAAAGACTCACCTCCTCTCCTCCCTAGATACATACGGATTAACCAAATAACTCTCCAGTGAAAATTAAAAACGCACCAGCTTAGAAAATATCATATGTTAGATAATAAGGCCATTTTGAACTATAATTACAAAAGGGAAAATACCACCTAGAGATAATATAGTTTAAAATAAATACAAACAAAAACGTATAACAATAAATGAAACACGACCTGATATAACCAACAGCTCCATGTGTATGGTAAATGGTTGAAAAGGCCGTGCTACAAAGAAAAGTAGCAAACACCTTAATTTTTAAAAAATTCAATTTCTCTTCTCTGAATTTTTCTGCTGGAAAATGGCTCGTAGCAGTTAGCTATTTGAGGTCGCCATTGTGTTAGAAACATCACGAGGGAGTGGACAAGCTTTCGTCACAATCGCGCATGAGGTTGTGAGGCTGCAGCCTGCAGTAAAGACGATGAGGTCTGAAAACAGTTTTGTCAACGACATGTCATGATCGAACTAGATCAAGACAAGAACATGGTATGCAGTATTTTGAGATATCTTCGTGCAACGCGTATCAACTGACATTCAACTGACATTTAACTGACATTTAGGGAATTCGTGACCCACGTCTTTTTAGAGGAGGTAGAACAGTGGCGATTTCAAGTCTCAGTAATGATATGACATAATAGGCTGAAGAGTAAAATATTCATTTCCTGGAGGTAGTCCATTTACCATAACACAAGCCAACGTAGAAAATTGAAAGTTCCCAAGTTAACAAAATATTCAGCATTGCAACTACAAAAAACTGCGTTGTCTCGATTTTTGTAAAGCTTGTATCTCCCGCCCTTTTCTGTGAGATAGGTATTTGTTTTCATAATGTGACAATGGACTCGAGTTTAATGACTCGAAGGTAATTCGGCAAAATACTGAAATGTTTAGCTCTGTGTGTAATAATTTAAAATGGGTCATACGGGTGTAGATATCAACTTTCAATAAACCAAGTTTGGTTTGAAGGACTATCTTTATCAGTGTTCCGATCTCCTCCCTTAGATCACACAAGGATGATCTCAGCACAGTGCACGAACTCCGTAGCACTGGCGAGAATCCTAATGTGTGTATATAGAAATCACACATTCTATAAATATTTTTGTGGTGGGTAGTTTTCTAATTTTTAAATGTTGCCACGGCCGCGGCCTTACAGCCTACACTTTACGATTTCCAACTGCTGCAGGACTTTTAACGAGCGCAACTTGCACACGGGAACTCCTGTTTTCTCGCCTTTATCCGATAAGATTAAGCATCCGATCTCACTACCAACGAGACAAGGGGAAGTATGACATCATTAGAATACTGGTTCTGAAAAGAATGTCCATACATTATATTCACTCAACTGGGAATCGAACCCGGTCATTCTAGAATTAGAGGCGGACGCCATACCTCTTAGCCAATACCAGCCCTAATCAAAAAGTTATCAACTCCAACCACGGATTTATATTTACCCACCCACACACACACAAAGTACATTTATTTATTAAATGTTTTAGAAAACAATGTTAAAAGGAAAATAGTTGATTTAACCAAAAATAGTTCGTAGGTTAGTATCTTATAGGAAAATTACTGATTTCGTCACAGGTTAATATTAATACTTGGTGAAGTATAAGGAGTTCATGTACTGAATTAGTTGTTTGAATTTAGCTGGTCAGCTGGCGACAATGGGTTGTCGCTGGAGTTGGGTTTAGTTGATGCTGGTTCTCAGTGAATTCTTGACTTTTCCTTCTTACGTCAGGAGTCCAATGGCTTTTGAGATCACGTCCATTGCACGAGTAAATCTCATAAATGTCGCCTCTTCCAATGTCATACTGATGCGTCTCTTGTGGATGGTGTCCAGAACTGAGTACCATTAACTAGTACCATACATTAAGAAGAAATAAAAATAACATCGCCCGTAAATATTTAGTCTCCTGATGTAGGCATCAAGAGATTTCTACTTTCCTCTACCATTTCGTCTTCCTCTGAATTTTTCCGATGTCCATGAGTACGAAATCTCAGGTCACCAAGGCAGATGAAAGTGTGTTAGGAAAGCGAAAGTGCGCAAATGCATCATAATATAATATACAACATTCGATCTATATGAACTGAAGTGTTGACTTAACAAATATATGTATCATAATGTCATCATAATATAATATACAACACTTGATCTATATGAACTGAAGTGTTGACATAACAAATATATGTATCATAATGTCATCCCCATCATCCTTTTTAAGTTCCCTAGGAAGCATAGGGCTACTATTAGTTCCTTCTGAGAAAGCCCGCACGAAGCAGTCACCAGTTATTGCAATGGGGGTTCATGTGGCAATCTTTTTTACATGATGAGGTTGCCGGCCTCATACACGACTTGACATAAATAAGCATTTTCATAAATGTTAAATACATATATAAAATAATGAACAAAATATATATCTAAGACTCACCATTTTCTCTATGAAGGGTATGCAGACGCTTTTGCATAGATAGGTCGAGATACAGTCTTCCCATGTGAGATAATTATGATTGCTAATATAATAATTCTAGCTTTAACTCTTGGGGATGATACGTTGGAATGGTGATTATAAATATTTTAAATAGAAGTTTTACAGATTTAATTTCACAAGTTGCTCTTAATATTTATCCCGTTCTAACAAAATCGTTTCCTACCTCCTTTCTGGCGTCCGTCTATCCGCGATGAAGTGAAATGAAAGTCACGAGCTTTATAGCTGAAAATTTCGCCCACACGAAATTTAATTTCTGGCTTCGTAAATTTATTTAAATCAATCGCCACTGTAGGGTCCCTTAATTTGTAACATTCACCTACACGTCTTATATTATTTGGGAAGAGCCGTTATTTGAAATGAATAGATAATTTTGCTAATTACTTGTACCACCGGAAATGATTGCGTGATCTGACTAATCCTAATTTCGTAATATGTATCTGTCTCCTCTTTCCACCTCGGAGGAGACAAATGATAGGCCAGTACTGTCATTTTCCAGCTGGTAAGACATAAGTCAGAAGAGTTCAGGTCCACCACAAGGTGATATCCTTTCATCTTATCTTTTCATACTTCTCATGGACGATACCATCAAGGCATGTAAGGAGAGAACAAGAAAGTATTCAGTGGGGTACTGGAAGATGAGACATGTCTGTATTTTAGAGCTGGCATTTGCTGATGATATTGCTCCGGTTGCTAAATCAGACTCACATTTCCAATCCAACCTGCAAGTCTGGAAGGAAGAGCTGGAGAAGAGAGGGATGGTCATAAGGAGCTCTAAAACAAAATCCATGCTGATATCACTAGAAGAAAGAAGACTTTACATTAAGCTGGGAGAACAGGTCCTGGAGCAGGTCGACCACTTTAAATACCTCGGAGCTATTATAGACCGAAAGGGAGGCATCAAAGAAGAGTTGGCCACTCGAAAAGCAGCAGCTGGAAGACTTTTTCAGGCCATAAATCAAGGATTCCTCAGCAAGAGAGAGGTTGGTAAGAAAACGAAGATGGCTGTATACCGCTACACCTATGTCCCATTCTTGACATATGGATGCGAGTCATGGGCTATGACTACAACCCACAAAAGCCAGATCCAAACCTCAGAAATGAGGTATCTGAAAAAGGTGGTTGAAGTAACAAGAAAAGACATGGCCCTCAATCAGACGATGCGTCAAGGCCTAAAATTCCACCCCCTGCAGACCCAAGTAGAACAGTCCCAACTAAGATGGTTTGGCCATGTCTGCAGAATGGGAGAAGATCGGTGATAAAGCCCACTGTTTATTCCAGTTAATGATATCCACCAAAAAATAGACATAAGTGGATGGAAGCAGACATCATCATCATCAGTTGATAAGATCTCTATGGTGTTGTTTGCTCCACTGTAGTGTATGGAATGTCAACTTGACCTACGCAGTGGTGTGTAGACATGGATTGAGTGTATAATGTGCGAATGATAATAAGGGTTCGTGGTGTTGACAAATGTTCTTTTCTCACACTCATGTATGGCTGGAAGTCATCGACACCAACGACTGTGTACCTTTACTAAAGTTTAATTGGACGTACACACTCGACAGCACAGATAGTGACAAATCACAGGTTGGCATAATACATCATGGTACAGTGGATAAATGGTCTTGCAATGTTACATGGGCACTCATGTAGAATAATAGTATAAAGGACTGTCAGTAGCCAAGCCCTCAGTATCGCCCATACATATATATCATCTGACTTCACTGACTGAGCACGTCAGCTTATAAACAATATTTCAGATGGCTTCTAAACCTAATCTCGTTTAGCGACGATTCTCCAACATAATGTTCAGCACATATTTTTCCATATAATAATATTGAACCGCTAATAACGGGTTCTCATGTGTAGCAGTGATCTCTGGACTAAACAAGCGATAATACGGGCATCCCTTTTCTCTTCTTGAAAGTCACTACATGTTTGGTTCCAAGATGGCTTCACTCGTGAGCTGTCACTCACGTTTGGATACAGATAATGAATCTGTCCTAAAGTTAGTCATTCATAAAACATTTCATTGCTCTGTAGATTTGATCATGAACAATTGACTGCATTCTACAGGATATAGTGCTGCTAGGAATCGAAGTCGTTTTCATCGAGTCAAATATATTCTCTTAGACATTCAAATCGTACCTATCGAAAATGGTGGCTTCGAACGAGAGAGTTCACAAGAGTATCTTTTATTACCTTGGTATCAGAAATATGATTCTGCCATTCCTTGGCAATACGAATAAACACTGGGGTAAAGCATACACGATAGGTCTAGACGACTATCACTTTCCCCACAAATACTGAGATCACTTTTTCCCGGCGACAAGCCGACCTAGAAAAAAAACACAGTCCCCATCAGGACGAAGCCAAATCACACCACCCTCTAGCGACACATCCGCCGAATAGCCTTTGACCTCTCTAGAGACAACAGAACATATAGTTCGACTTAGATATGTAATGATATACAGATATAAGACAGACTCGTCCTACTCAGACAAACAATACACATAAATTCAGGCCATAGATATTCTGAAGCAAGAACAATCTATTATTACCCAAACAACGAATAAATCGCAGTAAAATGGATTCATCCGCGGAGTTCGATCGAAGAGACGGCACAACTTTCAAGGGAAGTAACTCAATAATGACTTTCCCTTAAGCACTAAAAAATTACCTATTTTGTTTACAAAATATTTGCGAACATAACAAGTATACTAATGTATAATATTGTAAGATATCAAAGACTGCACGTAACAGTCTTACCACACCTCCCGGGAAAAAAAAAAATGGAACTTTTTTTTTTTTTTTGCAATACATCTAGGAGCAACGTACAATAGGCTCACAACGCATGAATAATGCGCAGATGAAAATATCAGGAATACCTATAACGCCTAATATGAGGCTAAGTCGACTTATGGAGCGACTGGTGAGAATGTGTCTCATAAACTGAGAGAAATTATTTCTCTACAAGTATATTTTTCCAGGAAGGTGTCATCAAAGTATAATACAATTCTGGCAATTACACAATGCCTAAAAAATTCATATCATCATTTCGTATTAGATATCTTAAATTTATGATTTATGAAGAAAAAATCATCAAAGCACAGCGGTGAATAAACATCAATGAACCGCTATGTAGTGATACAATCATTATATTATTAAATTACAAATGTGTATCTATCATGATATAGAAAAGGAACTACTATAGAACTAGACATATCAAGAAGTCTAAGCCCTAATAGTTATGTGGAATCATGTGGGCATCTTGACAGAATGTCTGCCATCACATTATCTGATCCACGAATAGCTCGCACAGAGAAATGAAAAGGTTGAAGAGCAATTGCATATCGAGTAGACCTCGAGCTCTTCAAATTCTTACTCTGTATAGCAGTAAGAGCTTTTTGGTCGGTTTCTACTATGAAATGTGCGCCTAGAAGGAATCTCTGTAGTTTGAGGATCGACCAAACCATAGCTAATAGCTCACGGTCTAAAACCGAATAATTCCTTTCTGCCGCGTTAAGTTTTCTGGAAATATACATTACAGGATGCAGAGTTCCAGAGTACTCTTGCATTAGTGCCGCTCCAATCCCAGTGGATGAAGCGTCACTACGAAGAACGAATGTTTTATCTTTAGTGGGTAGCACTAAAATAGGTGGTGTTGAAAACAATGTTTTAATCTTATCCAGAGAGCATTGGCATTCCTGAGACCAGTGGACCACATTAGGCGAACCTTTCTTTAGAAGTGTTGAAAGAGGTGCCATGATAGAGGATAGATTCTGAATGAATCTGCCATAAAATTGAATAAGACCTAACAGACTTCTCACCTGTTTTTTAGTCTTAGGGATTGAGATGTTAAGTATCTTACTAGTATTATGGTCCTCTGTCTTTAGGAAACCATGACCAACTCGGTGGCCTAGGAAAGAAATTTCGCTAAAACCAATATAGGCTTTAGAGGGTTTCGCTGTCAGGTTGTGCTCACGCAAAGTAGACAGCAATTCATCTAACCCTGAATAGTGATCTTCCCAAGTATCGCTGAAAAGACAGATGTCGTCTAGATATGCAATGACATCTGACCGATAAGATAGGATTCGGCGCATCATGCGTACGAATGTAGCTGGTGCGTTCATAAGACCGAAAGGCATAAAATTCCATTGGAACAAACCTCTAGGTGTTGAAAAAGCCGTGAGAGGTTTGGCGCGTTCAGATAAAGGAACTTGCCAATATCCTTTAGACAAATCAAGTTTAGTGAAAAAATGAGATTTGGAGAGTCGAGTAAGTAGCTCTTCCAGTAAAGGCATAGGTTCGGCATCGAACTTCGTTACTTGATTCAATTTTCGATAGTCAACGCAAAGACGTATGTTATTGTCTTTTTTTCGAACAATAACCATCGGCGAAGAATATGCAGAGGTGGATGGTTCGATTATTTTCAAATCTATCATCTCATCCAACTCTTTCTCGACCTGTGCTTGAAAATGTATAGGTATAGGATAAGGTCTAACCCTAATAGGAGTATGGTCAGTAAGAACAATGTCATGTTCAATGACATGCGTTTGTCCAGGGATGTCAGTGAGTACATCCTGAAATGTTTGCAACATAGTTGAAACTTGTCGCTGTTCTCCTAGAGACAAATCAGGAGAGACAGTAACGTTCTTCCATGATTCACTAGAATGAAGTGGGATCATTGGAAGAGGAAGATTTACATCTGAAAAACTTGTTTCCTCATCCTGTATCACGGACAGTGATGAGTAATGACCATGTTGTACTGGAGAATTGTCCGTTGCTTGGAAAATGGGTTGCAAATAATCCGGACGTTCATGGAATTCAGTAAGCATATTGATGTGGAAGGTTTTATGCTTCCCATCAATATCGACAATATAGTCGACATCGGAAATTTTCGATATTATATCGTACGGACCTTTCCAAGAAATAAGTAATCTGTTTTCCCTACAAGGTAGTAATACAAATGCTTTGTCACCAGGACAAAGTTGTCGTAAGCATCTCTTCTTATTGGCAAATTGCCTTGCCTTCTGTTTCGCAAATTCAGAAGAAGAAGTTGCTAATTTGCATGCTTCGATAATTTTTTGTCTCAACGCGATGACATATTCGTAGGATGACTTTGTGTCATCGTCAATATTGTCAGATGTAATGAGATCGTGAAGCAACGACATAGGGCCACGCGGACGCGCGCCAAAGACGAGTTCAAAGGGAGAAAATCCCTATGTTCATTGGGTACCTCTCTGTAAGCGAAGAGGGCCGCAGGTAAAACTCTGTCCCAGTCTTGAGGATGATCCTCAGTTATCTTCCCCAGTAAGTTTTTAAGTGTTCTATTAAGGCGTTCGACCATACCATTAGACATTGGATGGTAGATACTACTTAAAGATCTATCTATCTGCAGAGTAGACATTACTTGAGACATGGTATCTGATATTAGTTGGGTGCCATGGTCTGACAATATCTCTCCGGGGAACCCCAGACGAGAAAATATAAGCCAAAGAGCATCTGCAATATCAGCAGTAGTAATGCTCTTCAGAGGAATAGCCTCTGGCCAACGTGTGCACATATCAACACACGTCAAGATAAACTGATGTCCTCTGGCAGACTTGATCTTAAATGGACCAATAATGTCTATGGCCATTTTTTGGAACGGCCGAATAGGAATGTCCGCCGCCTGAATGGGTGCAGCATGCCGTGGACCTTTGGATTTAACTTCCTGACATACTTTACAAGATCGACAATAAATCCGTATGTCCTTGTTTACCAATGGCCAAAAGAAAGCCGCAAGGACTCTTGACTTAGTACGGGAAAAACCCATGTGTCCAGCACACTGAGAGTCGTGAGCGTGCTGCAAAATTTTAACTCTCAAATTCTTGGGAACCAGGATTTGAGAATGACTTGACGTAATGGAGTCTTGAACCATACGTACAAGTACGCCATTCTTCTTTGTAATCCACGATTTACGACTTGTGTCTTTATTCGGATCACCTTTAGTTGCAAGAATGAAGAATTTCTTCAGAGTGGGATCATCTTCTTGCTGTTTTATAAACGAGTCACGAGAAATTACCAAGGGATTATCTTGGTTATGCACTTCATTATCTTCAGTAGATGAAGTTTGAGGCATATTAAGAGCCTGAGCTCTAGTGACTACAGCGTTAGCAATCTGCATGTTTTGCCTTTCCCACGTGGAAATTTGTTGCGGAGTGCATTCTTTGACTCCATGAATGCGACCGATGATGAGGTCAGCGATCGGATTCGGAAGAAGACATGCGTGTACATCTCCTGTAAAGAAAGGAGTAGCAATCCTAATGATAGCAGTAGAGTATTTCTCTAATGTGCCGCCAAATGTTACACATTTGACTACTTGTCCAGTGGCACGGGAAGGATCTACGAGTGACTGCCTAACACCAATTGTGGTGCATCCAGAATCAAATAGCACAGAGACTGGATTGTTATTCACTAAACCCTTATGTAAGACAAGAGAACCTCTTCCATCATGCGCGACTGATGCCGGAAGAGCAGGAAGAGGATGGCCACAGCTTAAAGTAGACACTGTGGTTGGCTCAAATAACGTTTTGCATTGGGGGCACTGAGATGCTCTCCCAAAATCAAAAGCGGCACATGCCATATTACTAGCATCATTATTATCTTTACTCTGTTTATAGGCTTCATGGGACTCTTGTTGTGCAGAGTTTGCCTGAAAATGTGGTTTATGTCTTTTGTTTTGAGATCTACCTCGGTTATTATCACCTCTGTAGTTATTGTTACCTCTATTGTAACCCCTATTTGGGTTTGAGTCATAGTTCCCTTGGTTACCATTATCATATTCATTATAATGAGTATCTCTGTAATTATGATCTTGTTGACTCCAAGACGGATAACCCTGATAGTTTCTATAATTACTTCCTCTACGGAAATTCCTATAATTATGACCACCCCTGTGTCGAGAGCTATCAGCTCGTCTCCAGTTCTTTGAAGAAGAACCCTGAAATGATTGGTTACCTTGGTTTTGATAACTATTATGGTTACCTTTTTTATCAAATCTGTTTTGAGGTCCCTGAAATCTGTGTGAATAATTGGGATTGTATGGTGTTGCTGAAGCAACTGGCATGCTCTCCTTAATCTTAGTATTGCCAAAAGTCACGTCGGGGTGTGCAGTGACATATTGGGAACAATATTCTTCCATTTCTTTTAGAGATTTAGGTTTACGCTCATGTATAAATTCAAGGAAAGGTTTGTTCACACATGACATAATCTTATCTCTGAGCAACAAATCCATAAGTCCTTCATACGTTTTTTCTGTTTTGGAAAGCTCAATCCAACGATCAGCTGTGAGACGTGCCTTTGCAGTGAATTCTGAGAATTCTACACCCGTCTCAGGCACCATCGTTTTAAATAAAAGGCGATAGCCTTCCTCACTTAGCTGATATTTTTTTTATCAAAGCCGCCCTAATGACATCATAATTATCCTTATCTGCTTCTCCTACAAGGCATAATCTAGTCAAAGATTCACCTTTCAAGTTTTCTGCTAATTGATTAGCGTATTGTGATTTATCCACATTATGTGTACGACAAGAACGTTCAAATCTATCCAGCCAGAATGTAATATCGTCACTGGACTGATTGAACGGTGGAACCTTAACCTTGTAAGTAGAAGGTTTACCATTACCACTAGATGCCTGATTAATTAACATTACTCATACTTGTCAATCTCAATTTCTCTAACTCAAATTCATGTTCTCTTATTGCTTTTTTCTCTTCAGCATCTAATCTAATCTTTTTTTTTTTCAGTTCAGCATCCCTGTCTAATCTTTTTTGTTCAGCTTCCCTGTCTAATCTTTTTTGTTCAGCTTCCCTGTCTAATCTTTTTTGTTCAGCTTCACTGTCTAATCTTTTTTGTTCAGCTTCACTGTCTAATCTTTTTTGTTCCGCAGCAGCTTCTCTTTCTAATTTTTTTTTTTCAGCTTCAAATCTCCTTTCCTCCACCTGCATCTGTAATTTCTTTTGTTCAGCAGCAGCCTCAGCTTCTCTTTCTAATCTTTTCTCTTCTGCCATAGCTCTTCTCTCTTCTGCAGCTAATGCTTTGTCATATTGAGCAACAGCCCATTGTTCTAATTGTTGACCAGTCTTATCAAGGGCTTTCCCTTGTGTAATGAAGTATTCCAATGTAGACATGATGTCTAACAATAATACTAATCACCTGAAATAATAATAATACCACAAGTTATCAATGACTTGATTAATCAGTATACTATCTCAATATCTGTGGGTCACAAGCCTTAATAAGGTCTTGTATAACAGTAATAATAATCAGGTACTGGTTTATACCATAATCCAAGTGCAGTGCACAGGCAATTGTGTCTTATGAAATATACCTATATAAAACATATGTCAACCAACAGAATACATAAAGTACAAATAGGACTGACAATACAAGAACGTTTGCAGAAATCAAAATAAATCAAATATGGAAATCAATGAAAATAATCACTGAATCTGCAAAGAATAACAACACCAATGACGTCACAGTATATGAATACAAATTGTGAATAGAACTGAAAGATAGAAAAGGTTAGACCAACAAATTACAAACAAATCAAAACAAAACTAAAGAACAAAGAAATATTACAAAAATAACAATAATTACAGACTTCACAGCTAACACAAAAGCAACAGTTGTCGCAGCAAATTTTCAATCAAGAAAATTGCACCTATAGAAAACGCCCACAACGGACCCTCTATGACGTGGGATATTCTGTTGTGAGGACGCCGCCCAACCTTAAACACAACCCGCTGACATAGAAACTAACATACTATACAAACAAATAACATGTAAACATAAATATATATAAATTATGTGTATGATAGTATGTGTTGCAAAATAGGCTCAGTTTTACAGTAATGGCAAAGTTATTTTTATGAAAATAAACAAACTGCCACTTTATTCAATTAAACATTCTGGCCTTAAATATTAAAGTTCATATATAGAAAACAAGAAGATCCATCGATGAAAATAGGACTTCTTAGTTCACTAATACTGTCTTCCTGTTAATATTGACAAGAATTGATCCAACTGTTCTGTGAAACTCTGTAATGTCTAATGTAAAAATGTCAACAACGCTGACCTACATACTGCATTCACTTGACAGGTCACGTGACGAAGTGTTGACAAAGAGCAAACCAATACTGCAAGTGTGTCGTATCAGCCACAGGAAACGGTCTGGTATCGGTAATCTGTTGACTTCTGAACTTCTGCGAGGTCAAACCCAGAAAGCTGGTCCACCAGTTGATAAAGCCCACTGTTTATTCCAGTTAATGATATCCACCAAAAAATAGACATAAGTGGATGGAAGCAGACATCATCATCATCAGTTGATAAGATCTCTATGGTGTTGTTTGCTCCACTGTAGTGTATGGAATGTCAACTTGACCTACGCAGTGGTGTGTAGACATGGATTGAGTGTATAATGTGCGAATGATAATAAGGGTTCGTGGTGTTGACAAATGTTCTTTTCTCACACTCATGTATGGCTGGAAGTCATCGACACCAACGACTGTGTACCTTTACTAAAGTTTAATTGGACGTACACACTCGACAGCACAGATAGTGACAAATCACAGGTTGGCATAATACATCATGGTACAGTGGATAAATGGTCTTGCAATGTTACATGGGCACTCATGTAGAATAATAGTATAAAGGACTGTCAGTAGCCAAGCCCTCAGTATCGCCCATACATATATATCATCTGACTTCACTGACTGAGCACGTCAGCTTATAAACAATATTTCAGATGGCTTCTAAACCTAATCTCGTTTAGCGACGATTCTCCAACATAATGTTCAGCACATATTTTTCCATATAATAATATTGAACCGCTAATAACGGGTTCTCATGTGTAGCAGTGATCTCTGGACTAAACAAGCGATAATACGGGCATCCCTTTTCTCTTCTTGAAAGTCACTACATGTTTGGTTCCAAGATGGCTTCACTCGTGAGCTGTCACTCACGTTTGGATACAGATAATGAATCTGTCCTAAAGTTAGTCATTCATAAAACATTTCATTGCTCTGTAGATTTGATCATGAACAATTGACTGCATTCTACAGGATATAGTGCTGCTAGGAATCGAAGTCGTTTTCATCGAGTCAAATATATTCTCTTAGACATTCAAATCGTACCTATCGAAAATGGTGGCTTCGAACGAGAGAGTTCACAAGAGTATCTTCTATTACCTTGGTATCAGAAATATGATTCTGCCATTCCTTGGCAATACGAATAAACACTGGGGTAAAGCATACACGATAGGTCTAGACGACTATCACTTTCCCCACAAATACTGAGATCACTTTTTCCCGGCGACAAGCCGACCTAGAAAAAACACAGTCCCCATCAGGACGAAGCCAAATCACACCACCCTCTAGCGACACATCCGCCGAATAGCCTTTGACCTCTCTAGAGACAACAGAACATATAGTTCGACTTAGATATGTAATGATATACAGATATAAGACAGACTCGTCCTACTCAGATAAACAATACACATAAATTCAGGCCATAGATATTCTGAAGCAAGAACAATCTATTATTACCCAAACAACGAATAAATCGCAGTAAAATGGATTCATCCGCGGAGTTCGATCGAAGAGACGGCACAACTTTCAAGGGAAGTAACTCAATAATGACTTTCCCTTAAGCACTAAAAAATTACCTATTTTGTTTACAAAATATTTGCGAACATAACAAGTATACTAATGTATAATATTGTAAGATATCAAAGACTGCACGTAACAATCGGCTACCACGACAAGCATGGGAAACAAAGAACCAGGGATCCAGACCTCAAGGACGACCCAGAGTCTGCTGGGAGGACAACATTAGACAATCTTTGAAGGACCGAGGACTAGAATGGAACTAGGCCAGGAGGAAGACAGCCGGTAGGATAGTCTGGCGCTCTCTCTTCCAAACCTCTACACCTCACTGTAGAAGGGGAACGACTAAGTAAGTAAGTAACGGACTTTAAATATGGCCTAATAGCGTTGGCCGAGAGACAGTGTACGAATATGGATTATTAAATTAATGCAGATCTGCTTGTTTATATGGTTGATTTGTGAAACAATAACATTCTAATTACATTTAGTGTGTTCTGTGAGGCATTGTGAGACGTTGACGGCGGTGTTCGCCTATACTCTTCAATCTGTTGCTGTTATTCGTTGACCGTTGAAAGAAAATCATACCCCACCAAATTACCACGATCAAATTATCTGAAGTAACATTATTGTAACGCAACAGTGTGCTTGTACATACATTTTGTGCCTTTCTACAAGTCAACTATTTTGTTTGCTTGTACATACATTATCTGTTTTTCTGCCAGTTAACCCTTTTTGTTTGCCTGTACATACATTTTGGGCTTTTATTACGGTTAACTCATGTGTTTTCTTGTACGTGAATTTTGTGTCTTTTTGCCAGTTAACTCTTTTGTTTGCTTGTACATACATTTGTGTCTTTCTGCCAGTTTACTCTTTCATTTGCTTGTACAGTACATACATTTTGTGGCTTTCTGCCTGTTAACTCGCGTATTTAGTTATATAAACATGGTGTGCCTTACTTACGTCTTTGGTCGTTTCTCTTCTAACGTGAGGTGTAGGCTGTGTCTTTCTGCCAGTTAGCTCATTTGTTTTATTGTACATATATTCTGTGTCTTTCTGCTAGTTAACTCATTTGTTTTATTGTACATATATTCTGTGTCTTTCTGCCCAGTTAACTCTTTTGTTAGTTTGTACATAATATTGTGTTTTCCCACGTGTTAACTCTTGTTGTTATTGTTAATCAGAATCGAAAACACTGCCCTCAGAGCAAATACATGGGCACTCAGTCTCCCTCAGGAAATGTCGAAGAGTATGAATGCTAATAGTACCGGAGCACTCTGGTTCTACATACGACGGATGCATCTTCTCTCACGTCCATCTCTGCTAGTCCTAGGTTTGATGCCAAACTCCAACAATCTTCACTTTGTTGGTTCATCCATTACAGTGTCGTTTCCTAGCATGCAAAAGTTAATCGCCCTTAGTATCTCTCCCTTATTCATACCCCACTATCGGTGCTCTCGAGACCAGTCTGTCAGCTCTGTCGTTGCCACGTAGCCCTGCATGACCAAGACAGTAGACCTACACCAACATTTGGAGACTTGAGGATGCTATTGATGTTTTCCTTTCTAGACGCAGCTATCCGTTCTGAACTTTCCTAACCATGGCCTGAGGGTCTGACAATATAACTGCCCTGGTTGATGGAGTTTCATACAACCACCTTAGTGCTACAGCAACTGTCTCTACCTGTATTCTCATGCTGGAGATTGTTGTCATGTAGGTTAGACTCTGTTCAGCAACGACCCTGCCCTTTATTCTCGCAGAGAAGCCCCATCCTGATTTCTCATCACGCATTAATAATAATAATAATAATAGTTGGCTATCGCAAGCGAAGATGACGACAGCTTCAGACGTGAATTGTTACACATCTTTGCCGTGATCTCACGTGGCTAATTAGTCCTATTTTGGCCCTACAGGCCCTGCCACATACGGGACACACATGGTTTGAGTCGATATTAGTGTTGCTGTGCATTCTGACCTTTCTTGCAGATCGCTTGCCTTCTGCCTTATCAGATAAATTATGTTCTGCAATGCGAGCGCCTTGAGTAATGTTTGTCCGCCAGGCAGAGCGAACCTGTGCAATAGTCTCCCAGGAGGAGACATCAGTTTTGAAGCTGCTCAACGATGCTTTCAGTGTGTCTTTGAAGCGTTTCTTGTGTCGCCCCTACTGTTCGCTTACTCATGAAGAGTTCGTTGTACATCAACTGCTTTTTAAGGCGTTTTTCGGGCATGCGAACGACATGTCCGGCCAATCTATATTCATCACGCACTACAGACCCATCAGTGTACACAATGGCGTCATCATCCCCAGCATGATCTCTTATCAGCTGATAAATCTCCAGCTCTGCTTTTCCATTGCTCTAAGTTCTACACTCTCTGCCAAAGCTAATGATGATCTGCTGCTAGTTTATCCAGTTCTCCCCTGACTTACTCCACTCGTCACCTTTAGATATATTGTCAACCCTGGTCACCTGACCAATCGTAGCCTCTGCCTGTACCATCCATGACATTCCCCTCTTTATTCTTGCTCCTTTGATGTCAGCTACATTCTCATGTTGGGGGTGTCTTTTGTCAGTGGTTACTCTCATATAGGCTTTTGCCTGGGCCATCGCATATCTGAATCTAATAGACAGCAGTCCGAGCATGTATCTTGTTGTCACAATGGAGGTATGACGCATACAACTCCTTCAATTTTATTGCGTTCAAGTCGTTCACATTATGACACTGACAGCGTGAGTATTCACAGGCTGTACTCAATTATTGAAATCACGAGCTGATGAAACAGGAGAAAGAGTAGTATCTGTTCCAAGTCAGTCCTCACTATATGACTACCTTGACATGATGCTTGAACGATAGCCCACAATTGTTAAAGATACAATTCATATATTATATTATGTTACTACAAGCTAGCATATATCCATTTATTTGAGCAGATGTGTTCACCTGTAGGAAAACAACTTTTCCACGATCGTTCACTTGTGTTGAACGACGGTCACTAATGACGTAACGTATCACGTGTTTTGGTTTTTAACTATTAATCATCTGGGCTTTTCGATTTTGTTCACTGATCGGGTGTTGTCGTATTTTTTCGAGCTCCAGGTTTATGGAGAGTGTTTAATAAGATTGTGGCATTAATATATTTGCGAGGGCCGCCACCTATTCAATGATATAAGAAATGGTTTCCGAGCTTAATGGGAAGTCTCGCGCCATGGGTTTTTTCATAAAGAGTAATCTCACGTTTTGAAGCAACTATTATTGTCTGCCATAAGTGACTTCTGCCACATTACTTGGGTATCGCGGATGTCGCCCGAACCTCTTAGTACAACGGCCATAATTTATGGAAATTGTGAGAAGTATTATATTAATTGGCTATTGTCATTATTCATGAACCTGTGTCTTTTTTTTTTTTTTTAATTCCTCGCATGAGGTTGCATATTTTTTCCTCGCATGAGGTTGCATTTGCCCCACCCATACCCAGCCCTGGTCAAGACCACATGTCCCAACACAAGAAGACCCAGTGACAACATGTGTCATTGTAGTTTTTTTTTTTTTTTTTTTTTTTTCCTCGCTTGAGGTCGCATATTTTTTCCTCGCATGAGGTCGCATTTTCCCCGCCCAAACCCGGCCCCGGTCAAGACCACATGCCCCAACACTAGAAGACCCAGTGACAAAATATGTCACCTAGTGATCCTCTGTGTTCTCACACAAGAGACCTAATGACACATGAATGTCACTACTGTTTCCCGTGTGTAGACACATGATCCCAGCCAAAAGCCTTTTTTTTTTTTTCCTCGCTTGAGGTCGCATATTTTTTCCTCGCATGAGGTCGCATTAGTACCCGCCCAAACCCGGCCCTGGTCAAGACCACATGTCCCAACACAAGAAGACCCAATGACAAACTGTGTCACTGTAGTGATCTTCTGTGTTCTCACACAAGAGACCTAATGACACATGAATGTCACTGTATCGGTCCCTGTGTCTAGACACATGATCCCAGCCAAAAGCCAGGATACTAGGCATTGGGTTGTACAGCGTAAAATACGCTGCAGTTAAAGTCAGTCGAACAGTTTTTTGGGGTTAACAAGATGAAAGAGTATATAAAAATGGGTTAGAAAATCAGAATAATTCAAGTGATAGATTATTTGTTCTTAACATGGGAGATAAAAGAATGAAAATGTAGTGTTTTTTGTAAGGGAGGGAACCTTTTTAGACTTTAAGGTAATCGAAGTAAACAGCATTAGAGTTTACCAAATTTGCATATCAGATCAGTTTTAGTAAAGATATAGAAGGATTAATGAAACTAAGTTAAATAGTACTAAGGGGAATAACTATGAATATTAACGCCCTTTACAAGTTCAGTGAGTTAGGATAGGGAAACGCACGTGAAAAAAGTGGGCGAAAAATAAACAGTTATGTAGCACAGTTCACGGAGCTGACAGCTTAGAATTAAGCGTGCCGATAGGTGAGTGAACTGAACAACGGACCAATCGTATTAACTAAAACAACTTTGGACCATCAGATAGGAAATTGAAGGAAGATTGGAGATCAGTCCTACCAGAGAAGTTGACGGAGCAAGTCAAGTTTTGCTGAGCTCTCAAGAAATGTGAAACCTGCGGTATGCAGAAGGGCTACAGAAATAGCTAGATATAGAAAGATAGAAATAGGAATTCAGGAGAACATTTAGAATTGATTAATAATTTGTGTGATCAACCGTAGGATTAGCTTATAGGTGGTGTTAGTAGGACAGTGATAGGTGCTGGACTTCGTTTAAAATGGTAAGAGGAAATTTTGAACTATTTCCTTGACTTTCAGCAAATTTGTCGCAGGCTAACGACGCTCGCATTTAAGGGAGCGAGCTAAAGAAGATAATATTGAAGCCAGAGCAATATTAAAGCTTAAAAAGTAAATAACTTTTATTATCAGATAGCCAGGATGGGCTGTCATACCAAGAAGATGAGGCATTGCCATTAAACGAGACTGTATCGAACTAAGGGTTCACAGCACTGACATTTATGAAACATATTAAGCGCTCTCTCATATAAGAGTAAGTATGGAGACGCCACCACAAGTGAGTCTGACATTCACGAAACATATCATGCGCTCTCTCATACTAGAGTAAGTATGGTGGAAGCCATTTTGGTATTGGACATTGTTTGATTATTTCAGGTGTAGCTATTGAATTTTATATGCTGCATTTAAAGGAGTTAAACCTAACTAGGTTGAGATTGGGTGAGAACATGACTCCAAGGATTTAGAAGAACTGTTGAAGAAAAAAAATGAGAAAAATAGTAGAACTTGAGAAGGAATTTTGGTAGGCCCGGGGTATAATGAAATATGCAAGAGGCTACAGGAGAAACTATATATAACTATGCTTTGAGAGGTGTGTTTGAATCAAGCGGAAGACTTGAGGACATTGAAATTTTGAACTGTAGCTGATGAATTATGTTGGATGATCATGCATTATCTTATGTAAATAAAAGTTGCTTTTTGAAATTGAATCACATCACTCCGGTTGCTTTGATGTGAGAAGAGATTAAGGAATGGAGAGATATTAGAATTGAGTATTAGGAAAGATAGAAATAATAGAACACCCTATACGCATCAGTCGCTAGACAACACCAAGGAGGGAAGAACGTGGTCTGGGTTGAGCAAAAGACGAACCTATTCTCATCCAGGAACTATCATCTCTGGCGGAACAAGGGGGCTAGTAAGAAAAACAATCTCACTTGGAGGTAGGAGAAAAAGTGAATGATAGATGACTAGGCCTGCCTCAGCCACCTAGTTATAGCTATCAACTAGTAGGGACACCTGCACGGTCACACCTGCCCAATGTTTGTTTGAAGCCTGCTATCGACAGACCAAGTTTTTGCTACGACCAGTAACCTATGCCGTGTACTTTGATGTTCTGATAGACTTAACGTTTTGTCAAGAAGATTGTGTGTAATAAACGTTAACCATATTTTTTATGGACCTGTCACTTGTCTGCTTCTGTTGTTTTGTGTCCTGTACGACAGCCCATTTTGCATTCACGACAACATAGCACGTTCAGCTTTATATCCCATTCGTAACACCTTATTTTGGTGGCCAGTATGTTTTGGATCGAATTTTCTACAGGACATTTTGATTTCTAATAAGACTAGTGCACCATTTCTAGTCTTCACCGGGTGGTCTTCATTTGCATAACGTTTTGTTGGGCTGCGCATGTCTGCCGGTCTAGCACCTTTCTTCTTGGGAGCCAGTATGGCTTTCGATCGAATTTTATACCACTGCCATTATCCTTAGTGGGCCAGTAGCCATTGGAAATCATTCAGAACATTGTCAGTTCGGGAGCGACAACAGGTGTGACATGCAACGTACAGGCAATAAATATTAGACAAACATAAAGGTACGGTATGTTTTCAGGCACTCGTAAGAAATAAAGAAGTAAAAAACTAGAAAACAGAAAAACAACAGATGTGAGTGGCTTATCCAGGACTCGAACTCAGGATGATCAGTCCTGGGTAAGCCACTCACGTCTGTTGTTTTTCTGTTGTCTAGTTTTCTACTTCTTTATTTCTTACGAGTGCCTGAAAATATACCTTTATGTTTGTCTGATATTTATTTACTGTTTACAGGCCTCGGGTTTCCCTTCCTTATGTGTTATAAACGTACAGGCAATACCAAGAGCGATGCTAACGGGTCATCTCGACATAGTAAAGAAAAACCTCTTTTCTAGGCAGATAAAATTTCCCTGGTGATCACTGTCCGACGGTGGCTCCAGTCGAAACAATACTGCCGTACCTAAGACATCTTCATGGCAACATGCCAACAACAGCAAAAACGATGTGACGAACTGTCCAACAGATCATCCTATACCCAAGGGGAAAAATGTTTCCCATAATCGACAGGATCAGGTAACATTTTGGGGTGAGAAGCCAAACATAAATGCTAAACACAACGTTAACTTACAGGATCTACGTCGTAGAAGTACAGACCAGTTCGTTGAATGTGATCTTAACGTGACTGATGTCATTCAGATTGGTTCAGTTTATTTTGATCAGGGTCGCTTTACAAAGTTTTGTCTTCAAAAGACAGTCTATGCGGATGTTACGGAAGCATTGACTGGACCTTCCGGGCAGTCTGTCATAACTTGCTCAAATGTAACTACTAATACTGTTTAGAATCCTAATTGTAAACGACATGCTCACAGTGCATCTACTCTTAATAGTGCAGATGAGGTCGTCGAAGGTGACACAACATTTTGTTAATAACAATGCACTTAATGTTGATATAACGCACAGTTCAGACTTACCTGATCATGCTACACCAGTCACGACGCGCAGACGGAATTATAATCACTGTGTCTCTCATTTCAATGCGACGGCATACCCTCCCAGCGCACGATTTCGTGCTGATAACGCACATTTCGTGGGTTCGACCCCACAAATGGTGGTATCAATACACGCTCATGCACCGTATTCATGCGCAACCTATCCCCTCATACTCCATGGCATTCAGTAGCTAAGTTTTTTCATTTCACGGCAGACGTCAAGTTTGTACGTATTTTGCCATTTCCCAATATCAAGTATAATGAGGGTTTAGTGTCCTTTTATACCAATAACGACGCTCGTATGGTTGTTAAGCGGGACACTTGTGCTTATTTTCACCACCGTTCCCTCAATTTGCAACTGGTACCTGATTCTGCTCCACGTAGATATTAATACATTTATATTTGCATTTTCATTTTTTATACCTTTTTAAAGCGTTATGCTTTCGGGCTCAAGGACGCCCTTGCTATTTTGGACCTGATATCATCACATACAGAGTTGATATATGTTTGTTCAGTTCCACTTGGGAGGAACACTTCTTAGGTCTACACTATCGTATGAACACTCTACGTCTCCATCATTTAACGGACTAGGCCTAATAAGATCGTTATTGCCTTTGCAGATATTTCTTTTTTAGGTAATAAGGTGGGTCACGGTTGTCTTCAGACTGTACCACATAATGTTTTAAAAATTCTTAATTTGTCCGCGCCTACTAAGAAAAAACAAGTCCGTAGTCTTCTGGACCTAATTCAACTTTACAGTAGATTTGTACCTAACTTCTGTTACCGCAGACCTGTCTGCCCTAATTTAAAAAAAAGGCTTACCTAACCATGTGCACTGGACACTCGTGCCAGGCCGCTTTAGATTTCACACTGAATATATTTTCTAAACACCCTATTTTGAGGTTACCAGATATAAATCTGACTTATTATCCCCGCACAGATGCTAGTTCCAAGGGTTTCGTTTTTTGAAGCCTGCTATCGACAGACCAAGTTTTTTGCTACCACCAGTAACCTATGCCATGTACTTTGATGTTCTGATGGACTTAATGTTTTGTCAAGAAGATTGTGTGTAATAAACGTTAACCATATTTTTTATGGACCTTCCACTTGCTAGCTTCTGTTGGTTCGTGTCTTGTACGACAGCCCATTTTGCATTCACGTCAACATAGCACGATCAGCTTTACATCCCAGTCATAACAATGATGAAACGTTACTCCCAGATACTTCAGCTTGTCTTGCCTTTCAATGGTCTGCCCAATGAAAGTGATGTCTGAAATGTCTGCTTTCGCTATGAAGGTCTTCAAAGAGCACCACACCATGCAGGCCTTGTTGGGATTGATCTTTGTTCCGCTTTCCTCACACCATTTACAAACTGCCTGTAATGTCTTTTGTATGCCCTGGTCCATTTCCTGTCTGTCTGAGCCAGTTCTGTACACGAGTATGTCATCTGCGACAGTTCGCGATCGTCCCAGTCCTGTTTGTTGAAAGGTTGCTACTTTTGCTGTGTTAAACAGCACTGGTGATAGTGGAGAACCTTGGGGGACTCCCGAGCAAATGAGCATTGGTTCTGATGTCCATATTCCCAAGCAAAATGCAACTGAACTCTCCATTAAAGCAGCTGCTATCCACCTTGTTAGCCAATGGTTTATACCACATGCCATTATACAGTCTATTAGGGTCACAAAGTCCATACTGTTATAAGCATCCTCTAGGTCATTTGCACCAGCCACCATTTCTTTTTTACCCTAGAATCCCTCGTACACATCGTACGCAAATGTTCTAGCGTTACCCCATCTTGTTTTCATGGGTCTATAGCTGCCCAGAGTATCAGGAATTATATGTGCATTTTCGAGAAGGCTCATTACTTGTCTTGCAAGTCTTTTCAAGTAATTTGCCATATACATTCTGTAGTGTGATAATTCGATAGCTACTGAAGAGTATGGGGTCTTTGCTAGGTTTATGAAGTGGCCGATGGTAACTGTATAGCCAATCTTCCGGCAACTCCCTATTCTGTATGCTGGTATTGAAATCACTCACCATATTTATAACAGCTGTGTCATTGTGACGGTTCGACTGATAGTGATAAGCTGTATTTTTCCAATTCATCTCATTTTTATTTCTCGTCTATTTTTCTGGTTTCACCGGCTATACGTATTTTCGACATCTTTTTATTTCTTCTAGTGGCTGCAGTAGACCTATCATTCGCTCGTAACAGTCTTATAATCACTGGCGAGAAACATATTTCTTTGAGATGAGCACAGCTATCTGACTAGGGTTTGTAGTTGAAGAGCGCATTGCGGCTGCCCTTTGATAGCCGGGTAACCGCTTTTCATCTCCGTTCAGGGGAGACAAACTCACGTTCGTTCTGAGACTTTTTTAGTGGCCCTTGATGGCGGTGGTCGTCTAACGTTAGTAGCGGAAGATAATATTATGTCTTATCCAGGGAACATTCCAGTGTCCGTTGTCTTCTGATGTAGACTCTAGAATAATGTTATCTTACTCATGATTACGCTATACGCCGTACACCTGGGAAAGCAAGCGATGCCAGATGTTTGGGTCAGTGTCTGATTTTAGACTATTCATCTAGATAGATTTACTCAGTCAAACGCACTCGTGATTTTTTTGCTGCATGCCTGATGGCCAAATGAGATATATACAACTGTGGGCCAAAGTCTTGACTTGTGTCGGCAAAATTCTTGGCATCGCGGGGTATGTTGACATTTTGTAATATAATACATGTATAATTGTAATATAACTGATAGCAGTGTGACTTGAATTATTTGTAGGTGATTTCTCCCCGTAATTAATTCAGTGATGGTGTTTACTTACTTTGTCAACGTTCTACAGGGGTGTTTGTTTTTCTTTGATTTATGAATTGATATAATTGTTAACTTTGTTATTTCGATCTATTATTTTGCTGAGATTTTTATCCTTCTTCTTCTTTACAAGCAAAAGAGAACTTTTAAAATAAATTTTAACTGTTTGTTAATTCACTGTTCAAGACATTCATACATACATATTTAAACTTTTACTATATTCTCTATCTGTCTGTGAGAAAGAAGAGACAGCTGGTAAGTCTTAAGACTGTATAAGTGAGTTGTGAGCTTGGAAAGAGATAATTTTAATAGATCCTCTTCCGGGTTGTCAAAGTTCACCCTATTTTCACACACTATCTGTGCTTTCTTTATGGAGAACAAAAAAAACAATAACGAAAACGCTACTGACCTTCATAAATGTGAGCTTGCATAGAATAGAAAGATTGAAATGGTATGACAAAGTCACAAATTTGGAACTGAGAACAAGAACCAGACAAGTGCCAGTGGAATCAGAGTTGAAAAGAAGATGATGGCGATGGATAGGACTCACACTGATGAAACCTGTTGATAGCATTACAAGGCAGTCCTTGTTCTGGAACCCCAGGGCAAGAGAGGCAGAGGTAAGCTACGAAGCACACAGAGAAGAGAGTTGGAAACAGGTGAAAATGATGAGGAGAATGTGGAAAGTACTTGAGATGACATAGCAACAGTACTTGGCATGTATTGAATGCCAATGCTCCTTGTTATGAATGAACTGGTTCTACATTTTTTCACAGAATGCCTTTCAATAGCTCACAGAACACTAATGCTCCATGGAAAACAGTTTGAGAAATGCTAATGTAAAGGATTGTGGTAACATGAGAACTGTTTTTTATTTCCATTTCCAAATGTCATAAATCTCTTGTAATCTCTCATTAACAAGATACGACATCTTTGTTTGATAGTTCTGTGTTGGACTGAAGATTTAATCATCTTATTTGGCTGGAGACAACAAAGATATGGATATGTTCCTTCAGCTCCGGATAGCTGAGTTTTAATACCATTTATAAATATTTCTAAATTATTACTTATGTCTCTAACACTAGCCATTGCTATTATCGTAATAGGAAGGGATTGGTTCTAGAAATTGGGTTTCTCTAAATTCCTTATCTGCTTTGTAACTTTCAATCTTCTTTTTCCATAATCGCCCCCAATTTTAAGCCATACTTCATTTTCTGGTATACAATTATTATACCGTGTTGATAAGCACTCCCTCTTGTAGTTGTAGCCGGGGCTGGGAATTGGGGTTGCTGTTTTAAGTCGAGAGTATTAGATTTTGAGACTAGCTGGTCCGTTAGAGTTGGGGATTGCTCTCTACAGTCTTACAGGTTGTTTTCCCAGGTTCGGGGATATATCCTCTAAGTTGTTTCTTTTATGTTTTAGAGCAGTTGTTTGTTTATGACATACTTGTAGCTATTAACTTATGATAGAATGATTCATTCATCTGATGACCAACTGCAAAGATACGATTCTTGAACAGCGTAGTGTTTTGAAAGAAATAACTTTTAATTGTCTGTTCTTGTACAACTGAACTTGATCAAATAACACAAATTCTTTGATACAGGCATATATACATCAGTTAACAATTAGTAGTGAACATTTGGTACCATTTCAGGAGTGCAAAATTCCCTTTGCACCTTTTCTAATAAATCTGCATTATCTCATATGGCTATCTCCTTGTTTTTCTTACGTTGAGCATTTAGATTTTGTCCTTGCCAATATACTACAGGTTATTCAGTAAAACTCTTTATGCAAGAGCTTTTCCTTTTTGAATCATGTAGGAGTCCAAAATGTTTAATGTTCTCCACTTCATTTTGCATTTTTCCTCAACACGAAACTAGGCTTCGTTTTCTCATAAAATCTTCGAACCTAAATCTGCTGTGGTCATAGCTGTGTGCACTATGAACCAAGGGAAATGTATTTTGTACTGTTCAATACTTACAAGTATTCTGAAAACACATTATCACAAAACATCCTAGAATGATTTTTTTCAACAAAACTTCCCGGCGCTAGACTAACGTCTGCTAACTTTGGTTTCTTGGTCCCGACTGAATCGCGTCTGTCCTACATTCCTGCTGGTAAAACATGCTGAGCTCCTGATTGGTCCGGGAGTTCCCATGAGCCTCTGTGACACTTGAAGCCACGCTTAACCCCGATTTTAAAATGCGTGTCATAGTCTTTCCTAATCTTCGGTTTCTTATAAGAATTAATTTTATATGTTAATATAGTCTGTATCTGAAGAACTCACGGTATAAGCGGTGTTACGTGCAGTCTTTGATATCTTACAATATTATACATTGGTATACTTGTTATGTTTGCAAATATTTTGTAAACAAAATAGATATTTTTTAGTGCTTAAGGGAAAGTCATTATTGAGTTACTTCCCTTGAAAGTTGTGCCGTCTCTTTCGATCGAACTCCGCGGATGAATCCAGTTTTACTGCAATTTAGTCTTTGTTTGGGTAGTAATAGATTGTTCTTGCTTCAGAATATCTATGGCCTGAATTTATGTGTATTGTTTGTCTGTGTAGGACGAATCTGTCTTATATCTGTATATCTTTACATATCTAAGTCGAACTATATGTTCTGTTGTCTCTAGAGAGGTCAAAGGCTGTTCGGCGGATGTGTCACGAGAGAGGTGTGTTTTGGCTTCGCCCTGATGATGGGCTGTGGTTTTCTATGTCGGCTTGATGCCGGGAAAAAAAGTGATCTCAGTGGTTTTTGGGGAAAGTGATAGTCGTCTAGACCTATCGTGTATGCTTTACCCCAGTGTTCATTCTTATTGCCAAGGAATGGCAAACTCATATTTCTGAAAACCAAGGTAATAAAGATACTCTTTTGAACTCTCGTACGAAGCCACCGTTTTTCGATAGGGATGATTTGTACGTCTGAGAGGATACATCTAACTAGATGAAAAAAAAAACGATTCTGATTCCTAGCAGCACTATATCCTGTAGAATGCAGTCAATTGTTCATGATCAAATCTACAGAGCAATGAAATGTTTAATGAATGACTAACTTTAGGACAGATTTATTATCTGTATCCAAACGTGAGTGACAGCTCACGAGTGAAGCCATCTTGGAACCAAACATGTAGTGACTTTCAAGAAGAGAAAAGGGATGCCCGTATTATCGCTTGATTAGTCCAGAGATCACTGCTACACATGAGAACCCATTGCTAGCGGTTCAATATAATTATATGGAAAAATCTGTGCTGGACATTATGTTAAGGAATCTTCTAGAAGCCATCTTGGATATTGTTTATAATCTGACGTGCTTTGTCAGTAAACTCAGTTGATATATATATATATATGGGCAATACTGAGTGCTTGGCTACTGACAGTCCATTATACTATTATTCTACATGAGTGCCCATGTAACATAACATTGCAAGACCATTTATCCACTGTACCATGATGTATTATGCCAACCTGTGATTTGTCACTATCTGTGCTGTCGAGTGTGTACGTCCAATTAAACTTTAGTAAAGGTACACAGTCGTTGGTGTCGATGACTTCCAGCCATACATGAGTGTGAGAAAAGAACATTTTTTGTCAACACCACGAACCTTTATCATCATTCGCACATTATACACTCAATCCATGTCTACACACCACTGCGTAGGTCAAGTTGACATTCCATACACTACAGTGGAGCAAACAACACCATAGAGATCTTATCAACTGATGATGATGATGATGTCTGCTTCCATCCACTTATATCTATCTTTTGGTGGATATCATTAACGGGAATAAAAATCCAACGTTAACAACTTTATCAACTGGTGGACCAGCTTTCTGGGTTTGACCTCGCAGAAGTTCAGAAGTCAACAGATTACCGATACCAGACCGTTTCCTGTGGCTGATACGACACACTTGCAGTATTGGTTTGCTCTTTGTCAACACTTCGTCACGTGACCTGTCAGGTGAATGCAGTATGTAGGTCAGCGTTGTTGACATTTTTTACATTAGACATTATAGAGTTTCACAGAACAGTTGGATCAATTCTTGTCAATGTTAACAGGAAGACAGTATGAGTGAACTAAGAAGTCCTATTTTCATCGATGGATCTTCTTGTTTTCCATATATGAACTTTAATATTTAAGGCCAGAATGTTTAATTGAATAAAGTGGCAGTTTGTTTGTTTTCATAAAAATAACTTTGCCATTACTGTAAGACTGAGCCTATTTTGCAACACATACTATCATACACATAATTTATATATATTTATGTTTACATGTTATTTGTTTGTATAGTATGTTAGTTTCTATGTCAGCGGGTTGTGTTTAAGGTTGGGCGGCGTCCTCACAACAGAATATCCCACGTCATAGAGGGTCCGTTGTGGGCGTTTTCTATAGGTGCAATTTTCTTGATTGAAAATTTGCTGCGACAACTGTTGCTTTTGTGTTAGCTGTGAAGTCTGTAATTATTGTTATTTTTGTAATATTTCTTTGTTCTTTAGTTTTGTTTTGATTTGTTTGTAATTTGTTGGTCTAACCTTTTCTATCTTTCAGTTCTATTCTCAATTTATATTCATATATTGTGACGTCATTTGTGTTGTTATTCTTTGCAGATTCAGTGATTATTTTCATTGATTTCCCTATTTGATTTATTTTGATTTCTGCAAACGTTCTTGTATTGTCAGTCCTATTTGTACTTTATGTATTCTGTTGGTTGACATATGTTTTATATAGGTATATTTCATAAGACACAATTGCCTGTGCACTGCACTTGGATTATGGTATAAACCAGAACCTGATTATTATTACTATTATACAAGACATTATTAAAGGCTTGTGACCCACAGATATTGGGATAGTATACTGATTAATCAAGTCATTGAGAACTTGTGGTATTATTATTGATTCAGGTGATTAGTATTATTGTTAGACATCATGGCTACATTAGAATACTTCATTACACAAGGGAAAGCCCTTGATAAGACTGGTCAACAATTAGAACAATGGGCAGTTGCTCAATATGACAAAGCATTAGCTGCAGAAGAAAGAAAAGCTATGGCAGGAGAGAAAAGATTAGAAAGAGAAGCTGAGGCTGCTGCTGAACAAAAGAAATTGCAGATGCAGGTGGAGGAAAGGAGATTTGAAGCTGAACAAAAAAAATTAGAAAGAGAAGCTGCAGCTGAACAAAAAAAAATTAGAAAGAGAAGCTGCTGCGGAACAAAAAAGATTAGACAGTGAAGCTGAACAAAAAAGATTAGACAGGGAAGCTGAACAAAAAAGATTAGACAGGGAGGCTGAACAAAAAAGATTAGATGCTGAAGAGAAAAAAGCAATAAGAGAACATGAATTTGAGTTAGAGAAATTGAGATTGACAAGTATGAGTAATGTTAATCAGGCATCTAGTGGTAATGGTAAACCTTCTACTTACAAGGTTAAGGTTCCACCGTTCAATCAGTCCAGTGACGATATTACATTCTGGCTGGATAGATTTGAACGTTCTTGTCGTACACATAATGTGGATAAATCACAATACGCTAATCAATTATCAGAAAACTTGAAAGGTGAATCTTTGACTAGATTATGCCTTGTAGGAGAAGCAGATAAGGATAATTATGATGTCATTAGGGCGGCTTTGATAAAAAAAATATCAGCTAAGTGAAGAAGGCTATCGCCTTTTATTTAAAACGATGGTGCCTGAGACGGGTGTAGAATTCTCAGAATTCACTGCAAAGGCACGTCTCACAGTTGATCGTTGGATTGAGCTTTCCAAAACAGAAAAAACGTATGAAGGACTTATGGATTTGTTGCTCAGAGATAAGATTATGTCATGTGTGAACAAACCTTTCCTTGAATTTATACATGAGCGTAAACCCAAATCTCTAAAAGAAATGGAAGAATATTGTTCCCAATATGTCACTGCACACCCCGACGTGACTTTTGGCAACACTAAGATTAAGGAGAATATGCCAGTTGCTTCAGCAACACCATACAATCCCAATTATTCACACAGATTTCAGGGACCTCAAAACAGATTTGATAAAAAAGGTAACCATAATAGTTATCAAAACCAAGGTAACCAATCATTTCAGGGTTCTTCTTCAAAGAACTGGAGACGACCTGATAGCTCTCGACACAGGGGTGGTCATAATTATAGGAATTTCCGTAGAGGAAGTAATTATAGAAACTATCAGGGTTATCCGTCTTGGAGTCAACAAGATCATAATTACAGAGATACTCATTATAATGAATATGATAATGGTAACCAAGGGAACTATGACTCAAACCCAAATAGGGGTTACAATAGAGGTAACAATAACTACAGAGGTGATAATAACCGAGGTAGATCTCAATACAAAAGACATAAACCACATTTTCAGGCAAACTCTGCACAACAAGAGTCCAATGAAGCCTATAAACAGAGTAAAGATAATAATGATGCTAGTAATATGGCATGTGCCGCTTTTGATTTTGGGAGAGCATCTCAGTGCCCCCAATGCAAAACGCTATTTGAGCCAACCACAGTGTCTACTTTAAGCTGTGGCCATCCTCTTCCTGCTCTTCCGGCATCAGTCGCGCATGATGGAAGAGGTTCTCTTGTCTTACATAAGGGTTTAGTGAATAACAATCCAGTCTCTGTGCTATTTGATTCTGGATGCACCACAATTGGTGTTAGGCAGTCACTCGTAGATCCTTCCCGTGTCACTGGACAAGTAGTCAAATGTGTAACATTTGGCGGCACATTAGAGAAATACTCTACTGCTATCATTAGGATTGCTACTCCTTTCTTTACAGGAGATGTACACGCATGTCTTCTTCCGAATCCGATCGCTGACCTCATCATCGGTCGCATTCATGGAGTCAAAGAATGCACTCCGCAACAAATTTCCACGTGGGAAAGGCAAAACATGCAGATTGCTAACGCTGTAGTCACTAGAGCTCAGGCTCTTAATATGCCTCAAACTTCATCTATTGAAAATAATGAAGTGCATAACCAAGATAATCCCTTGGTAATTTCTCGTGACTCGTTTATAAAACAGCAAGAAGATGATCCCACTCTGAAGAAATTCTTCATTCTTGCAACTAAAGGTGATCCGAATAAAGACACAAGTCGTAAATCGTGGATTACAAAGAAGAATGGCGTACTTGTACGTATGGTTCAAGACTCCATTACGTCAAGTCATTCTCAAATCCTGGTTCCCAAGAATTTGAGAGTTAAAATTTTGCAGCACGCTCACGACTCTCAGTGTGCTGGACACATGGGTTTTTCCCGTACTAAGTCAAGAGTCCTTGCGGCTTTCTTTTGGCCATTGGTAAACAAGGACATACGGATTTATTGTCGATCTTGTAAAGTATGTCAGGAAGTTAAATCCAAAGGTCCACGGCATGCTGCACCCATTCAGGCGGCGGACATTCCTATTCGGCCGTTCCAAAAAATGGCCATAGACATAATTGGTCCATTTAAGATCAAGTCTGCCAGAGGACATCAGTTTATCTTGACGTGTGTTGATATGTGCACACGTTGGCCAGAGGCTATTCCTCTGAAGAGCATTACTACTGCTGATATTGCAGATGCTCTTTGGCTTATATTTTCTCGTCTGGGGTTCCCCGGAGAGATATTGTCAGACCATGGCACCCAACTAATATCAGATACCATGTCTCAAGTAATGTCTACTCTGCAGATAGATAGATCTTTAAGTAGTATCTACCATCCAATGTCTAATGGTATGGTCGAACGCCTTAATAGAACACTTAAAAACTTACTGGGGAAGATAACTGAGGATCATCCTCAGGACTGGGACAGAGTTTTACCTGCGGCCCTCTTCGCTTACAGAGAGGTACCCAATGAACATACGGGATTTTCTCCCTTTGAACTCGTCTTTGGCGCGCGTCCGCGTGGCCCTATGTCGTTGCTTCACGATCTCATAACATCTGACAATATTGACGATGACACAAAGTCATCCTACGAATATGTCATCGCGTTGAGACAAAAGATTATCGAAGCATGCAAATTAGCAACTTCTTCTTCTGAATTTGCGAAACAGAAGGCAAGGCAATTTGCCAATAAGAAGAGATGCTTACGACAACTTTGTCCTGGTGACAAAGCATTTGTATTACTACCTTGTAGGGAAAACAGATTACTTATTTCTTGGAAAGGTCCGTACGATATAATATCGAAAATTTCCGATGTCGACTATATTGTCGATATTGATGGGAAGCATAAAACCTTCCACATCAATATGCTTACGGAATTCCATGAACGTCCGGATTATTTGCAACCCATTTTCCAAGCAACGGACAATTCTCCAGTACCACATGGTCATTACTCATCACTGTCCGTGATACAGGATGAGGAAACAAGTTTTTCAGATGTAAATCTTCCTCTTCCAATGATCCCACTTCATTCCAGTGAATCAAGGAAGAACGTTACTGTCTCTCCTGATTTGTCTCTAGGAGAACAGCGACAAGTTTCAACTATGTTGCAAACATTTCAGGATGTACTCACTGACATCCCTGGACAAACGAATGTCATTCAACATGACATTGTTCTAACTGACCATACTCCTATTAGGATTAGACCTTATCCTATACCTATACATTTTCAAGCACAGGTCGAGAAAGAGTTGGATGAGATGATAGATTTGAAAATAATCGAACCATCCACCTCTGCATATTCTTCGCCGATGGTTATTGTGCGTAAAAAAAGACAATAACATACGTCTTTGCGTTGACTATCGAAAATTGAATCAAGTAACTAAGTTCGATGCCGAACCTATGCCTTTACTGGAAGAGCTACTTACTCGACTCTCCAAATCTCATTTTTTCACTAAACTTGATTTGTCTAAAGGATATTGGCAAGTTCCTTTATCTGAACGCGCCAAACCTCTCACGGCTTTTTCAACACCTAGAGGTTTGTTCCAATGGAATTTTATGCCTTTCGGTCTTATGAACGCACCAGCTACATTCGTACGCATGATGCGCCGAATCCTATCTTATCGGTCAGATGTCATTGCATATCTAGACGACATCTGTCTTTTCAGCGATACTTGGGAAGATCACTATTCGGGGTTAGATGAATTGCTGTCTACTTTGCGTGAGCACAACCTGACAGCGAAACCCTCTAAAGCCTATATTGGTTTTAGCGAAATTTCTTTCCTAGGCTACCGAGTTGGTCATGGTTTCCTAAAGACAGAGGACCATAATACTAGTAAGATACTTAACATCTCAATCCCTAAGACTAAAAAACAGGTGAGAAGTCTGTTAGGTCTTATTCAATTTTATGGCAGATTCATTCAGAATCTATCCTCTATCATGGCACCTCTCTCAACACTTCTAAAGAAAGGTTCGCCTAATGTGGTCCACTGGTCTCAGGAATGCCAATGCTCTCTGGATAAGATTAAAACACTGTTTTCAACACCACCTATTTTAGTGCTACCCACTAAAGATAAGACATTCGTTCTTCGTAGTGACGCTTCATCCACTGGGATTGGAGCGGCACTAATGCAAGAGTACTCTGGAACTCTGCATCCTGTAATGTATATTTCCAGAAAACTTAATGCGGCAGAAAGGAATTATTCGGTTTTAGACCGTGAGCTATTAGCTATGGTTTGGTCGATCCTCAAACTACAGAGATTCCTTCTAGGCGCACATTTCATAGTAGAAACCGACCAAAAAGCTCTTACTGCTATACAGAGTAAGAATTTGAAGAGCTCGAGGTCTACTCGATATGCAATTGCTCTTCAACCTTTTCATTTCTCTGTGCGAGCTATTCGTGGATCAGATAATGTGATGGCAGACATTCTGTCAAGATGCCCACATGATTCCACATAACTATTAGGGCTTAGACTTCTTGATATGTCTAGTTCTATAGTAGTTCCTTTTCTATATCATGATAGATACACATTTGTAATTTAATAATATAATGATTGTATCACTACATAGCGGTTCATTGATGTTTATTCACCGCTGTGCTTTGATGATTTTTTTTCTTCATAAATCATAAATTTAAGATATCTAATGCGAAATGATGATATGAATTTTTTAGGCATTGTGTAATTGCCAGAATTGTATTATACTTTGATGACACCTTCCTGGAAAAATATACTTGTAGAGAAATAATTTCTCTCAGTTTATGAGACACATTCTCACCAGTCGCTCCATAAGTCGACTTAGCCTCATATTAGGCGTTATAGGTATTCCTGATATTTTCATCTGCGCATTATTCATGCGTTGTGAGCCTATTGTACGTTGCTCCTAGATGTATTTCAAAAAAAAAAAAAATGTTCCATTTTTTTTTCCCGGGAGGTGTGGTAAGACTGTTACGTGCAGTCTTTGATATCTTACAATATTATACATAGGTAATTTTTTAGTGCTTAAGGGAAAGTCATTATTGAGTTACTTCCCTTGAAAGTTGTGTCGGCTCTTTCGATCAAACTCCGCGGATAAATCCATTTTACTGCGATTTATTCGTTGTTTGGGTAATAATAGATTGTTCTTGCTTCAGAATATCTATGGCCTGAATTTATGTGTATTGTTTGTCTGAGTAGGACGAGTCTGTCTTATATCTGTATATCTTTACATATCTAAGTCGAACTATATGTTCTGTTGTCTCTAGAGAGGTCGAAGGCTATTCGGCGGATGTGTCGCTAGAGTGTGGTGTGATTTGGCTTCGTCCCGATAGGGACTGTGTGTTTTCCATGTCGGCCTGTCGCCGGGGAAAAAGTGATCTCAGTATTTGTGGGGAAGGTGATAGTTGTCTAAACCTATCGTGTATGCTTTACCCCAGTGTTTAGTCGTATTGCCAAGGAATGGCAGTTCCATAATTCCTATACCAAGGTAATCAAAGATACTCTTATGAACTCTCGATCGAAGCCACCATTTTCGATAGTTACGATTTGAATGTCTAAGAGAATATATTTGACTCGATGAAAACGACTTCGATTCCTAGCAGCACTATATCCTGTAGATTGCAGTCAATTGTTCATGATCAAATCTACAGAGCAATGAAATGTTTTATGAATGACTAACTTTAGGACAGATTCATTATCTGTATCCAAACGTGAGTGACAGCTCACGAGTGAAGCCATCTTGGAACCAAAACATGTAGTGACTTTCAAGAAGAGAAAAGGGATGCCCGTATTATCGCTTGTTTAGTCCAGAGATCACTGCTACACATGAGAACCCGTTATTAGCGGTTCAATATTATTATATGGAAAAATATGTGCTGAACATTATGTTGAAGAATCGTCGCTAGACGAGATTAGGTTTAGAAGCCATCTCAAATATTGTTTATAAGCTGACGTGCTCAGTCAGTGAAGTCAGATGATATATGTATGGGCGATACTGAGTGCTTGGCTACTGACAGTCCATTATACACTTATTCTACATGAGTGCCCATGTAACATTGCAAGACCATTTATCCACTGTACTATGATGTATTATGGCAACCTGTGATTTGTCACTATCTGTGCTGTCGAGTGTGTACGTCCAATTAAACTTTAGAAAAAGGTACACAGTCGTTGGTGTCAATGACTTCCAGCCATACATGAGTGTGAGAAAAGAACATTTTTTGTCAACACCACGAACCTTTATCATCATTCGCACATTATACACTCAATCCATGTCTACACACCACTGCGTAGGTCAAGTTGACATTCCATACACTACAGTGGAGCAAACAACACCATAGAGATCTTATCAACTGATGATGATGATGATGTCTGCTTCCATCCACTTATATCTATCTTTTGGTGGATATCATTAACGGGAATAAAAATCCAACGTTAACAACTTTATCAGTATTCTTCTATGTTTTTGTAGATTACCACTCTCAATAAATGCTGCACCACAAACATCACACTTGTATGGCTTCTCTCCTGTATGTATTCTTTTATGACTTTGTAGTTTTCTTGTGTCAGTAAATGCTGCTCCACAAACATCACACTTGTAAGGCTTCTCTCCTGTATGTATTCTTACGTGTGTTTGTATGTGACCTATCTGAGTAAATGTTGCTCCACAAACATCACACTTGTAAGGCTTCTCTCCTGTATGTATTCTTTTATGTATTTGTAGATTACTGCTCCCAGCAAATGCTGCACCACAAACATTGCACTTGTACGGCTTCTCTCCTGTATGTATTCTTTTATGTTTTTGTAGACTACCACTCACAGTAAATGCTGCTCCACAAACATCACACTTATAAGGCTTCTCTCCTGTATGTTTTCTTTTATGTTTTTGTAGACTACCACTCTGAGTAAATGCTGCTCCACAAACATCACACTTGTAAGGCTTCTCTCCTGTATGTATTCTTTTATGTATTTGTAGATTACTGCTCCCAGCAAATGCTGCACTACAAACATCACACTTGTACAGCTTCTCTCCTGTATGTATTCTTCTATGTTTTTGTAGATTACCACTCTCAATAAATGCTGCACCACAAACATCACACTTGTATGGCTTCTCTCCTGTATGTATTCTTTTATGACATTGTAGTTTTCTTGTGTCAGTAAATGCTGCTCCACAAACATCACACTTGTAAGGCTTCTCTCCTGTATGTATTCTTACATGGGTTTGTATGTGACCTATCTGAGTAAATGTTGCTCCACAAACATCACACTTGTAAGGCTTCTCTCCTGTATGTATTCTTTTATGTTTTTGTAGACTACCACTCTCAGTAAATGCTGCTCCACAAACATCACACTTGTAAGGCTTCTGTCCTGTATGTATTCTTTTATGTATTTGTAGATTACTGCTCCCAGCAAATGCTGCACTACAAACATCACACTTGTACGGCTTCTCTCCTGTATGTATTCTTCTATGTTTTTGTAGACTACCACTCTCAATAAATGCTGCACCACAAACATCACACTTGTACGGCTTCTCTCCTGTATGTATTCTTCTATGTTTTTGTAGACTACCACTCTCAATAAATGCTGCACCACAAACATCACACTTGTACAGCTTCTCTCCTGTATGTATTCTTTTATGACATTGTAGTTTTCTTGTGTCAGTAAATGCTGCTCCACAAACATCACACTTGTAAGGCTTCTCTCCTGTATGTATTCTTATGTGTGTTTGTATGTGACCTATCTGAGTAAATGTTGCTCCACAAACATCACACTTGTACGGCTTCTCTCCTGTATGTATTCTTTTATGTATTTGTAGATTACCTCTCCCAGTAAATGCTGCACCACAAACATCACACTTGTACAGCTTCTCTCCTGTATGTATTCTTTTATGTATTTGTAGATTACTTCTCACAGTAAATGTTGCATCACAAACATCACACTTGTGAGGCTTCTCTCCTGTATGTTTTCGTTTATGTTGCTGTAGGTTATCTTTCACAGAAAATGATGCTCCATTAATGTCACACTTGTAGGACTTGTCTACCTCTATTTTCTTGTGAGGCTGTGTGCTTAAATCACTGCAAGCAGCATCAGCTCTGTCAGTCACACAAAGCTTAACATTTATCTCACTGGCAGAAAATTTTTTACAATAATTTATGTTACAGATTTGATTTTTACAAACTGACATATTACTGTGTAGGTTGTAAAACATTGTAGCAGTCCTTTCCTGACTGTTGATGAAGTCCAATGATGCTACATTACCATTGAGTCTCTTGTTGATGCTATCTTCTTCTGTGACATAATTAAAAGTGGCATCTCCAATCTTATTCACTGCTTCATTCATGTTATTTCCACTGTCCTGTGGTAACACATTCTGAAGATCACTACATTTATTTTCAAACTCACAGCCTCCATCTCTGTGTACTGCTTTCATATGCTTATCCAGGACATCAAGTTGGAAGAAATGAGTGTTGCACAGATGACAAGAATAAGCACCTGTAATATTAAAAATAATGAGCAAAGATAAATAATGAAATGCATGTCTTATATGTTTAGTTAAAATTTGTTAGCAAAGTTTAGTAACAAACACATAAGCATGATTTCCTGATAATTATGTAATTGTTATTCAGGATCAACATCATAGCAATCCAGGCAAACCCATTGATGCTAGGTCTCAATTAGCAAATGTTAAAGTGTATGAATGCTTACTGTACTGTAGCATCCTGATTGTATACATGTAGGATGTATCCTCTCTTACGTCATACCTGCTAGTCTTATGTTTGGTGCCACATTCCAGCTATCTTAGCCTAGTTGATTCATCTACTGCAGTGTTTTCTAACAGATGATCATTAACTGTCCTCAGTATCTCCCCCTTGTGCAGGACTAGTGTCTCTGCTTTGGGTGCACATGAAGCTAGTGTTTCAGCACTCTTATTGTCGTGTCATACACCTGAATGACTTGTACAGTAGATTCACACCAGTTTCTGAAGATCAAGGCCTCTATAATATTTTCTATTCATGAAACACATTACTGCCATGGTTACTGCAGTAACAGCCTCTATCTCCATTATGTAGACAGTAAGCAAGTTTAATTAAAATTTGTAAATAGATTTATTCTCCAAGAAAGGCCCACTTGCTGCTTAGTATTAAATGTCATGCTGTACAGATATTGAAATCAAGTACACTTATTTAGCCAAAATATGAATTTAAAATAATAACATTGCTATTATATATACCTTTCTCATCTCCAAATAAGCATAACTGTTGTTGACTTTCGGGCATGTCTAAGAAGTCAGTATACTGTATCTCAGTTTTAGTACAGCTGTTGCCACAATCAGCCTGAAACAAATTTGGATCAATCCTGGCATTTATGACACATCATCATTATCACTTTTAGCTCCCTAAACAGCCTAGGTTTTCAACAAATGTATGCCAACTCCTCTTGTTGTATACTATCAGTTCAAGGTGTCTCCATTGAGAATCTTTGACTTTTGTATCCAGTGTGTTTTTGAGCCTCCCAAAAACTCTTTTACCCTGGACATTTCAGACTGCTTTAAACTAGAGCTATATAATTGAACGGACTTGACAATGGAGTTGAAGATTGAATACTTTGTGTTGGACTTGATTTCTCTTCGTATTTATGGCTGTCGTAAATTTTACTGAGATAGGTCTTAGAAATAGTCATCCCGTCTGAGTGGAGGATGATAGTGAAGACTCTGTGATAGTTAGATAGGAAATAGATAGCTGATTCACCAGGGTGCTTGGGTAAGAGGAAGGACAGTCTCTGAATCGAGTAATTGCTCTAATTCAGCCTATCTTGCGACATTTATTTACCTGCAGACTCCTTACTCTCCTGGCTAAACAATTTTTGCCAGTTACCTTACACTCATGTACACACACCAATTTGGTGATACCAACGCACAAACGTGAATACAAACTACATATAACAGATATGGGGTAATGGGTCGACCAACACAGTAATTAAAGATTTATGGAGTTTATTATCATTAAACCAAAATCACAACATCAATCACGGTACATTAAAAAAAAATCATTGTCACAGACCGAGGGGGGGGGGGGGGAAAGGGGGGGGGGAAGGAAAATGGTATTTCAATAGGCCCTCCCCTCTTGTATAGGAAAACCCAACCCAAAGACAATTTCTATCAGAGGTAATTAACCCAAAGAGAGATTAATTTTTAACTGATGGGGTATACAATAATCAGTATGGGGTATAGGAACAGATTCTTATTTTTTCAATGTTATCCCTTGACTAAGCAGATTAAGGGAGGGGGAAAAGAAAATTAAGACCCACAGGGGAAAAAAACAAGAAATCAAGTATACTGATTTTCACCAAGAAAAAAGATAATTTAAGGTTATCTAATTTTTCATTTCATTCAATATCCGCTCAGTGGCCACTTAATTCACACTTACCGATCATTGAAGCCGGCATTCCATGGAATAACAAAAAAGAAATCTAGCAAGTACTCAAAATACTCTGAGTCCTTTTCTTCCTTTTTCAGCCCCAGGCTAGTGGGTTTTTGCGTTCTGCTATATTCCTGTAGTTGTTGAAATTCGAAGCCTTAGTGTCTTTCTTTTTTTTTTTTCTTCCTAATGGTTCTATGGGGTGGCACTGTCCTCGGGATTTTACAGATATATATAAGAATATATTGGTCCGGTGGGGTCTCGCCGCTGGTGGTTAAGAGACTTCTATGGCGTGATGAACAGAGAGTGATGGCAAATGACGACCAGTGAGTTTTTCCTTTCAGGGGTTAATCCAGTAGAAAAAACATTTACTGTCAGTTGTAAAATAATGATATAAATTATGCCACAGCAGAGCAGTAAAAATTATAGAACCACTTCTGGCAATCTTCTTCTCCAGTTATACTTTTAAAAGAATTGATAATGATTAAAGTTCTTGGTTTGACTACTCTCATGAACGGAGAGGTGGACCGCATATGGGTACCAACATGAAGATTTTTATTTGTTCAATAATCACTGCATGGTGTAAGAACCAAAGTCAGTAGGACCATAAGAAACACTAGGACGCAAAGGTATTGTCCAGCCTATATGTAAAAAATAGAAAACATGTAATCAAAAAATACAAATCATATTCTGACGCGCGTTAATTTTACAGTTCAGACTATTTTAACCACTCTGGTATTTAATTATACATATTTAAAAAAACTCCCAGCGAGTGTCTAGTTGTTAGAAAATACACACGTGTACATAGAACTAAACTGCATTAATCAATTATCAATCGCCTAACGGCTTATAAATTATTTTAAGCAGCTCTCACTGGGGAACAAACGGGTAATTAAATTTACGTTATAGCTGGAGAATTTTACTATAGGTTTATTTAATACGTTTTCAATTTACACAAAAATCCCAGTGAAATAAAATGAAACTTTAAACGATTAAATCACTTAGATGCTAATAACTATATATTACCACAAACACAAGAAACTAGAATTAATTCTCCGCGTATTTCTATAGGAAATCTGATAAATTTAGACTCCAAAAATGCGCGCTAGACCATTCCAGAAATCTTGATTAGCAAACTGGCAAACTGAATTTGGTGAGCACTACTATATATTTGAAATGGGAAAGAAATCCTTAGCTAGTGTGATTTTTCACGTCTGTCCGTTTATTGGGGAAACTGCGGTTGATTTTTTTGAATGAAAGGATTTTTTCACACTTTCCCCCAAACAGAGAGACTTTGGCTCATGAGCAGTTGTCTTTTGATCCCAGTTCATCAGAGATTTCTTTCCCGTGTACGGGGTCCCTGTCTGCTCAGTTACCTGGTGCTAATCTACAACAAAAGATTTTCAGATCTTTGGCAAACATGCCGGACGTGAGTAATCCGACAGCCAGCATATGCCGTAGCCCACGTCCTTATGAAAAAATGACAGTTTATGAATCACAATATCTGCTTGAATATCGCGTGAAAAACCCAGGTAGGCATGGCTAACTAAGAATCAGACCAGGGGTCGGCAAACTATGGCACGCGTGCCAAGCATGGCACATGGAACGATTTTCAATTGCACGCTGAGTGAATTAAAATACTGTACAGTATCTCATTTAAAAAATATTGAATTTTTAATTAAATAGAAGCATATAATTCTTTTAAAGCTATACCTGTTTTTACAACCCTTCAAAACTAAAGTTTTTAGACACTGGAGGTAAGAATGTGCGATCTGATGCAAACTAAAGGCCTGATCATACTATACTGCACGTAAGTCTTCGTTTTTACGGACCGTTTCCGAGAACAAACATTCTTCAACGAATTTCAAGGGGAGTGGTTATACTTTGCGGTGCCCGCTAGTCTGGCGTCTACCTGCTACCGTAGTTTGCAGGATGAGATTCTTGAAAAGACTCCCAAGCAAATTTTGACGGGCAAGCGGAGACGTAATATCATAATTACGCAATAGTGTCTGGCTAGCGCCTGGACGAGCATATTATTTCCTTTTCGCTCGCAGTTTTTGACTCCCAGTGTGAGTTTGGAGCAACAATGACTGACCTCGACGAAGTTATATTTCCGTCCTATCCTTCCCCTCTCTCCCGACCACCACCACCTCTACAGTTCTCTCGGCTGTCGCATACTCATGCCCGTATGGTCCGTTGACCGCAGCACAAAAGTTGGTGTTGTTATTAAGTAATACGGTGCCGTTAAAATGACTCAAAAAAGACACAAACTTGATATACGCTCATTTCAAGACTTTTGGACAAACGAATATGGATTCATACAACAAAAGGATCGTGCTGTTTGTGCTTTATGTTATGAAAGTGTCGTGTGCCGTACGTCAAGTGTACAAAGACACTATCAAACCAAAAATCAGTCCATGTTTAAAAACTCTGAGGAGAAAAGTGAAGCCATAAAAATGGCTGTTTCTGGCTACAAAAAACAAAGTAGTATTTTTAGTCAAGTAATTGGAACCAAAAATAAAGCTACCGAATGTAGTTACAAAATTGCACAGTGTGTGGCTTCGAAGGGCAAACCTTTCACAGACGGAGAATACATCAAGAAAACATTTTTGAGCAGTGCTGAAATTTTGTTTAGTGATTTACCAAATAAAGAAACAATACTGTCTCGGATTCGAGAAATACCGGCTTCTGCGAGATCAATTGAGAGGCGCATAACTGATATGGCTGAAAATGTAACGGTAAAACAAACAACCGAGTTACAACAAGCTGTTGTATTTAGTGTCGCTCTTGACGAAAGTGTCGATGTGAGTGACGTGGCGCGCCTAGCTATAATTGCGCGATATTGTGACAACGACCGTATTTATGAAGAACTGTGCTGCTTGATACCTTTTTATGGTGCAGCCAAGGAAGAGGACATTATAACTGCATATGTAAGCTATTTCGAAAATCAGAACATTAACATGAATAAAATATTCTGTGTTACTACTGATGCCGCCCCTGCATTTGTCGGAAAGAACAAAGGATTTGTTAAACTTCTTGAGGATCGTATTGGACGTCAAGTATTGAGCTTCCATTGCATTTTACACCAGGAGAGTTTGTGTGCAAAGATTTCTTCACTATCCTTGAACTCTGTAATGGAAACTGTTGTCAAGATAGTTAACTTCATAGTTTCTCGCTCTTCATTGACCCACAGGCAATTCAAGTCTCTTCTACAAGAAATGGAGAGCGCATATGCGGACCTCCCGCTGTACAACAATGTTCGTTGGCTTAGTCGAGGTAATGTTTTGAACAGATTTGCATCATGTCTAGAAGCAGTCAAGGTGTTTCTTGATGAAAAAGAACAACATTTCCCGGAATTGAATGACGAGGACTGGCTGTGCAAGCTGATGTTTCTGGCTGACATAACTACAAATCTGAATGAATTAAACTTGGGTTTACAAGGGCATGGTCAAACAGTACTTGATCTTTCTGAGCACTGGAAAGGATTTGCGTCAAAATTAGACATATTTTGCAGAGACATTACCTCTAACACATACAAGTACTTTCCAAACGTAAAGGCTCATTCAAATCGATTTACTGTCAACAGAGACGAGCTTCAGAGGTACATTGAAGCGCTCAAAGGAGAGTTTGCTAAATGAGGTCAAGACTTCAAAATTCACGGGCTCATGTTTTCTTACCTCATCAAGCCCGACTTAATTGATCATACTAACATCCAATTTGACCTATCTCTTTTCGAGTGGATGGATGTTGACAATTTTGAAATGCAATACATCGAATTCAAGGCATCAGAGTTATGGACGATAAAATTTGTAGAATAGCGAAAAACTCTTGAAGAAAGCTGCTTGGAAAAGTCAGCTGCCATCCTCAACTGCTGGACATCCCTGCCTGAAGCGTTCACCTGTTTGAAGAAAGTTGCATTTGCTCTACTTTCGGCTTTTGGGTCAACGTATACATGTGAACAAATTTTCTCACACATGAAAGCTGTTTTAAGTCCACAGTGAAGTCGCCTAACACCTGTGCATTCAGAAGCCCGTGTGAGGCTGAAATTGACAAAATACACACCTGATATTGAACAATTAACCAAGGAGAAGCAAGGACACGGGTCCTTTATAATTGATTAATGACTCGGATCAATAATAATCAATGATTACGCATATTAAAATTTTAATAACGTGTTTTATGCTTGGTTTATTTAATTGTTTTGTTCTTCAAACTATTGGACTTTCTGTCTTAACAAAATATACATATGGCAATTTTATTATAACATTTCAAACTAATGTGTTCAGAACTTAAATTTTGCAAAACATAATATTTGTATTGATATTTGTTCCTATTTATATTAAAATATTGAATAATCTACAAAGAATAGAATAGTTATTTAATGTATCGGAAACATTGTTAATACAAGATCATTTTAAAACTGTTTCAATAATTGTTGTATATAAAAATATGGTGGACTTAGGTTGGCACGCTGAGTGACTTTGCAACATTACTTCGGAACGACACTACTAAAAGTTTGCCGACACCTGAATCAGACACTGGCAATAGAGACATCTGGCTTCCACGTGTTTAACTGCGCGTGCTTAATTAGCCAGCAAGAGAAATCCACATGTTGATCTTGCTTGAGTCCAAATAGTGAGGGCCCCCAATGATATTAAAGAGAATCGATAAGGGTTGCTCATTTTCATCTGTCACAATGGTACTTGTAATACTTACTTCCTTAGTCATTCCCCTTTGACTGTGAGGTGTAGAGGTTTGGAAGAGAGAGAACTAGACTATCCTATCGGCTGTCTTCTTAATGGCCTGGTTCCATTCTAGTCCTCGGTCCTTCAAAGATTGTCTAATGTTGTCCTCCCAGTGGATTCAGGGTCATCCTGGAGGTCTGGCTCTTAGTTTCTTATGTTTGTTGTGGTAGTCAATCTTCTCCATTTCTGCAGACATGGCCAAACCATCTTAGTTGGGACTGTTCTACTTGTGTCTGCCGGGTGTGGGATTTTAGGCCTTGAAGTATCTATAAATCCACTTCGGATAGAGTTAAATTAAACTTGACCCATCACCCTTACAGTACTGCAGTCAAACAGATCCTTTTCCGCCACCTCCCTATCCTCCAAGAAGAGTCTGTGACCCAAGAAGTATTCGGTGAAGCACCTTTGGTGGCATATAGACGCGACAAGAACTTGAAGGACCTTCTTGTTCACAGCCGTCTCCCAAAGGAGAATGCCACTCACTTTGGCACACTACCCTGTGGTCGGACACGATGCAACACGTGCAAGTATGTCATCTCAACCCACAAGGTGTCTTTTCCCGAGGCTACATACACCATCACCAGTAGCTTCACATGTGAGTCGCGCAAAGTCATTTATACGATCATATGTAAACGTTGCGGCAAAACCTATATTGGCCAAACAGGCAAACGACTTGGAGACAGATTCAGCCAGCACTTGAATGACATCTCTCAGCAAAAATCCACACCAGTTGGCATACACTTTAATGGTCCCATCGACATCCAGGTCACAGTGATCCGATCCTGCTCCTCTGACACTGCTAGCCGAGAACAGCTTGAGAACCATCTTATCCACCGCATGGGGTGTCTAAAACCAGCTGGTCTTAACACACCTTTGTCTTAAGTCACCCTTTTCTCTCTTGCTCTATTTTGACTCTTTCCACTCTTCTCCTATTCTTCTATTTTTATGCCATCCTCCTTAATATGTATGAATATATAATACACTGTTTTTAATATGTCTTGATTATTTTATTTCATATTTGTTTATCTCCAACTCATTCTGCCCTCTTCTATTTCCAGTCCCGACTTTTATTACGTTTGGGTAGTTTATTTTTCAGTTTCGTTTTTTAGTTTCTTAGTATGTATTGTGTCCATCCGGTGGTGAAAGTCACTTCCTTTTCGGCCACGCGCGTCCGTTCGCGGACAGCAAATAGTGGCAGGATTTTGATGCCTTGCCTTCAGGGAAGTATCTAGGTTTTATTTTTATATTTATTTAAGTTCTTATATGTCCTATCTAGCCTTCACTTTCTTTCCTTTCCCTGGCGAAGGCATTGTGGCCGTAATGTAGACTATTTTCTTTGTCTTTTGTCCTCGTAAGACGAATCACCTTTTTTCGATTTTTGTTCACACCCATCCATTGTACTCCATGTCTTACCGCAGTTCCCCTCAACTTCCTCGACTTAATATCTATGTTGTTTATACCATTGTTTAGACAAACTATATCAGAAAGTTAATTAACTTTATATGTTGTATGTGTCGTTGGCTAAGCAAACTATGTGAGACAGTTAATTAGCCTTATATGTTATGTGTACCATTTGATGCGGACTTTCTCTCTGTTTGAGTAGGTTTATATAGTATTACTTTTCATGTAATGTTTATTCATCTGGTCTGCTTTACACCCAGTATCGTTTTGTACTGCAACACTAGATTCGTTTCAAGATTCTTTAGATAGTTGTATCTAAACGTTCATAAAAAGTCATAACTGGAACTTCGAACGCCTTCATTGAATAAGTCTATTGTTGACGATTTAATAATAATTCATCCTTTCAATATGAATCAACGATAATAATATACATAGTTCACATCACGAGTACTTGATACATCATAGCGTAGTCTACTATTTCTTAGACATTGCATGTCTGTTACTTTTCGTTTGAATTAATGTTCATTATATTTCAACCAAATGCTTGGCACACTTATTATTATTCAGGCAGTATTAATCTGTCTGCTTACAGTTCTATAAGGGTCTCTGCCTAATGTATATTTCACAACTCTGTATATATTATATTTGGCATTGCTCGCCAGGCTCAAACCGCTGTTGCACATTATCGTATTACACAAATATCGCGTTTTAATGCTACCGTCTTACACAAATACTGGTTCACTGGTCCTTACACATCATCATTTCATAAGCTTTTGAAAGCCCTAACACAGACGGTTATACATATAAGTAAGTGGACATGCCACATATTCCAAACACTGCCATAAGGCTCGAAGGCCACACAAAGACTCCGTAACTAGGTCTAACACATCATACATCCTCACACGCAAACTAATTAATTTTATTTAGTATGAGTGTTACATGGTGCGACCACCCAAATCAAGTTCAAACCAAAATGCTTGCTGACCATGCAACAATCCTCAACATCAACCCCCTCGATCCCAAACGTGACACTTGTGGCACGTGTGAGAGTGGTGGAGACGAAGTACACGTATGCAATATACTAATATTATATATATACCAATAACAATGTCATAATTATTACACACATTTGTCAAATAATAATAAATATTGTATTACCAATTAATTAAATAATGTCATGTGTCCTGCGTAGTTTCTGGACAATAGATCTGCCAGATTATTATCAGTTCCAGAGATTGGCACAATGGTGAGAGTGAATTCTTGAAGAAGCAAAAACCAACGATGGATTCTTGCATTCCGCATGATTCTGGAAGTTATATATGTTAGTGGACTGTGGTCGGTCTGGATATAAAAATGTGTGCCGATGAGATACTTCGACAACTTCTCAAGGCACAAGACCACAGCGAGGAGTTCACGTTCCCCCGTTGCATATTTTTGCTGCGCCATTGACAATTTTCTTGATACAAAATAACAAGGATGTGGCATACCCTTGTACCACTGTAGTAAACATCCACCCATCCTGAAATTTAAAGCATCTGTTTGAAGTAAAAATGGAATGTGTAAGTTCGGTAATAACAAAATAGGTGGAGCCGAAAATAATTCCTTGAGTTTTACTAAAGTGCTATTACATTCCGATGTCAATTTAATTATTTTTGGACTACCTTTGGCAAGCAGTCTAGACAAAGGTGCAGAAATTTGTGCAAAGTGAGGAAGGAATTTGTGATAGAAGTTTATTAAGCCTACAAGACTTCTGACTTGCTTTTTTGTTATTAGGAATAGAAATATAACTCTGCCAAGGCCGGTCCCAAGCCCGGCTGAAAAAGGAGGGTGGCCTGCATGGACGCCATAAGGAGGCAGCTCCTCAACCATGCAAAGGCACAAAAGGCCAATCACCTGTTTGCTTTAAACTATGATTACGAGTAATATAAGAGAGAAAACCGGACTGATTCTAAAGGCGACGAACTGGAACGGACTACGACCTATGGAACTTGGAACACAAGAAGTATAAATGGGAAAGAAGAGGAACTGTTGGAAGAGATGAGGAAAGCAAAACTAGAAATCCTGGCTATTACGGAAACAAAGAAAAAGGGACAAGGAGTCATGGATCTCAATGGCAACACGCTGCTATACAGTGGTGTACCCACATCTAAAAGAGCTAAAGGGTTGCATTGTATCCAAAAACCAAAAAGATAGTATCAAGGGATGGAACTTTGTCTCGGAGCGCATTATGATTATAAAACTAAAAGAAGGAGAAACCATAGTCAACCTGGTCATATGAGGATGAGAGAGCAGAGGTCAAGGAAGAAATCTTCGAGCTGCTTCAAAGGACAGTGGATGACTGCCTAGATGAAATTATCATACTCAGAGATTTCAATGCTAGAGTTGGAAATGACCATACTAGATGGGGTGGAGTTATCGGAAGATATGGCAAAGATACTCTCAATGACAATGGAAAGCGACTCCTTAGATTCTGCAGTGAGCAGAATCTGATCATTACCAACACAAAGTTCCCCCATAAGTGCATACATGCATACACTAGGTGTGAACCAACAAAGAATGAGAAGTCAGTGACCGACTATGCCATTGTTAGGAGGAGCTCATTCAAATATGTCCGGGTTGCTAGAGTTTGGAGGGGGCCAGAGATTGGAAGTGATTACTACCTGCTTACAATCAAAAGAACAACTGAAAGAGTTGCTCAGCCTAGGAACTGCCCAGCATCACGCAGGAAGCCAAGTAAATGAACAGAAGAAATGAGCATTAATAAGACCTACAAGCTGAGAGAGCCAGAAATTAAGACCAGATATTAGGGGCTTATTGCTACAGTGGTGAGAAACACAGAAGAACAACCTGATGACTTGGAAACCCTGTGGCTTAAATTCAAGGACATCATGAAGACAGCTGCTGCAGAAGCATATGGTGAAGCCTGACTTGGGAACACGAGAAAGAGGACACCTTGGTGGACAGAGGAAGTCGAAGAGAAAATAAGAGAGAAGAAAATGGCATGGAAACAATACTTAGGAGCTAAAAACACAGCGCGATAAATAGAGAAATATAGAGAATATGTGATACTCAGAACAGAAGCAAAGAACAAGGTGCTAGCAGCAAAACAGAAGTCCTGAGAATAATTTGGAGAAAAGCTAGAAAAAGAGGCGCAAGAAAACCAGAAATTGTTCTATAAGACCCTAAAGAACATGAGGAAGGAAAAACAATGCCCTCTCAAATTTATAAAGGACAAGCAAGGTAAATTGCTTACTGCCCCGAAGGAAGTAATGGAAAGAATATTTCCCAGAACTCCTTGATGGTGAGCAAGGTCAATCATCAGAAATGATAACCACTAGCACAGAAGAGGAAACAAATGGTGATGAAGATGACATAAAGATGGAAGAACTGAAGGCAGCACTGGAGAAAATCAAGATGGGCAAAGCAGCAGGGCATGATGGTATAACACCATAAATGGTTAAGTACATGGGAGCATCAGGCGACCTATTACTCTTAAGGGTCCTACAGGCAGCGTGGTGCAACAAGACAATACCAAAGGACTGGGAGATTGCCATCATAACACCAATTTTCAAAAAGGGTAACAATCAACAATGTGGAAACCATAGAGGCATATCCCTTTTCAGTGTCCCTGGTAAAATCTACTCTAGAATCCTAGAGCAGAGACTCCGACGCCTAGCTGAGCCACAATTGGATGAGGTCCAGTGCGGATTCCAAGGAAACCGAGGTACTCAAGAACTTATCTTCACACTCAAAACAGCTGAGTGAAAAGGCTATTGAGTATATGAGTGAGATCCGTCTCTGTTTCATATATCTGGAAAAGGCATTTGACAGGGTCCCCTGGAGCAAACTTTGGGATGGTTTGGCAAAGAAGAACATTTCAGCACCTCTGATTCATACTATACAGAGCTTCTACAAGTCTTGCAGAAATTATGTGAGGACAGCAAACCATAAGTCAGAAGAGTTCAGGACCACCACTGGTGTAAGACAAGGTGACATCCTGTCACCTTACCTTTTCATACTCCTCATGGAAGATGTTATCAAGTCATGTAAGGAGAGAACAAGAAAGTATTCAGTGGGGAACTGGAAGATGAGACAGGTATGTATTTCAGAGCTGGCATTTGTTTTGATGATGTTGCCCTGATTGCTAAATCAGATGCACATCTCCAATCCAGCCTGCAAGTCTGGAAGGAAGAGCTGGAGAAGAGAGAGATGGTCATAAGCAGCATTAAAACAAAATCCATGGTGATATCATGAGAAGAAAGAAGACATCAGATTAAGCTGGGAGAACAGGTCCTGGAGCAGGTCGACCACTTTAAATATCTCAGAGCTATTACAGACCGAAAGGGACACTTCAAAGAAGAGTTGGCCACTCGAAAAGCAGCAGCTGCAATACTTTTTCAGGCCATAAATCGAGGATTCCTCAGCAGGACAGAGGTTGGTAAGAAAATGAAGATGGCTGTATACCGCTCCACCTGTGTCCCAGTCTTGACATAAGGATGCGAGTCATGGGCAATGACTACAACCCATAAAAGCCAGATCCAAACCTCAGAAATGAGGTATCTGAGGAAGGTGGTTGAAGTAACAAGAAGAGACATGGTCCGCAACCAGACAAAACGCCTAGGCCTAAAATCCCACCCCCTGCAGACCCAAGTAGAACAGTCCCAACTAAGATGGTTTGGCCATGTCTGCAGAATGGGAGAAGATCGGCTACCATGACAAGCATGGGAAACAAAGAGCCAGGGATCCAGACCCCCAGGACAACCCAGAGTCCGCTGGGAGGACAACATTAGACAATCTTTGAAGGACCGAGGACTAGAATGGAACCAGGCCAGGAGGAAGACAGCTGATAGGATAGTCTGGCGCTCTCTCTTCCAAACCTCTACACCTCACGGTAGAAGGGAATGACTAAGTAAGTAAGTAAGTAAGAATAGAAATATCCAAAATTCATTTGACAGTTGTGTCATCAAGATACAATCTATGGTTACCTATGCAGTGACCAGGAAATGAAATTTCCTGACAAACTTTTTGGACCTTGGAAGGTCGCACAGTCAAACTGTGTTGGCGTAATGTAAGAAGAAGAGAAGCCAACCCATTAATGTGGTCTTGCCAAGAATCATGAAATAAGCAGATGTCGTTGATGTGTGTGATGACATCTTTACGATCGCCAAGAAGGCAGCACATCATGCGCACAAAAGTCGCAGGAGCATTTACAAGGCCAAAGCACATGTAGTTCCATTGGAAAAGTCCAAATGGAGTTGTAAACGCAGTGAACGGCTTGGCATGATCAGTAAGTGGTATTTGCCATATCCTTTAGACAGATCTAATTTACTGAAGAAAGTAGCATGTGCTACTTGCAAAAGAAGATCCTCCAATAAATGCATTGGTTCCGCATCTGATGAAGATATAACTCCCAAACGTATCATATCTTTCAGTTCTGTCTAAACCGCTCTTTGTGATGTAAAGATATAGGATAGGGCCTTAACATGATAGGATGGTAGTCTGCCAGAATAATGTTATGAGAGATAAGTGATATATGACCTGGAAGGTCTGTAAGCACATCATCAAAAGAAAGAAGAATATCTCGAACATGACTTTGCTGTTCAGGCGACAATGAAGATGAAATAGTAACATATTTCCAAGACTCAGAAGATTGTAAAGAAGGCAATGTAAAATGTAAAGGAATAGAAGATGCAGTGTCTTCATCATGAACCACTGCGAAAGAAGCATGATGATGTGAAGAATCAGAAATAGGGTTAATGACTGGAATTAACTCTTGAGGTCTCTCCACTGCCAATGTCAGCATATTGACGTGGAAAGTCTTGATTTTACCTCTTATATTTAAAGAATAGTTAACATCTGTAATACGTCGGATGATCTCAAAATGACCGTGCCAAGATATTAACAATTTGTTGTTATTGTGAGGAAGCAATAACCAAACTTTATCCCCTGGAATAAAAAATCTTAAAGTTTGTGATTGATTATGAAGTAATCTTGCTCTCTGAGTAGCAGATATGGTACTATTAGATACATAAGTGCACACATCAATAATTTGTTGTCGAATGTCAATGACCAACTCATACCTGTTATGAGTGGATGCATCAGCTGATGACCCAACCAACAATTTTTTTAGTTTCATCATTGGTCTGCGAGGATTTAAACCATATACTAGCTCAAAAGAAGAAAAACCCGTACTTTCATGAGGAACCTCTCGATATGCAAATAAAGCTGCAGGTAAGAGACGGTCCCAATCATGAGGACATGCCTCAGTGATCTTGCATTGTATCTGTTTAAAAGACACATTGTAGCACTCACAAACACTGCTCAATTGGGCGTGATATGCACTGCAAAACGAATGGTGACTGGATAACATTGAATCCAATTCTCTCATAATAATAAAAGTAAATTGTGAACCACAATCTGATAAAATATCCTCTGGAAAACCAACACGACAAAAGATTGAAAATAAAGCATCAGATACAGATGCAGTCATAATAGTTTTCAAAGGTATAGCCTCTGGCCAATGGGTGCAAAGGTCTATACATGTTAATATATATCGCAACCCATTATGTGATGGAATCGATAAAGGACCAACAATATCACTGCAATTTTCTTAAATGGTCTCTCAGCATGTCAGTAATTTGTAAGGGTGCCGTATGGAATCTGCCCTTACGAGATATACTCTGGCATGTTGTACAAGATCTACAATACAATTTTGTGTCTCTATTAACACCAGGCCAATAAAATTGTGACGAAACTCTAAATAAAGTTCTTCTAATGCCAATATGACCCGCCATAGGAGAGTCATGACCTGTTTGTAACACTAACAGTCTGTACACTTTTGAAACCACAACTTTATGTATAATTGATATACCATCATCGAAATATCTGGTCAATATAGATTTCTTAATTTGAAACCAATGTTTAGATGATCCTGTATGTTTAATGACCTTTTGCTCTGCCAAGGCAAATAAACGTTGTAGAGACGGATCATTTTTCTGCTTCTCTGCAAAGGCAGCTGGTGTTTCAGCACCAACACCCTGAGATATAATCTTATCTATGATAGGAGTAGGTGGTGTAGCCGTGTCTGTAGCTAACTGTTGTGCTCTAGTCACAACAGCATTTGCCACCAGTGGGTGTGAATCAACCCACATTGCAATCTCCTGTGGAGCGCAATCTTTAACTCCTGGTATGTTCCCTAATATTATTTCAGCTACAGGATACCTCAATCCGCAAGCGTCAACAGTGCCTGTAAAGAATGGTGTATCAATGTAAAGCCGTGCCACCGGGAACCATTCTACAGTACCGCCGAAAGTGACACATTTAACAGATTTCCCTGTAAATGCGGAGGTATCAATTAGCGATTTCCGAATTCTGACAGTGGTACATCTGGTGTCCCTCAAAACAGTCACTTTCTGTCCATACAAAAATAACTGATGCAGTGTAAGACGTCCCAAGTTCTCCCACGACAACATTGCAGGAATGGTGTGACCACAACGAAGTGTAGTATTGGTCTTGGATACCTGTCGTGATTGACAAACATAACAAGTGTCATCTTTTCAGGGTTCATAGCAAATTTCTTCAAGCATTTTCCAGGCTTTTTCCAGGTTTTTCCAGGTCCAGCACGTGATTTTCAAGGATGGGAAACTCTAATATTTTCCTCATCTAATTTTCTCAGATGTAATTATCACTTTGCTGACCAGCAATCCGGAGTATTACCATCTCCCATTACCACGGTTGTTTGCAGATGTCTTTAAAAAGAACTTTTTTTTTTTTTTTTGAAAATTCATAAAACATTGAAAAACAGATATCTTTTCCCAGTTTTTAGCAAATTTGTTCAACGTCAGCGGAAAAAAATGTTAGTGACATGGATGGCAATGAATAAAATAAGCTTGATTGACGTATTGATTTAACGATTAACCACGTATATCAACATAAAAGGCTAATAAAATTGTGAATAAAATGCAAAAAAAACTGTATTTTTCGTGTTTGTCTTTTTAAAATGTATTCTGCGTCTGTGGCATGTTTGTACATGTTTGAGTAGTTACGTACCTCTAGTTGTAGTCTGAACTGCTTTTTTCATTAACTGGAGTTGAAGTTGTAGCTGTAGGTCTCTGCAAGAGTCTTTGTACTGGCACTTGTCTGGTTCTTGTCATCAGTTCCACATTTGTGACTATGTAATACTGTTTCAAACCTTATATTCTATGTAAGCTTCCATTTGTGACTATGTAATACTGTTTCAAACCTTATATTCTATGTAAGCTTCCATTTGTGACTATGTAATACTGTTTCAAACCTTATATTCTATGTAAGCTTCCATTTATGAAAGTCCATAATTATGTTGTTGTTGCTATCCACCTTTCAGAGCCATACAATAAGACAGACTTGACATTTGAGTTGAAGATTTGTATCTGCTTACAGGGCACTGACTAGTTAACATCATTATAAATAATTAATGAGAAATACCATATTCTCACCTGCCAAACAGTCTAGTCTTCCACGCTACCTGAAACATCCCACTATTACACATGTTGCCACCGTTCTGTTGAATTCTGTTTTAATCCTTTAAATATCTTTGTTGAAGATTAGGTTTTTTTATATATTATTATTCTGTGTACTTTTACTTGCTCTTCAAACTGTCCTTAATCAAGCCATTGTGCTGATTTGATGGTTTTCGCGAATGATGAGTAATATAATCAATTCAACTGTATTGAAGCAACGACGATGCCATTTCTTTGAGTCCACAAAAACAGTACATATTTATTATTACATACAGAAATAGTTGAATTCATTTGCATCAAATAGTTACATCAGATCCTCTGCGCAGTCCATTACAACTTTATATATAATGCTTTGCTCTGTCGTCAAAAGGTCTGACTGGTTACAAGCGATGCCGTATGTCGGTCATCCGGTAACGACCAGTCATAGGTTTGGCGAAGATAACAATTCTAATAATTATACATTGATACTTCCTTTTGTTCCTAGTTCAGGAAACTTTAATCATCGATAAGAATACTCCATTACTGTATTCATAACACAAGATAGCTGACCCTGTAGCCTATCTTCAAAAGGACTTCAGCGCAATTCAATCTCTACTGGGAGTGAATAAGAATACGTCTGACTCGGATCAAGTTCGGAGTCTGAAGGGTAAAAATATAACGTTGTCAAGTGTTAGCATACCAACATAACACGTCATCATAATCCTAGACAACTATACAAATTCGCGTTCAATACCGTGAAGCGCGAAACATAATATATATTTATAGCATCTCAACCCTTTAATGCGTAACTTTGAAAGTGCTCACTATAATAGTGACTAACATCATAAAACATGTCATAACAACACACACATCCAGTCTCATACATCTCTCACATAGTGTGCTGTTGTGCATGAGGCTGGCAAAGTCATCATGTAACACAGATCACTACCGAAACCACTACTGCAAGAGCATATGAATGCTTCATGTGGAGGCCAGCCACATTGGTGGCCCCATGCTCCATAAGGAGCGAGAAGAGAAATATATACCTCCAAGTGGGACCCAAAGATGCAGCAATAGAGAATGCAGTCAGCGACCCATAGCTTGACTGCTTGCATCAGGATCAGCGAACCAGAGCTGGTCAAGACCATACTCCACCTCCACATGGTGGTCCTGGAAACAGTCTGCAGCAGTGCAGTCTGGCTGAGCGAGTACGGATCGAAGAGGGAAGGCAAACCCGGTCCCAAAAAATGCCATGCAGAAGTCGGATGTGTCGACCGAAAGGTGCAGATATCACAGCTACGGCGTAAACAGACACAACGCAACCACCGTCCTTTTCAGGGCGAACGAGGAAGAAGAAGAATATCTCCAAGTGAACCTATGTGCTCTCAAATATACTACTCGTCAAAAGTCAAGGGCCACCCTATTATTTTCAATACACTTTTATAAGCACATAGAATGATTAAATGAAGAACGTTTTTAGTAAAAATGGGTGCAATATCTTCCTCTGAATGTCCTCTATGCACGTTAAGCATAAAAACAACTCACAGATAACCATGGTGATCATGTGCAATTTGGTTTGCCGACCATAAATTCACATTTTTAATCTGTTTTTTTCAAACTTCCGTACAACCAAACAGGTGAAGTAATCGTGCTGATTGACATTCCATGTGCAATGGCAACTTTTCCTGAACAGAGTCCACTCGTAATTTGTTTTACAATCAGCAGACTTAGGGTAGTTTCAACACTTGCAAAAACCATGCCACCAAGAAGAAGTCTTGACGCCTTACAAAGAATGAGGGCTATATCGTGGGTTGAAAGTGGTTTATCTGTCCGTGAGGTTGCTAGATGGCTTGCAGTGTCACACTCTACTATCCAAAGAATTTTGGTGAGATTTCAGGCCACAGGAAGTGTGGAGGATCGCCACCGGCCAGGTCGCCCTAGATGCACCAATAGACATGATGACCGTTACCTCTTGTTGTCAGCCCTGCCCCATCGAACAGTGACTTGTTCCACTCTAAGACGTCAGCTGAGAGAAACTGTAAACGTTAATGTCAGTCAAAGCACCATTCGCAGACGTTTACATGAATTTGGAATGGCTGCTCAACGTCCTGCAGTCAGAATCCCTCTTACTCCTGCTCATCGCAGAGCCCGTGTTGCTTGGTGTTGCGAGCACATCCGATGAACAGGGCAACAATGGAGTCAAGTTCTCTTCACTGATGAATCTCGCTTCACTGTGTCATTCAATGATGGCAGGATTCGAGTTTGGAGATGACAGGAGAGCGATTTACTGATGACACAATTCGAGAGGTGGGTCGTTATGGTAGGGGTTCTGTCATGGTCTGGTGAGGCTTCTACAGACACGGCAGGACCCCACTCTACATCATCCAAGGCAACTTGAACGGCCCAAGATACCAGAATGAAATCTTGAGACCAATTGTTCAGCCTGCTGTGGAGGCCATAGGTGCTAATGCCATCCTCCAAGATGATAACGCTCGACCCCATCGAGCTCGTGTGGTGAATGAGTTTATTCAGCAACATGGTATCATCAGGATGGCATGGCCAGCTCATTCACCTGACCTTTCTCTGATTGAGCACCTCTGGGATGTCCTTGGTCGAAGATTGTCAACAAATCACCCCCTGCCAATGGATGTTGCAAAGCTGACTGCATTTCTGCTTCAGGAATGGCAAGCTGTTCCTCGTGATACTCTTTGGACCCTTGTGGACTCGATGCGTCTACGCTGTCTTGAATGCCTTGCTGCAAATGGTGGTCATACCCGATTTTGAAATGTCTATTTGTCCAATATCTATTGTGTGACTTTTGAAAAGGTGGGTGACACACTTCACAGCTTCATTGCGTTTGAATGTGTGTTTCCATTTCTTTACGTGACATGTCAATTTGGTATTCAATAAATGCCGTTTTGACTGATACCAATTACGTTTATATCAGATTTGTTTTATGGTTTCAACCAAGGTTTTTCTAAGTGGCCCTTGACTTTTGACGAGTAGTATAATAAATAGCTTATCACTGGGCGTATAGCATATAACTAAAATTTTTATTGTAGCTCACATGCGTCATCATTATGCACATTTAACATGTGGCCCTGGCTGCCATCTTGGCACTAGCAAATATTATCTAAATTTCAGTCCCTGATATCATCTCTGTCCAGTTCCATGTATGAAATAGGTTCCTAATATATTTACCTTTCTGCCCGGTCTCATGAATGGAATAGGTTCCTACTATATCCTTACAGACGCAATCTGGACTTAACACTAGTAAAATCTATCCACACATCTTTTCACTAATCTATCATTTCAAAACTAAATTTAATGTCCTAAAAGAAATCTCCTTATGAAACAACATTTATCTATTTATTTCATTAAACACAATACGAAATAAGCGGCAGACCTACAAACCTATATTCTTTCTAAAACTATAGACCGAAATATTGAGGAATCACTTTCTATCTAAATTAACTCACGTGTTCAAGGCATCTACAGATCGACTCTGGTTTCTTTGGGGTGACTGACTAAGAAAGAGGCCTCTGCTGGCCTGCGCACTTCTTTATATAGGCTAGAAGGCCAAATCACTCAAGGTGTAGTTTGTGCACGTAATAATTGGGCAGCGCAAAAAACACATGCGATGGATGCTCTAGAAGGAGCGAAATCACAAATATAAAAAACAACTATTTCTAGACTTTATTGTGGCCCAGTAATATATCTTCCTCTTGAAGATGTTGTGGTAAAAAGGCAGTGAACCATGAAGACAATGGTGATGACAAGATGGCGCTGTTAATGACAGATGCCACATCGGTTACAAGATGATGCGCCTACATTTACATCAAGTGATTATGATCTATAGTTCTTATTTTTGGTCTTGTGATATCTATATTGCTTTATGTTCTTTTATGCGGAAATATGCTGCCCCTTATAGCTAGTTGATTTGAAACACAGAAGTTTATTAATAGCTCCTCATTCTCGTTCATGATACTAATCCATGTTTTTCCATGATTTCGTCAAAGCCGGTGTTGTCTGTTCCTATTTTTGCATTTAGGTCCCCCATCAAAATTGTGATTGCTAGGGAGCCAAGTAATAGCTTTCTTCTTTCTGTGGGAAATCCTGAGCAAGTGAGCAGCACAGTCTGGTTGGGTACAGTGGTGGAAATTAAGTTTAAGTGTAATTATTGTATGTGCTTGGTGAGTCTGGTGTATTCTGTTCTTAATTGGAACTTCTGGTGGTGGGAAACATGCTAGATAATTTAGGAAGCAAATTATTATAAACCCAGTAAATACACATTCTTCTTTTCTTTGATCCTTAGCCACCGACCGTCAAAGCAGTCAGTGGCCATCACGCCTAGTGGCGTCTTGTAGGGCAACAACAAGTTGGTTCCACTTTGCTCGGTCGGTGGCCATCCTTCGTACAGTGCCCCAACCCTGGTTCACCCCCTGCATCTCAGCCTCCACAGTCCTCCGCCAAGTTGTTTTTGGTCGGCCACTCTTTTGTTTTCCTTCAGGGGTCCAAAGCATAGCTGTTCTTGTGATGGCTTCGGGGTTTCCCCCGAGGACATGGCCAACCCAGCTCCAGCCTCTGCCAGCCACGACGGTGTGCATGTCCCCTTGCCTGCTCCGAATAAGCAGATCTCGGCCGGCGATGGCCCCCGGCCAAAAGATTCGGTGAACCTCTCCTAGGCATGTTGTGAAAAGAGGACAACCTCGACACCTCCCTTTCTGCAACTCTCCAGCACTCCGCACCACAGAGAAGCACAGAAAGCCCACACCTCTGACACAATCTTAACTTTGTGCTTGTGCTGTACTGAGAGGACCTCCAGATGTCGTTCAGGCCAAAAAAGGCTGCTCTTGCCTTATTCACTCTGACGTTGATGTCTCCACCCGCCCCGCCGTCTGGCACCACCATGCACCCTAGGCATGCGAAGGCGTCCGTCCGCACCAGCTGCCGACTCCCCACTGATATGGGCAAATCACTCAAATGTATTTGTATGAAAAATAACACTAATAAGTGTAAATGTAATGTATATATTGTACTTCACGCATTAACCTTAAACATTGATGCAAATTATATTTTAAAATTAATGTTAATATGTTCACAGCTTTAGGAAATAATGCAAGACATTAAGCATAAAAGCAATCATGTTTTATGTGTCTGTAAAGACCAGTTTCCTAATTTTACTGGCACATGACTGCACAAAGTATAAATAGAATGAAATTTTTCTTTTCATTTCATATAAGAAGACATTTTTTCACTTTTTTCGTTGGTTGCATTTCTAACATGTTTTGTGAGCCCGAAGATAATAGGGTATATAGTTTTTTTTTTAATGTTGTAAAGGGGTGGGGGACTTCTAGAAAAATTAAGAAGCACTGGTTCAGACAAAGAAACGAAGGACTGACCAATAGGAAGATGATATTGAGCAGGGTGTTCCCCAAGGGGGAGTCCTGTCACCCACATTGTTCCTTGCATATATTAATGACATATCAGAGAATATTCCAAGAAGAACTCACAATGCCTCCTTTGCAGATGACTTAGCCATGTGGATCTCAGAGGAATATATCACTACGGCAAGCATTCGGATGCAGCAAGCCCTAACATCATTTGAGGAGTAGGCCAAAGCATGGCTAGTAAAGATAAATGAAGGGAAAACATCATACACAGTGTTTTCTCTCTTAAACAAACCACAGATCTTGAAATTGGTGCTAAATGGGAAAAATCTACATCTGGATGAAAACCCAAACTACCTAGGCATTACCTTTGATCACCACTAGACTTGGAAAACCCAGACTTAAAAATACAGGACAAGAGCAAGGCAGAGAATGGCAATCATGAAAAAACTTGCTGGCAGGGGCTGGGGAGCAGACGAGATAGTACTAAAAGAGCTATATACTGGGCGAATGAGACCAGTCCCAGAATTGCAGCTAAGTCAAACTTTGACAAAATAAACAGAACCCAAAATCAAGTACTGAGAATCATAACAGGGGGCAGGAGGTCAACACCCATTGAAGAGTTGGAAAAGATTACTCACCTCCAGCCTATGGAGGATAGAAGAGATAGCAGAGCCCAGAAACAAGCCAAGAGATTCAGGAAGCTGATAGACCACCCAATGCACCAGAGAATAAATGGACTTGGAAGGGAAAGACTGAAGTGAAGCAACTTTGTAGACAGTCAAAACAAAGCTGAGAGCAGACCCCATAAATGCAATATCAACAGCTACGCCAATATGTACTGCACACAAGCTACTAATCGGAAGCAGTACTTTCCTGAAATGATAGAAAACGTTCCTGGTATTGAGAGAAAGAACAGCCAAAATGAAACAGAAAGGAGAGTACTAACCACAAAATATGTAAAGAAACATTACCCAAGCAAAACCTGGATCCATGCATACACAGATGGATCAGTAACTAATGCAACAGAAGATGGGGGTGGAGGAGTCTTCCTGAGCTTAAGCAAAGGCACACAAAAAAGGTTAGTAGTTGCAACAGGGAAATTGTCCAGTAACTTCAGAGCAGAGGCAGAGGCCTTAAAAACTGCATCAGAAATTCTAATGACAGAAGAAAGCTCAGATAGACCAATAGCTATCTTCTCAGATGTGCGGTCAGTGATTACAATGCTGAAACATCAAAGTAATGCTAAACTGGATGACCTAAGAGTAACACTTCACAGACTATGTCAGGAATACAAATAAGTCGTAAAACAGTGGATCCCTTCTCACTGCATCATCCCTGAAAATGAAGAGGCTGACAGATTGGCAAAGGAAGGAGCAAAGCTTCTTCAACTTGATACAAACATAACTTATGAGGAGGCCAAGAGTTTTATCAAGCACAGGTACAGGTACAAGTGGGAAGAAGAGCATCCAGGCCACACAAAAAAATGATCCATATTACCAGCTAAGCAGAAGTGAACAAGTGGTAATCTTCAGACTTCACACAAGTCATAACAGATTGAGATATCATCTATTCAACAAATTAAAGATAGGAACTACTGATGAGTGTGACTGTGACACTGATAAAATGACTGCCAAACATCTGCTTCAAAGGTGCCCAACATATGAGGAACAGAGAAAATGCATATGGCCATCACCAGTACAATTTCTAGAGAAAATCTACGGAGACATTAACAGCCTCAGGATGACCACTGCTTTCTTTGAACTTATTCAAGTTGACATCTGAGTGTGAACAAAGAAGAAGACAGAGAAACACTTTCAAAATTGATTCTGTTTTTTTAACATACACCCGCTATTACTCAAGGCGAGAATCTCCGGTCAGTATATCTAACCTGAGACTGATTTTTACGCGAGTATCCCTTTTTTACCTGTGCCCTGACAGGTGTCCACTTGCCATTCAGGCAGATGCTTGCCCTCCTCGCAGGGTACCCATTAGAGCTGGGTCAGTTCAGGAGCCGCCAGTCCCTGTACACGACACTGCTTCAAATGTCTTCATCAGGGCTCGAATTAATCCAGTCCAAGTCCCGGTTTATGACACTCATTCAAATGTTCTTGCCCAGGCATGAACCTGGATCACCCAATCGCCAGTGCAGTGTGGTAACCATTACACCAGCGTGGCTGATAAAGCTGTATGACTCAGATTGTTAAAAAAGACATCACAGACAAACAATCGTAACATATGTATAATTCTTCACTACATTTTCAGATTACAATACTTGTCATATTTTACATATACTATACTGTTACAGAAAACAAAAACACAAAGGACATAGCAATAAATAATAACATGTTTAAATGGACAATATTTTAACAGTTTTTCATTTTAATTAACTTGGCTGTATAAAAATTTGTTATCAAGAATTAAAAAGAAAACTCACTTTAAAATCTGTACAGAAGTCCTGTTTTATTTTTTGATCCAGGAATGGGATCTTCTGTTCCATATTTTTTTTTTTCAATCTGAAAAGAAAAATGAATTATGTATAATAAAATGTTAGACACATTGTTACTTGCTGGTTATTTGAGATATTGATATCACAAGAAATATCACAAAGTTTTTTTCTGTTTTTTTTTTTAAAATAATGATGAAAAAAAATATGAAAAAAAAAAAAAACCTGAAAATATAAGTTAGAGGGATCCATGTTTAATGGTAGTGTGTCCAATGTCACATTTAACATGTCTTTGCCATACTTGTTTTTTTCTGAATGATTCAGAGCTGTCAAAATGTGTTTATGATCATTTTTAAAAATTATTGCGTCCACCTTTAATCTATCTATACTTGTGCTTTATACACTAAGACATTTGAAATAGTAAACCATGAGAAAAGTATAAAAGTGCTAGAGAGAATCAACATCAATAGTAAAGACCTGATAATTATAAACAACATGTACTGGCAACAAACATCAGCTATGACATTTAGCAGCCATATAGGAACGTTTTAACAAATTAAAGAAGGGTGTTATACATGTTTAATCATAGTATGTCTGTGATAGCATTTTAAACAGTTTGTTCCATATAGATTTTTATGAGTGATTCAGAGATCTTCAAATGTATACTAAATGTGCGTAAGATCATGTTTGAAAAATGTAACTTTTACTATCTGATAGTTAGAATCTCAGTTTCATGTAATATAAACATCTGGGAATTTTTACAGAAGTAATTTTTTGTGTATGCACTGTTCTTGAAATCAGATATACAGACAAGTTACAAATTTTGCCACAAAGTGCTACATTTGAGCATATTCTATCACAGAATAATGAAATAAATGAAGGAAATTTGATATACATTTTCCCATTTAGCCACTCTATTTCGATTTATCAGCAATAGATCTCTTCTGTTCGTTACCTTTTAGCTCCCTGTAAAAGTAAAGTAGGGGGTGTGTTCTCACAGGAATAAATGTACGGGGTGTGTTCTCACAGGAATAAAAGTAGGGGGTGTGTTCTCACAGGAATAAATGTAGGGGGTGTGTTCTCACAGGAATAAATGTAGGGGGTGTGTTCTCACAGGAATAAATGTAGGGGGTGTATTCTCACAGGAATAAAAGTAAGGGGTGTGTTCTCACAGGAATAAAAGTAAGGGGTGTGTTCTCACGGGAATAAATGTAGGGCGTGTGTTCTCACAGCCCAATGGGCTGATCACCCGTTGGCTTGTCACACCGATTACGGAAACAACGGCAGATGGATCTATTTGTTGTTGCCCTAAAGACGCCGCTAGGCGTGATGGGAAACTACAACAGAGAAAATCAATCTGCTGTTGCCTTTAAGACGCCACAAGGCGTGATGGCCTCTGACTGCTTGGTCGGTCTTTGGCTAAGGACGGAAGAAGAAGAAGAAGAAGTGTGTTCTCACAGGAATAAAAGTAAAGTAGGGTGGTGTGTTCTCAAAGTAATAAATATCAAGTAGGGGGTGTGTTCTCACAGGAATAAATGTAAAATATGGGGTGTGTTCTCACAGGAATAAATGTTAAGTAGTGGATGTGTTCTCACAGGAATAAATGTAAAATATGGGGTGTGTTCTCACATGAATAAATGTAAAGTAGGGTATGTGTTCTCACAGGAATAAAAGTAAGGGGTATGTTCTCAGATCCATAAATTAGCAAAAAATTTAGCATTTTTTAAAATGCTTTTAAACATGACAATTTTGCTGATTACTAGTGAGGTCTGGCAATTTTACAATCAATGACTGCTATGCACCTGGAACAGAGACTATTGTTTCTCCTATATCATCAGCTAGTCATGTTAGTAATTGAATATGAGCTGGGGATACTCATGCAGTCAATATTACAATGTAAATTGCTGGGAACACAATCAAAATGAAGGGATGCATATCATCATGGGCTGTGTATGAGATAAACCCACTGTGACTATGAAGTACATGCTTGGATCAGTATTGATTAGATCCACTGTTGTGATGGCCCAAGCAAAAAGCCTACATGCTGATAACCACAGACAGAAGACAACTTCTGCACAGGAACATAGCTGGCATAAAAGGAGTAAGAATAAAGAGGGATATCATGAATGACAGACGGAACAATAGATCAGGTGACCCACAGTTAAAAATATATTCAAAGGGGAAGAGTGGAGTAAGTAAGGTGAGAACTAAATAAAGTATCAGCACATCATCAAGAGCTTTGGTAGGGAGTGCAGTGCTTGAGGCAATGGAAAAGTGGAGCTGGAAATTAGTCAACAAATACATGATTAAAGTAAGAACAAAAACTAATATATAATGATTAGTGTCAGGGGTAAATAAAGATCTTTGGAGGTACAAGTGCTACATATTATCATATATATATATATATCATAACTAATAACCCTCCACTCGCAAAGGAGCACAGGCCTTCAACAAACACATGCCAAGTCCTCCTGTCACCATCTCAAGTTCTTTCTACATTCTCCTCATCATTTTCACCTCTGTTTCCAGCTCACTTCTCCATGTGCTTCTTGGTCTACCTGTCTCTCTTGCCCTGGGGGTTCCAGAACAAGGACTACCTTGTAATGCTATCAACAGATTTCCTCAGTGTGTGTCCTATCCATCGTATTTGTCTTCTTCTTATCTCTTGTTCCACTGACACTTGTCTGGTTATTGTCATCAGTTCCACATTGGTAACATTGTCATACCATTTTAATCCTTCTGTTCTACATATTGTGCTACATTTAAGTGCTACATATTGCTGATGAATTATTAAAAGCACTATAAAAATCAGTCCAAACACTTCAAGCCTTCCCATTA